>JASAUF010000648.1:332500-932500 GCA_030180095.1 Magnolia changhungtana
GTCATGATTGGCTAAACCTCTTAGCTAGGGCTAAGAGGTGAAGCTTGTAGTAGATGGGATTGTTTCTATGTCGTTGATTCATGTTTAAGTTAAACTATCTTTGGTGTTGATTTGATTATGAGGAATATTTGTAGTTTGTTATGGTTTAATGTGACTTAAATTACAATGGATCTGTGATAGCTTCGGGTATGTTCTTTGCATTACATGGATTGTGATAGCTTCGGGTTGTTCACCATCATCTCATGGACATGGTTGGATGATGAAACCCTTACTAGCATTCATAACTCCCTTAGATTGGATGTGAATTGGTTAAGTTCTATTGCTTGTTTTGTCTCACAGGCATGGTTTTGTGATGGAGTCAATTCTAATTCTCATACCTCTCTTCTCTTGAAAACAGGATCAAAGGAAGTTCAAATTTGGTTTTTAATGACATATTTTCCAACTGAATGAAGATGGGACTTTAAATTCACTTCTGTTTATGAATCAAGCATAGATCTCCCTAATCTCTACAAGTGGATCCTTGGAATCCCTAGTTTCCCATCTTTGAATTTACAAGCTTTTAGTTTAATCATTCACAATTATTCTCTTAATTTTTCTAATTTAGATTACATCTTCTTCTAGTTCTAGTTCTGGTTACTTTTAGATTATGTACAAGGTTCAGTCCCCGTGGATTCAACCTCAGTCTTATCGAGATTATTACTACATCGCAGCCTTATACTTGGGGTAGTGAACATGGAGGCATTAACAAAACCTTTAATTTAATAATTTTTACATAAATACATAAGATAACTGACAACACCTTGGTGCACGTTGGAGATTTAAGCTAGAAGCTTTACTCTATAATTTTGGTGGCATTGGGGGGCATCAGTGTTGGTATGATCACATTGTTATAGAAATTATATTTAAAAAATCAAAAATAAAAATAAAATTAACACTAAGCTGAATCACGTATTTAATACACTATCCTTGAAGCTTGATTTGTCCCCTTCTCAATTGAAATTAAGATTACTGATGGGTTACAGACGAAATGCTTTTAAGATAAGACAAGCCTTTTCTTAAGGTCACGTGTGCAACAATCACGAAAGGACCTACACAAGAACTCAGTTAACGCACTTCAAAAATCAGGCAGATTTATTGAGTAGTCAAACTCAGTAACTTAGCAATTTCTTAAAAGGAAAAAGTGTTTAGAGAGATCAGATTGGATTTTGATTGAATATGTTGGACTTAGATGATTCTTGACCTGGATGGTCCAGTTTATATAGCATATGGGGTGTGGACTAGTGGTAGGTGGTCATCAATAGTTCAGATCATTTGTGAAACATTTATGACCATTAACACTAATTTCTGAATATTTCAGATCATTGTTGGATCATCAAGGCCCGTCCGTTTTTTGACCATTTTGGCTATTAAGGCTACTAGTCGTTCTCAAAACAGTCAATGGTTTTAGATCCATTTATTTGACTGTTTCTAGCAACTGATAAAACCTAGACCACTTTGCATTTCTCTTTTCAAACCGTCTCGCGATAGTTCGCATAACGTGGCGAGGTGGTGACCACTTTGCTACATGATGCACACATGCAAAGTGTGTCATTTAGCGCTACTATAGCCACACTGCCCACACCCTCGCCTATGCTTGTGCCCATGCTTGAGCCCGAGCGCTTGTGTGTGCATGCGTGACAATAGATCATTTAAGCCAAGCATCTCTTCCTCCATTTCTCCAAGTAAGAATACTTCTCACTCAAACACTTATAAACAAAAACTTTTCCCTACTCTATCCGATGTGGGAATAAAAAACCCCACTTTTTCTTTGTTTTTTTTTTTTTTCAAAAAAATCATTTTAGAGGAAAAACAAATTTTTTCAAAGTTTATTTTTAAACCAAAATTTCAACAATCCCCCACTTGGTTTTTAAAATAAATATTATAAAATTCGACGAGAGATAAAAGACAACTCTTATGCATAAAGAAAGATATCTTTATGATTTGAATTTTTCCTTAGTGTATGTATTTTAAAGTTTTGTCAAAATCTTGGTAGCCATGACTTTGAACCAGTTATTCTTAAATGACACAATCGAAGATACTACACACATAATAACATTTGCGTTATGCGAGTTTCCTTATATTAGTTGCTTAGCACTTTTAATGGCTATATTCTTATCTTGTTTTATGAACAATTCCAAGAAAACACTGACTCTCATGAGAAGTGGCACCACTTTTATGTTCATATAGGTGAAATCTTTCAAGTGTTTCCATTACTACTTTAAACACTTGTCTTATAGACTATATTTCATTAGGAGTTCCAAGACTTAGCCCTCTAGTTGTAACGACCAACACTCTTTATGTTGAATAAGACTATTTATAATTTTAGTATTGAAGCTTTTCACATATAAGTGATTTTCTCATTTTGGATTAGAATTCTATCACTGATAACTTTGGTTGAAGAGTTTCAATCCCATCCCTCTAAATGTTGTCCCTACTACCTCTCTTCTTAGAGGTTTAGTAAAAGAATCGTCCAAGTTATTAATTGACTTCATAAATGAGATAACAATGATTCTATCTTAAATCAATTGTCTTATATAATCATGTTTCAAACTTATGTGTTTGTACTTTCCATTATATGTACCGTTGTAGGCTCTTGCTAGAGTGAATTCACAATCACAATGAAGTGAAACAACTGGTATAGGCTTCGCACATAATCAGATTTCTAATAGAAGATCCCTTAACCACTCAAATTCTTTACCAGTTGCAACTAATGTTATGAACTTAGACTCCATTATCGAGTGCGTTATGCAAGTTTATTTCTTATATCCTCGAGAGATAGCTATATCTCTTAAGGTAAATATCCACCCTGTTGTGGATTTGTTGTCCACTGTACTCGATATCCAACTCGCATCGGTGTATCCTTCCAATACAATCGAAAATTCTGAATGGAATAACCAAACTTCTTTGGTTCTTTTAGAGAACCTAGAACTCTAGTTTTAACTTTCCAGTGTTCTGCACTATGATTACTAGTAAACCTACTTAGTTTACTCATAGTGTATGCTATATCCGATGTTCGAGTTATCGGCAAAATGTCGATAATATCGATGATAATATCGGTGTCGCCAGCCCTGCGACACCAAAACCCCCTAAATTTGTTTCTCTGCCAGTTGTCGGCGAAATATCGGTAATTTTTTTGGTATGGGTGATATTATCAGAATATTCCATTCCGTACTCCATTATCGACGAAATATTGGGAGATATTATCGGCGTATGGGCGATATTTTCAGAATATCGACTGTAGCCACCAACCCCACGAGAAAACACCAGCTACCTACCTCTTTTCTTTGATAAATATAGGGAATATCGAGCTGAAATTGTCGTAAAAATTGGAGAAAATAAATTTCAGAGTGATTTTTGTCCCTGGTTAATCATAAGTAAGAACCAAAGCTGGAACAGGAGCTTCTCGATCGACAGAGCGGGTATGTGTACGCAAAACCCCTCTTATCTCGCCATCTCCCCTCTTTAGGGTTTTTTTAATTTCTTCCTTCGACCAAAAATCCCTCTCGCACTGGGAAATCGGATCTGGCACCGAGCGAAAATTGTTCTCGCACTAGGAAATCAGATTTCGCATAGCGAAAACCCTGCGAATGTGAAAGCTTCTCTCGCCCTGGGAGGAAAAGGGGATGGATGCACTAGTGCGAACTGAGAAGTATGCTCCTATCATACTGACTAAACTCAGTTGGGCCTACTTTGAATGTATGTGGTCTATCTAAGCCGTCCATCTAATTCAAGGGGATGAGCCTAAAATTGAAGCATATCCAAAACTTATGTGGCCCCCAGAAAATTTTCAACAGTAGACATATAATTCAACTGTTTCTTGCGGTGTAGTCTAGCCATGATGTATGTGGGCCCCACCATGATGTATGTATATTATCCACTCCGTTCATCCATTTTTAAAGATTATTATAGGGCTTCATCCCAAAATTGAGATGGATAAAAATCTCAGGTGGACCACACCACAGGAAAATAATAGTAATCGAATATCCATCATTTAAATCCTCCTAAGGCCCACTGTATAGTTTATTTGACATCCAATCTGTTAATTAGTTCATACAGACCCAGATTAAGGGAAAAAACAAAGATCAGGTTGTTTCAAAACCTTTATGGCCCCCCAAAAAGTTTTTAATGGTCAAAGTTCATTCAACACTGTTTCTTTTAATGTGGTCCAATTGAGATTGGGATATACCTCCTTTTTTTCCCATAACATAAAATATTTTTCCCATAATATTTCAACTGTGGACGTTTAATTATCACGTTTTAGGATCACTTGAGCTTTACATACAGTTCATTTTTCGCATCAGGTCCTAAAATGAACTCACAAAACAGATGGACGGGGAGGATTTTTAACAAACATCACAGTGGGTCCCACCTGAACTTGCAGCGCAGGAAGGAAGAGTCCTGCGCTGCTGTTGAAAGGGTGTGGATGGAAGCGGATTGTGTACTGAGTATAGGTAGCACACTAAGCTTGTTGTGTAAACTCTGTGGGGTCCACAGTGATTTATGTATTTTATGCAGTTTGTCCATCCATTTTATAAAATAATTTTAGGGTCTTAGATCAAAACTGAAGGATATACAAGGCTAAAATGGACCACACCACAAGAAATAGTGTGAATTGAAGTTATACCATTGAAAAATTCTTGGGGGCCACAGAATTTTTGTATCAAGATTATATTTGGTTTTTCCTTTCATCCATGTTTATTTGATCTTATGAACAGTTTGGATGAAAAATAAACATCACTTTGGGGCATAGAAAGGTTTCAATGGTGGAAATCATTATTTTCACTGTTTCCTGTGGTATGGTCCACTTGAGATTTGTATAAGCTTCGATTTTGAGCTCAACGCCTAAAATGAGATGGAAAAACGTATGATAGGTGTGGATAAACCACATAAATTCAAAGTGGGCCCAACTGAGTTTACTTAGTACAATAAGAGCGCACGCAGTACGCAATTCGATTTGGGGTGGATTGGCTACTGATAATAGCCATAGCCAAAAGAAACGGATTGGCTGGTGGTCGGTGCTCTGTGGGCCCCACCATGATGAATGTGTTTCATCCATGCCTTTCATCTATTTTCCTACATCATTTTATAAAATGATACTAGAACTTAGCTATATAACAGTCTCAAGTGGACCACATTATCGGAAACAGTGTTAAATAAACTTCAACCATTAAAAACTTTTTGAGGTGGATCAAGCTAATCTTTATTTTTTCCCTTCATTTGGATTTGTATGACCTAATCAACAAATTGGATGTCAAATAAATAGTACAGCCGTCCTTAGGAGGATTTTAATGGTAGATATCTAGTCACTATTATTTTCCTGCGGTGTGGTCCACTTGAGATTTATATTCCTATCATTTTTGGTATATAGCCCTATAATGGTCTGTAAAAATGGATGAACAGAATGGATGAAACATATACATCATGGTGGGGCCCACAGAGCACCGACCACCAGACGGCCTAAACTCTAAATCAGGCGCGGATTAGATACTAAGGTCAGTGGCCAAACAGCTACTAAAGTGATGTCACCAAACTCTATGGACCCCACCATGATGCGTGGATTAGAAATGTCTATTTTTTTCAATTCATTTACTTTTGCATGTCTTAATTATTGTAAGCTTACATTTGTATTATATAAACTCATTTTGGTTACTATTTGAGTGATTTCTTACGACAATGCATATTTTTTGACCCCTATTAAATGGAAACTTCTAATTTAATGCATTCTTTTTACAAAATTTTCATTCCTAAATATGTAAATATGTGTATTTAAGCATGTCCTGAAGTTTCACTGAAAAATTCCACCATTTTCTCCATGTTCCCCCCTTTTTCCCTGCATTTCCAGTTATCGGTGATAATGATATTATATCTTTATCTCCGGCCAGTGAAACTTGTAGCGATACTAACAACTCAAACACTGACTATATCCAATCTTGTGCATTACATAGCATACATAAGACTACCTATAACATTAGCATACTCTAGTTGTGCAACTACTCGTCAATTATTTTCTTCTAATTTGATACTTGGGTCAAATGGGGGTTTTGCCTCTTTAATTTTCAAGTGGTTAAACTTATTTAATATATTTTCAATGTAATGAGACTGACATAATGCATAACCTCACTATTTTTTTTAAAAAAAAATAATTTTGATACCTAATATAGTATCCACTTGTCAAAGATCCTTTATTTTGAAAATGGAGGAGAAAAACCTCTTTATTTCGGTTACACCTTTCATTCTGTTGCTGATAATTAACATTTCATCTGTACATAGACATATAATCAATATAATCATTACAAATTTTAGAGTATATGCACTTATCAACTATGTTATGCATGAAACCGTGAGATAACACCTTTGAATCAAACTTATCATGCCACTTTTTGGTTACTTGTTTTAATATATACAGAGATTTAATGAGTCTACATACTTTTCTTTCATTTCCTCGTAGAACAAATCCTTTTGGTTGCTCTATATATACCTTCTTATCGAGGTCACCATTCAGGAATGTTATTTTTATGTCCATTTAATGAATATGAAGATGATGTGTAGATGCTAAAGCGAATAAAATTCTAATCGATATTATTCTATCCACTAGAGAATATGTGTCAAAATAATCGATTCATTTTTTTGCGGAATCCCTTAGCTACTAATTTAACCTTAAAGGTTTGTATTGTACCATCAATGTGGTATTTCTTCTTAAATATCCACTTACACTCTATAGGTTTAGAACTTAAAGGTAGGTCTACCTATTTCCATGTTTAATTTGAAACAATCAAATCCATTTTTATCATTAATGACTTCTTTCTAAAAAGTGGAGTCTCTTGAAGTCATAGCTTCACTAAAAGTTTTAGGTTAATCTTCTATAGTCAAAACTATATGTATTTTCTTAATGACATTCTCTTTATCACCATCTACTAGATGAAAAAGAGAGGTGTTGAGAGTCTATTTAATCAGAATTGAGACTCTTCTCTGCTTTTGTTCTTTGGCTCTTATGAGATTCGCTGGGAGTTTTAACTTCTTGTTTAGCTCCCTCTATAGTCTTGTTAGGAGATTGAATCTCAATATGCTTTTCCTCCATGGATAACGAGTCCTTAAAAAACTCTACATATCTAGATTCTATGATCACATTAGATTCTAAGTCCAAAAGTCTATAGGTTTTATTATTTTCTGTATACCCTATAAAGATGCACTTTACAACTCTTGGTCCTAGCTTGGTTCTTCTGGGCTTAGGAGTTCTATAGTACACGATACACCCCTACACTCTAAGATATCCTATGTTTAGTTATCTTTATTTTCATATTTTATATGGAGAAGTCTTAGTTTTCTTAGATGAGATTCTATTCAGGACGTGGCATGTTGCTAACAGCGCTTCTCCCCATAGGCTTAATGGCAACTTTGCTTGTATTAACATTAAGTTGACCATTTCAACTAAAGTACTATTTTTTCTCTCTCCCAACACCATTTTTTGTGGTGTGTAGGGTGTTATGCACTAGTGTACTAAGTTGTTCTCTTCACAATAGTTAGAACATTCATTAGAAAAGTATTCTCCTCTTCTGTCACTACGGATGATTTTAATATTTTTAACTAATTAATTTTTTACTTTGGATTTATAGACCTTGAATGCATTAAATGCCCTATCTTTAGATTTTAGCAGGTACACATACACATATCTTAAACAATCATTTATAAAAGTTATGAAGCATATCTTACCTCCTCCGGTAAGAATGTCATTTAACTCATGTATGTTAGTATGCATTAGGTCTAACATCTAATACGATGTCTTAACATTAAGGAACAATTTCTTAGTCATTTTAGACTGTATGTATACTTCACATTTATCATCATCACTATCATTATATGAGATTAAGTCATTCTTAAATATGAGTCTTATGGTACTATAGCCTATATGTGCTAAACTACCATGTCATAAGGTTACAGACTCAACCATATAAGTAAAATAATTCTTTTCATTCAATGAAAACTTAATCATCCCATTACAAGCATATCCATTTTCTACAAAGTTCTCATTCTTGGATAAGATCAACTTGTCGGATTCATATACAACCCTTATCCCGCATTCGCTCAAATGATCCCTTGAAACTAAGTTCCTCCTTATGTCTGGGATATATAACACGTTGTTCAGGATTATTGCCATGTCCAGAAAATCGATACCCGAGTACGGAGACTCCAATCCTGAGTTTCTGGGTATAAATCTAACAAAAATGCACGTGGACGAGTTTCACATGCCCACACAGTCCAGTTAACATTCACCAATCAGAGTAGTTTTAAATTAACGACATTAAAATTTAAGCAGAGATAATTAAGCCCAAAAATAGATGGCTAATATTAAAATTTATAATTCTAAGAGTGGTGTTTGTCCAAATGAGGATTATACAAACCACAATGTGCATATCCAAAATGATTAAAGTGTAAAGTTTTCAATTTTGGCCGAATCCTCCAAAATATAATGGTAGTGGTACAAGCCGATCTAAGCCTACTCGTCTGAGATCTCAATAGTACTTGCATCGATAATATTGCCTGATTGGTGTTTTAAAATATTGTCTAGGGTGGGAGTGAGTAGGTAACTCAGTGGTTCCATTTTCTATGTTACACATGTTATCAATATAATTGAGCATAGGCAATAATAGCATTAAAGAACAAACAATTCCTAAGTTAGTTATTTAAATGCATGGATGCCATGATGATATGCACTATAGTTGGCCTACAGCACAACCCAACAATGTCTAACATGATGAATGCCCAAGATCAATGATACTAATATAGAATCACATCAGTGCTATTGCTAGCAAGGACGTCAATATATGTGCAATGGTTAGCTTGCAGTATAACCCAACAATGTAATGATATACATGATTAGGCAAATAGTTATTATTTCCAGTTCAAATAAAAGGTTGGTGAAGTTAGGATACCTCCATTCTATCAATTATTACTAAATGGATTCACGTAACTCGTGGTAGCACGTAACGACCCCTCACCAGTGTCTCTTGATCTAAAGTTGGCTTCATCACCCAACAGTCTATACAACTCAATTGGGTTAATATTAGGACTTGTCGCCAAGGACAATCACAACTAAGGTAAGGTCGTCACCCAAACCCCAAATGTGGAGAAGGCACATGGAACACCCTGTACTTTTCGCTACTTAGGTGTTACCATGTATGAACACTAACCTAACTTACTTGAACATTCACCCTCATTCTAGTCTAAATCCAATCGTCCAAAGTAATCCCCATCCACACATCAAGCTATCTATTTGATTGATTCTAAAAATGGTCCATCACGACCTCAAAGACACCTACTCTAGGACTTCAATTTTAATATCGGGACTTGTGTCATCTGATCCATCGTCCATCATGCCCATAACATCTCGTAAATCGATTTACCACTTAATCTCACTAATCAAGCAATCTAAGTGTTAAATCAAGCATCAAATCCCACTCAGATCGCTCTCAGAGCTACTATGACCATTGATGAGTGGTTTTGAATCAACCCACCTATTGAATTTAGAATAAACATTGTAGTAGACTATAAGATGCGTGTTTGCTCAAAATAACCTAACTGAATAGTTGGATAGGGATATTTGTGAACTGAGTGACTTAAGAATCATGTGGGGTCATGCATATTAACACTTAATGCCAATCTAACTGTTAAATTGTTGGTAGACATTAGTAAAACCCCTAAAATCAAGTAGTGTGTCCCACCTGAGTTTCATATCAGCCCCTATATCATACTTGAACTTTCTTTAGGATCCTTAGGACCCTTTTAACCATTGACGTTCAAACTCAGGATGACCCAATCGTCGGATCGGCGTGAATCCAAAAATAGGACCCAAATCAAGTTCTGGGGCCCACCTAAAATTTAGATCTGCTTGATTTTTCATCAAAAGTACTGGTTAGGACCTCCAAAGTGAATGGATGGGGTAGATTTCATCCATCATCACCATGGACCCCCACATTTTACTGTGCATGCACCATAGTGGCGTGCACCAACGATGCACCCAATCGAGGATTTGGTTAAATCGGGTTTGACCCAATAGCAAATGAGGAAACCTCCTCTACTTTCTATTTCTCTTCTTGTCAGCGAATGGACCTACGTCCATTCGAGCATCAGGCGGCCCACCAACTGAGATCATATCACTGATTCGAACCATCCATCTGATGAAGCACCCCTATACAACCAAACCCACGTCGTCCGTGAGCATTCATGCACACGTGCGTGCACACAACATCAGGTGCAAGGGAGTGGTGTGCAGTCGAGAGTTTCCAAAAATGAAAACTATCGCCGAGCATTGCACTGCTAAGCTGGCAATCCGAGAGCATTATCGTCTTGCATTTACAACTGTTAGATGCAAAGCATCTCATACCTTTATTTGTTTAGGGTTTTCAAACAAAACCATGGCCAATTTCGGCCCTACCCACCGTATTTGGAGGAGGTTTCTACCAGATCAAATCTGGAATGTTTGTTGTCAATCTAACGGCTCTGGGGGGGGGGGGTAAGCATAAAAGACATAAGGATCGAGCAGTAGGGGCACCTTCTCCGTTTTCTGGCACCGCACTCGAAAAATGGTCATTTCTTCCCAAACTCAAACCCGCCACTTGAAACTCCTGCAAGCTTAGATCTCTCTATTCCACAAGCTCCTCTAAGCCCATCCATATCATTTGACACCTTCAGATCGAAGGGAGAAGCAGCCAAAGAGATTCTACCATTAATGGTAACCTCCTTCTTCCTTGTTCAAACCGCACTAGGTTCGGTTTAAATCGGGTTGAACTAAGTCGTCCAGGGGTGCTGGACCTTTAACAGAGAGAAAGGAAATGGAAGGAGAAAGAAAGAAAGAAGAAGATGAAGGGGTGCCACTGTTGCACCACACTGACACGACCTGACTCGTCCGAGCTATGGGTTGGGTCTGGCGAGTCGGGGCTGAGTCCAGGCTCGTTCCTGCCATCCTATAAAGGAAAAAAAAAAGAGGAAGACAGAGAAGCCAGTGAGGAAGTGGGTGCATTGCTGCACCAGCTTAAACTTAGTCGTTGGTGAGACTGCTCGAGTCGCTGGGTCGAGCTGAGTGATTGGGGTTGGGGGAGGGGTCAGTTCAAGCTGGGTACGGGTTCAGTCTATTCCAACCCTTGTGAAAGGGTAGGGATAGAAGAGGAGCATGTAAGAAGAAGAGAGAAGGAGGAAATGACAGGAGAAGAAGAAATAGAGAGAGAGAGAGAGAGCATGTCTACATGTTACACCAAACTCAGCCCAACCGAGTTATTGGTGCAACTGCCCAAGTTGTTGGGTCAAGCCAGCCAGGTTAGGTTTGGTTTGGGTTGAGCCCTGGCCCCACCTGGTCCAGTAGCAAAGAGAAAGAAAGAAGAGGGAAAAAGAGAAACGAGAGAGAGAGAGAGAGAGAAGAAGGTTGAGCCTTGGTTGTTGTCAAGTCAACTCAGCTGAGACCGAGCCAAGTTGGGTCAGGTTAGGCCTGGTCTAATCTAGGTTATCCTAAGAAAGGAAGAAAGAAAAGAAAAGAAAAATAGGAAGGAGAAGGAGATGAGTGAGAGTGAGATTGTCATCATATTGGCAGCGAGTCAACTCAGTTCGAACTCAAACCGAGTTTGGTTAAGTCTAGTCTGAGTCCGATAGAGTCCAGGGTGGCTGGACGACAATATTAGTGGGTCCTAATAGTTGAGAGAGAAGAAAAGATGAAGAGAGAGAGAGATTGGGTGAGGGAGAACTAGTTATTGACTTGCCCAACATTGGCTGGGTTAATTCAATTTGGTTGAATCAAGTTGGGTTTCTTCTAGTTGAAACCTAACTCGTTGTCGAGTCAGCGAGATGGGCCGAGGTTAGTTCAACTGAGTTCAGCGAATATTAGCCAAGTCCAGTCGGGTCGAACTACCAAGCTGACTAATGATTTGATTATAAGGGTGCACGCTCTCCATAGCGACATTGTAAGCGATTCAACACATAAGGTGATGATTTCTTCCCCTTAAGCTTTCCACTTTCCTATTAGTTTAAGTAATAGTTTCTGTTTTAATTCCGGTTGATAATTGTTATCTCTATTTGATTATTACTTGTGCTCACTGTTGGATTGTCTTCTAACTTATGTACTCGACATTTATCTTCTATAAACATATGCATGTCGCACTTGTATACCTTCTCGTGTTGTGCATTGCTTATGAAACTTAAACTGATACATCTATCAGTGGGAAAACCTAGTTATAAATGTGCATCCAGACTTGGGATGTAACTTGACTGATTATGACTATAATGGGCCCCCGACCTAATGGCCATTTTACCTAAGTTGTTGTGGATTTACCATCTTACGGACCTTTGTGTCATCTGTGGCTTTAATGTGATATTTGCCCTTTGTGCTTTGGATATGATATTTTTCCTATTTGGCTTTCATTTGATATTTTCTCTAAGTGGCTTGATGGATTATTTTTGTATATCTATGTAATGCCCCGATTTTTCAAGGGCCGAGCAAAAACTTGGCTCCCGAATTCCCGGATGCCATGTGTGCCATAATAGGCTTCAGACTTTAATTACATTTGGATATATCATAAGCAATGGAGAGTTTAACAGGGCATGAAGAATAAATAAGTCATAAAGCATAATTAAGTACCACTAAATGTAAAAATATTCAAACCACAAATCTAAAAATATACAAATAGGGAACTAGTCTCACCCATACATATGTCTCCAAAGTGACTAGGGCCCTAACCCAATTCCCGCAGTCGCCAAGCTCAATCTAAAAAGATATACCATAAGTTTGGTAGTGCGCTCGCTCCTCCTCATTGTTCATGTCGACATCCTCCAGCGTGTCCAGCTCCATCAACCCTGTATTTATAATGTGTTCTGGTTGATGTTTTAGAACACCGTCCCAGGTGGGATTGAGTAGCTAACTCATTGGTTCCATTAGTTTTAAGTTACACATGTTATCAACCCAATTAGCGCTTGTAATGATAAAACAAGAAATCAAATATTTTCTAAATATTATGGTTAAATATGCATATGAAGATATGACATGATGGATGCCCTTTCCAAACAATACTCCCTCACACGCGACTCCGATCACCTGGTTCGCAAATGACAACACTCCCTCAAACATGCAACTTCAATGCCTGTTTCGCCACATTCTAACTAATACAATGCGATATATGATCATGTTAGCTGAGTAATTATTAAGTTCAATTCATCTTATATATTGGCGAAGCTAGGATATCGACGTTATATCATGAGTCCTTATCTGGATCACGTGGCTCATTGCTGCACGTAATGACTCCTTACCAGTGTCTCATCCATCATGTCATATCTTCATATGCATATTTAACCATAATATTTAGGAAATATTTGATTTCTTGTTTTATCATTACACGCGACTCCGATCACCTGGTTCGCAAATGACAACACTCCCTCAAACATGCAACTTCAACGCCTGTTTCGCCACATTCTAACTAATGCAATGCGATATATGATCATGTTAGCTGAGTAATTATTAAGTTCAATTCATCCTGTATATTGGCGAAGCTAGGATATCGACGTTATATCATGAGTCCTTATCTTGATCACGTGGCTCATTGCTGCACGTAATGACTCCTTACCAGTGTCCCTTGATCCAACTTTAGGTATCACCCGTTTATCTCATAAATCAACAATTTTAAAGGTACGGCATAATACATAAATGTATGAGGATTAACCTGGTATGAATCGTTACCTAATACCGGGTATAATCACTTAATTCTAAGGTGCGAGCTTATCACATAAAACCAAAACACAAAGGAAAAGGGCTCGTCACCCAATTCCATTCACGCCCTGACTTGTTCGAATGGTACTGTAGCACACAACCATCGGCCGAGTAATTTGACGGGGGCCATTCGAACAATAGTCTATCACCTTCATCAGTGCTCACTGGTCACTATGGGGAGGCTTGTGACCCCAGCATAAGCTGACAGCTTGGACACAGTGTCCCATGCCACCATCTCGGCTCATGAGTCTCAGTTGCTCACTGGTCACTATGGGGAGGCTCGTCACCTCAGCGTAGGCTGACAGCTCGGACACGGTGTCTCATACCACCATGCCCGGTTTATGAGTCTTAGTGAGATCGTATCACATTACGGTTATAAATGGACACATCCATTAGGAACGGGGTATCCTAGATTCCATTTAGTCTGTAATACATTGTGAACATACATAATCAGTCGGTTAGTGAACTAATTTGACTGACTTGGGAGAACCATGATACAACCGGCATTGGGTGCAAGCAGTCCGTGTATTCCGGCTACTATCAGTTATCCATGTTCAACCCGGATCAATCGAACAAGCCTAGAGTAACCGCCTTAACTTGGGCCACCCCTTGATTTGGGTGATTTACCGACTGACCCAACATCTTAGCAATCTTAAGTGTTTCCAAGGACTAAACTTTATATCAACAATTATAGCATAAATTTCACTACGTAACGACTTAGGCATTTCATTGAACACATGAGTATCCATAGGGTATTAATTCACTAAAGCATTAAATCAAACATGTTGGTATTCATAAAGTAATACAATCACTTAAGCAATAAATCAAGCACGTGAACATTAACAAATCAACACATTCTACTACTTAGACATTTCATCGAACACATGAGTATCCATATCCAACCAATAACATATAATACAATCAAACATGAAAATGAACGTGCTAGCTATTACAACCCATTCAACACGAGACATCATTAACTGAGACCCTCAAGGGTCGATAAATAGAAAATTAGAAATAATGGTCCGCACCTTAAGAATGAACATCTGATTTTGAGCTCTTAAGGTTGGGGATTTAGAGAAAATCATAAATTCCTATATAAACACCAAGACTATATGAGATTCTTACAATTCATTTTAGAAAGAACCTAGGTTATGAAGTAGGCTTGTTTCTTACCTCCAAATCACAAATGGGGTGGATTTGGCAAAGGAGAATGATCGATGTTAGGGCTTTGGTTGGAAGTGACCGATGAAGAGAAGCACCAAAGCTTCCCCACTCCTACTCTCACTCTTTTTCTCTTTTTCTCTTCTTCTCTTCTTCTTTCTCCTTCTCTTTCTCTCTTTCTCTCCCTTGGAGGATGTAAATTCGTATGGAGAGATGGGGTGCCCAAATGAGGCCCTTATATAGTACCAGATTTGGTGTGAATGGCCCTAATTGTTGGATTTTTACTATACTAGCCCTATGGGAGGGTTTTTTCTAACCTCTAGGGCCCATTATGGGGTGTACATGTCGATATACACCATAGGATAGTAGCCCTATTGCTGATCTACGTATGGATATAATCGGCCAGCCATTTGGATGTGTCAATCAACGGATATGATTAGAAGTCTGTTTAACGGTCACCGATGATTGATCAGGGCCGTGGCTATACGGATATGAGCAGGGAAATATCATTAATCGGTACTCCAATTTTAGTTGTAGATTGACAGTCCAAAAGGCACAACTTCACGAAAGAGCGAAATGTCTATTTCACTTAAGTTTCAGATTTTGGTCTAGGGGATTCGTGCGTTACAAGCACTCAACTTTCGGCCCAAGTTGAGCCGTTCTAGGCACTTTCTTGGTTCGCCACCCTCGATAGGTGTCAAGCCCAATGAGATGGACATTATTCTATAGTTTTAGAACTAGTGGCCCACTAACGAGTGGTTTAGAGCTTGTTTGGAAAATCGGGGCATTTCTGGAATGAATTAGGTATCAAGATTTCTTATGCATAATTATTAGGGTTTGGATTATCCAAGTTCATAGTGTGACTTATTCACAACCATTGGAAATGAAGATTCGATTATAATCACTCTAAATCATCGGTTCTTAGGCTAAAAGGATACTGATTCAGTTTGAATTGTTAATTAAGATTCAACCCTTAGTTGTCACAACTTTTGGCGTGTATTTATTTAGTTACGGTCATCTCAATTAGTAAGTGATAGGTTGGTTAGAATTGGACCCTACATGAACGAATCCCAAGGCTTAGCTCGATGTTTAAGTGGTCGGGTGGATTCATTAGTCTTCTACGGTCGATCAATCTTATTCGTACGGTTCTTTATCGGTACCAGCAGCATATAAGCCCATCTCGAGTGTCGAGGGTTAGTAAGTGATGACGTGGATAGTTATAAAAAAGAAAATTTAAGGATTTTTGGAATTTTCAAAATAGTAAAAATTCGGGGTGTTACAATTCATTTGTATATCTATGCGATGGTAAGATCCACTTGTGGTACTATGATTGGCCACTATTCAATGAGGTTACCATTAAACAGCCCAATATTTGAGTCTCATGAGTTGGGGATGGTGGTATGGGATACTATGCCCGAGCTGTCAGCCTGCGCTGGGTGATGATCCCCCCGTAGTGACCTTTGAGCTTTCTTAAATTGGCTAGTTGTAAACGGAATAATAACGGTTGGGTGAATCATGCATTTATAACATATGGGCAATGATAGGTGGCTAATTTTGGATGTTGTAGCATGTGCCTTTAGCGTGGTATCAGATCGCTAGCTCCTAAACCATCGACTATCGACCCACATATGTGATGTACGATGGCTTTGTCACTATGCTTATACGTGATATATGCACATTATGTGCTTTGTTGGTGACTGGTCATATGCATGGGTGATGAGCCCAAGTCCGACTGGATGAGCATCTCCAGGTCAATGTGCATTTACGCAGCTATGCATTTAAATAAGATTGCATTATATATTGTTTTGGATGCATTATTTCTTTAAACTATGCTTGACTAATGTGGCGGTGTGTAATCTTGAGAGGAATTCATACTAAGCTAGCCACTCATTCATCAAATGTATAACCATACAAGCCGCACAGGTGGTTTAAATAATATCCATGTCAGATTGATGTAGAGCAGAGTATAATTATTAGGGATGCATAACTATATTTGTCAAGAGAAGCTGCGCGATCTTGTGGCTCAAGTTTATATACATTTTATTATTTCTCATGTGTTAAATTGTGTATTTCTTATATTTGTTAAAATAGAAACGTTGGTTTGTATAAGTCATTTGGGCACCGCTCATATATTTTTAATGTAAATGCAAATTTTCCTTTATGTTCAATTTGTCCATCTTTCGCTAAACTGTTAACTCTAAGAAAGGAAAAGAAAAGAAATATATACACACACACACACACACACATAATTTGGCTATCTTTAAAGGTTAACACTCGCGTTTTTGAAAAACGAGTCATATACCAGGTTTTGAAAACCTGAGGTGTTATAGCACGCAACCCAAATCATTAACAATATGGTAGGATCACGATATTCATCGGTGCTTGGAGGTCACTACGGGGAGGCTCGTTACCCAATATTTTACCAATTTGGCGGGCTCATCACCTAATGGTTTTCTTATGTGGCAAGCATGCCACCCCATTGTAGGCCGACAGGTTGAACAAAATGTCTCATACCACCATGCCCAACTCATAAGTCTTTGTGGGATCAAAAAGTAATAATGGTTATTAATGGACTTAATTCAATGGTAATAGTGGTATCTTAAATTCATTTCAATGTCATACAACCATCTAACATAAGAATGATCAGGCTATGCAATGGACTGATCTGATCAACAATGGGGGACCCCCGACCAAATAGACATTGGGTGCAAGGCATCTCATGTAGCTTCAACTACTGTCAGTCATCCATGTTCAATCTCGGTCGACCGTATAAGTCCGAGATAGCTAACCTAAAGAGGGTCATCCACTTAACATTTTGCATGGCTCGATCCACACAACTACAAATCAAATTATCAAATACATAAGTATAATTATAAAACAACTTAATAACACAATAGGGTACATTAACCGAACATATGTACAAATCAATACAATTTAATGTATATTAATACAATCTAATGTATATCAACATCTCTTATCAATTTACATATAAGACTTCTAGCAGAAGGAGTTTTATCTTATTGAAATATTTCATCAAACATGTTGGCTACCATCGACAAGTAACATAAGGATTACAAAAATAAAGTACTTCAAACACAAATAGCATATGACATCTTTATAATTAACCAAAAATCAATATCTAACACTATCAAGGGTTGATAAAATAAAACGTAGAAGAATAGTCTGCACCTTGTGACAATTCGCCCAATTCACGATACTCCTAAGGTCAAGATTTTAAAGAAAATTGTTGAAAGACCTAAACAAGCATATAAGCTTGTGAGATTAGGGGCAAACCACTATTAAAACCATATATTATAAGTGAGATTCAACACTTACTTCCAAATGTTGTCGAAAAAACTCTGACGATGGCTCCATTTATAGTGAGGTGGCAAGAGAGGAGATGAGAGGGTGGAGGTGCACCAATTAAGGCTGTACATCAAGCCAACTCGAGTCGAGGTGGGCCAAGCTTAGCTTAACTAGTTCATGCTCTCCTTAAGCTTACCATTGGAGCTTGGCTTGTTTTCCAAACCTTTCGAGTCGAGCTCGAGGCAAGCTAGTGGATTGAGTTGAGACAACCTTACCTCAAGTCGAGTCGAACCTACTCCCAATTCGGCCCAACCCAGCACCCAACTTACACCCGACTCAACCCAGTAACCCAACCCAACCCACGCCTGATGTCACGCCCCAAATTCGGAAACCAGGCTCACAAAATTTTTGATCGCCAAATCCGGTGCTGACAGCCTCCATAGTACCCCATTCTTGGCTCTCAGCGCCCATATGCTGGATTCCGATCCTGGGATCCTACAAGGAGGATTTTTTAACGTACATTTATCTTGTAAGAAGCATAACCATAAGTTTACCCAAATCACAAAGGCAACATCATCATCATATATCCACTAATATAAACATTTGAATACAGCGTTGAAAGGGAAATACATATATCGAAATCAAAGCTTCAGAAATCCACTGCACGCTCCAAGCTCAACGCTGCTATGACCTAATGCCACCTGCACACATCTATCATGCATAAGCTTATAGAAAGCTTAGAGGGTGGTGAAAGTGTGTGCACAAGGTAAGTGTTAAGTATTCAATACAATGTCATAATCATACAATATCAGAATTACTGGCAAGATCATGAATCATATGATATCAAAGTAAGCGGAAATACTGACAAGTCTATAAATCATTCAATATCAGAATATGTAATGTGAATCGACTATGTAAATGCAGAATCATAGAGAGCTAAATATCATATGCCGATGATGCAATGCAATATGCAAATCCGGAAGAGCCACGAATACCATCAACTTATCTTGGCCATACATCAAACCTACGCATAACGCGTGATCATGTGGGGATAACTCCGTCTCACAAGGAGTCCCATAAACATCTCAGCCCAATGGCATCTGCTTTAATCAATCATCCATCACAATATACATACGAATGATGGGGGTCACAGAAGAACAACGGATCTAGTCTAAATATCAAGATAGGCTCACTGATTTAAAACGCGTCACGATAGTTAAGGAAAGAATCCAACTTAGCCACCACAACATCAGACGATGCTCCTGATGTGAGATAAGGTTCTGCCTTCACAGTGTGCACAGTAGCCTACTAGTACAGTAGCCTACTAATCATTGGTAGCTCGCTCAGGTCCTCATGCCCCGCCCACTCAGTGCGCCCGCCCACGTGTGATCATGGTGATGGAGCGTCATAATATCCCCCACCGAAGGCAGATCCGAGTCTAAGTGCAATAAGTGGGCTTCCTTACCCTCTCTATCATGCAATAAACTGTACTTCCTTATGGGGCCCAATATATACACAAGGTGGGCTCCAAGGTGTAGGTATCATGATGCAATGCTGTCACATACTCATAATCAGCGTCGATAATCGGCCTCGACATTTGGCCTCAACAATTAGCCTCGACAGTCGGCCTTAATGATCAGCCTCGATAATTAGCATCGGCAATCGGCCTCGGTAATCAGCCTCGACAATCGAAATCGGCCTCGACAATCAGAAATAGCCTCGATAATCAGCCTCGACAATCGGAGTCAGTAATTGGCCTAACAAAGGGCCTAAGGGAAGGTCATAATAAGGACATTTAACCAACATTGCTCCTAAGGAGTGGCCCACATAAAGCCAAACGTATAGTGGGCTCATAGTCTCACATAAGGGCCTCCTACACAATATAGTGGGTCACATATAATCTCAATGGGTTGTATCACATGGGCCACATATACATCACATCGGGCCTTGCCATACGGGCCACAAATACATTACAATGGGCCTTATCAAATGGGCCACAAATACATCACAACAAGCCTTACCAAATGGGCAAAAAATACATCACAATGGGCCTTACCAAATGGGTTGGAAATTCATCACAATGGGCCTTACCAAATTAGTCGGAAATACATGGGTTGAAAATACACCACAATGGGCCTTACCAAATGGGCCGTAAATCCATCACAATGGGCCATATCTCATGGGCTTCAATACATCACATTGGGCCTCACCATCTGGGCCTCACATACATCACATCGGGCCTCACTCAAATGGGTTAAAAATATATCACAATGGGCCTCATCATATGGGCCTCAAATACAGCAAGTGGGTCGTATTAATGTGCCGCCCCATCTACAACTTTCATCTATTATTAGAGATCATTCTAGAGCATTTCCAAAAGAATGAATCATATAGAAAGATCATCTAGACCAAACCACAAATAGCAGTAGAGATAATGATTTTCATTGTTTAAAAAAATTGTAGGGCCGCACCATCACGTTTGTTTTCCATCTAGTCTGTTCATAAGGTCACCAAGCCCTGGTTGAGAGGAAAAAAAATATCATATTGATCCAAAAACCTCTGTGACCCAAAAAAGGGTTTCAATGGTGGACATTCAATCTCCACTGTTTTCTGCAGCGTGGTCCACCTGATAGATCTGTCTCATTTTTCTTCTCAAGCCATAAGACAAGTTCACCAACTGGATGGATGGTTTGGATGTAACACATACATCAGCGGGACCCACAGAACTTGCTGACGCCAAGACCAGCAGCTAACTGCTGTTAGTGGGGTCCACATAGATGGATGGTTTGATGACAAATACATCATGCTGGACCCACAGGGCTGCTGAAGTGATGTAGTAGCTGAAGTTACTGGCCCACCGTCCCAAAAGATGGACGGCAGGGATGAAATACACACAATCAAGGTGGGTCCCATGCTTGGTAAAACAGACGGACGGTGTGGGTTTACATCATCAAGGTGGGTCCTACAGAGTCTGCTGACGTACTACAGTAGCTACTGCTGGTGTAAAGTACTCTAGCCAATCTGCTTCCCAAGGTGGGTCCCACGTACATTAGGGCCCACCGTCATATGTTATACAATATATATTATATTATTATAATATTTATTTATTCATTTATTTAAAAGTAGCGTCCAGGCCTGGGACGGCCTGGATGAACTCATACATCAGGGCACGGCCCCACACGTGGGGTGGGTCCCACCATCCTAAACAATGGACGGTGGAGATAAAATATATAAATCAAGGTGGTACCACAAAGCTCTGGATCAAGCTGCTATTTGTGATTTCCCTTCATCCAGATCTGTCCGGGTGAACAGGCAGTGGCCTGTCCTCTGGACGCCAGTGAGGTGGGCCCCACGGATGGGACGACGTGGATCATACATCACATGGGGTCCACAATGCATGAGAAAGAGAGAGAGAGAGAGAGAGAGAGAGAGAGAGAGAGAGTTGTAAGGAGAGAGAGAGAGAGAGGGATGGGTGATGGAGTGATGGGGAGTGATAGTGAGTGAGTGATGGGTGTACTTGATGGGTGGAGAGAGAGAGAGTTAACTTTGGGGAGGGTGGTTGTACTTGGGGATGGAATAGAGTACTTAACATTTGATGTGATTGATGAGACATTTCTCTTGGGTTTACAAATGCGCGACATTTTTCTCGAACTGAACGCGGGTCCATATCTCCTAGCCTGGGTAGCGCCTCGGCACGTAATATGTGGTATTGAAACTACGGCGATGGCGCGATCACTAGGGTACAAGTCTCAGGTTGAGCCGACTCTGGAATACAGGATATGACCCATGATTACGTGCAAATACTATCTACGCATCGCAGGTCATCGAAATTTGACCTGGAGGACCGCGGAAGCCTACGGAACAATACGGGCTAGGATATGGGTCTCACACCTGATCCAAATCCCAAATAAAATATTCAATTAATAATATATATAATATTAGATAGAGTTATAGTTGTACCTTGTTGTTGATGTTCAGAGACAGAGAGCTCGGGCGAGTGGTCAAGTGGGGAGAGGAGAGAGAGAGAGAGAGAGGGACAGATGAGTAGGGTAAGGTTTAAGTTTTACCTTTTTCTATTTTTAGTTATTATATATATTCGAGCCGAGCCGAGCTGAGCCGAGTTCGAGTCAAGTCAAGTCAAGGTCCACTATGATCGAACTTAGCTCATTTTCAAAATTAGTTAGGTCATATGAAGCTTGACTGGCCTTGAGTCGTCGTTCATGCCAAGTCAAGCTGAACTAGATTGAGCAAAGCCAAGTGAGCTTTTCTTGGCTTGTGTATAACCCTAGCACCAACACTCACTCTTCCAAGCTTTCACTCTTCTTCTTTCTCGTCTTTCTCTTCTCTCTCTCATTTTTTCTCTTGTTCTAGGGCGAAATCAGATCCTTTCCCCCAAAATCCCTATTTATAGCACCAGATTTAGTGCAAATGGCTCTAAGGGCTAGGTTTTTACTATACTAGCCCTAGGGGAATATGTTTCTAACATTAAGGGTCCACTGAGGGATGTAGGGGTCGATATACACCATAATATAATTGGCCCTAGTGATGATCTGTCTATAAATACGATCAGCTTGCCATTTAGATGCACCAATCGATGGGTATGATCAGAAGTCAGTTCGATGATCATCGATGGTTGATTGGGGCCGTAACTATACAGATATGTGTAGGGTATTAACTTAGGTTATTATCCTAAATTTGGTCACGATCTAACGGTCTGAAAAAAACAAATTTGATCAAGACCGGATACAAACAACTAATTTAAGTTCTTGATTAATTTTAGAAATATTGTAAGACCCGTATCCTAGTCCGTACTGTTCGGTCGACTCCCGCAATCCTTCCCATCGAAGTCTGGCAATCCGCGACCTATAATCAATGTTTGTGTGCGACCCTAAGTCGTATCTTTTAAATTTGAGTCGGCTTAATCCGAGACTTGTACCATTACGACCGCACCATCGCCGCGTTCCAACGCCGCGTCTTACATACCGATCCGATACCCTGGCAGGGAGATGTGGGCCGATGTTTATTTTGAAGAAAATGCAATACGTTTGCAATCCCAAGAGAATCTCTGTAACATATCCCATCAATCAATCACTCAAATCAATCAATCAATCACTTCATGTCAAGTAAAATAGCAACTCATGCTTTCTTTCTCCATAAGTCAAGCAAACCCCAAAAGTCAACAAGTCTCTCACCTCACCCATCACTCACCTCACATCCATCACCCATCACCCTCTCTCCCTTACAACCCTCTCTCTCTCTCTCTCTCTCTCTCTCTCTCTCTCTCTCTCTCTCTCCTTCTCTTCACATTTTTCAAGCAAGGAAAGTGGTGCACGTCCAATGAATTCCAAGATAGAAAAGTGGTTTTGTGTGGCCCACTTTCCCATCCCAAAATCCTTTATCCTAGCCATTCACTTCTCATCACCCTCCATCAAAGTGAGGCACAAGGAGACCGACGTTCCAACGGACCAAGAAGATTGAACGGTGGGTGCTTCTATAGGCCTAGATTTCTTATTTTTATGATAGACCAAGTGAGGCCTACCGATTGATGGTATGGATCTCACTTTGGACCCTAAGATGTGGCCGATGACCCACATTTATCCTCATGATCATTCCATAATGGGGCCATTCTCCATGGACCTCATCATGATGTTTATTTTGCTTGCATGAAAAGAGGTCATCTAGACCATCCATTTTGAGCGGAGAAGGAATCTCCACGGTTGATCTTTGATTTGGTGGACCCACATGTATTGGGTCCCACTTGATGTATGATTGAATGCAAGGGAGGGCTCATAGTGGCGGAGCCCTCCATCACACGTGTCCCTCTTCTCTCTCTCTCTCTCTCTCTCTCTCTCTCTCTCTCTCTCTCTCCCTCTCTCTCCCTCTCTCTTTCATTTTTTCCTATTGTGTGAGATGATGTGGCCGTGTGGCCCACCCGGGTGGACCCCACCATGAGGCATGTATTTTATCCAAGCCATCTATATGTGGAGCCCACTTTATACATTGTTGTATCCACACCATCCATCATTTGGTGGCCCACCTGAGCAGCGCCCACCTTCTATACCAAGTATACACAAACTGTCCAGTGTCTCTAGACGCTGGACGTTACTTAAAAACACAAATATTAGCTTTGGTTCCAAGCTATTGGGGTGGACCACTTGTGTAGGCTCCACAATGATGTATGAATTCAATCCATGCCATCCATCCTATTTCCTAACTCATGTTAAGCATTGAGACGAAAATTGAAGCTGATCTGACTATATGGTGGGCCATAGCATAGAAAACAGTATTGTTACCGTTGAAAGCCACTCCAATGTTTCTATACACCGAAATATACTCAATATTGGGCTTGTTTGGCTTGTCTTGGGCCATAGGGGTATTGGGCCGGGTGGATTCACCTAATGCGGACCCCACATATGAAAAACCATGGAAAAAACCCCCTTTTAAAAAAATGATATATAAGCAGGCAACGCCTGCTGCTGCTGCATTTTGGCGGACGGACAGCAGGGATCCACGGTCCCAGCCGTGGGCCCTACCATGATGTGTGTTCATCATCAACACCATGCATTTTGATGGGACCCTTAGGGCAGTGGGCCGCCCCCAAAATCAGCCATATTTAAAGCTCAGGTGGCCCACAAGGCGGGAAATAGTGGGATTGAACGTCTACCATTGCACCCCTTTTGGGTGTCCTAGAAGTTTTGGATCAACATGAAATTTGTTTTCCCTCTTCATCTGGGTCTACGTGACCTTATCAACGGATTGGATGGCATATAAACATTATGGTGGGCCCCACCTGGGACCCACCAATGATGTATGTGTTTTATTCACACCACTGTCTAGTGATGTGGATGGTGGGACCCCGAATGATGTATGTGTTGTATTCACACCACCGTCCAGTGGTGTGGATGGTGGGACCCACCATGATACATGTGTTGCATCCAATCTGTCTAACCATTTTGAAAGATTATTTTAAGGCTTGAGACCAAAATTAAGACAGATCTAGGATTAGGTGGACCACACTATAGAAAACAGTGGGTTTAACCGTCCACCATTAAAACCCCTTTCAAGTCAGTGTGACCTTATGATCAGATTGGATGGGAAATAAATGTTATCGTGGGCCTTAGGAATTTTAATGGTGGAAATCATTATCACCACTTATCTTGGGTATGACCATTTGATATGCATGGGCCCCAATTGGTGTGGCCCATTTGATATACATATGGCCTATGTGATGTGGCCCATTTGCCATATGAGGGCCCATTGTGATGTATTCAAAGGCCCATGGGATATGGCCCATTGCAATGTACATAAGGCCTATTGATGCGGCCCATTTGATGTATCTGAGGCTCATGGGTTGAGGCCCAATGAGATGTATATAGGTCCATTGCAATGTGTGATTTCACCGTGGTATATATAATGATGTTTATGGCAGGCCGTGCCTTAGGAACAATGATGGTTTGACGTCCACATTGTAAGAATAATGTTAGTTAAATGTCTGCATTATAACTCTCCCTAGGGCCCATTGATAGGCCTGTACTTGTTGTGTGTAGGCCATCTAAGCCTATCTTCATTGTAAGGACAGTTCATCACTTTATAATATGCTTAGCATAGATCCATGATTCATACCCATATGCATCATATGTATGCTTGATATGAAGAATGTTTGATCATAGCATAAGCCGTTGGGCTGAGACATTTACGGGACACCTTATGAGATGGAGTGCCCCACATGATCGCATGGTACGCGTGAGTTTGCTGCATGATTGTACAGTGTGACTCATGCATCTCACATATGTGTGACTTGATCATTGTATGCCCTAGCAACATCAAGGTCATGGCTCCACAGGCACATCGTGGATAGCAGTATCGGATACCGGAAATACTTGGTTCTAGCATTGTGGGCACTTAGGATGTTTTTGGGTAAAAGTCCCAGAACCTTTTTGGTACCAAGAAGTGCTTCAACATTTAGACCGAGTGGATACACGAGTGCCCAAGTATCGAATACCAATAGGCCGCGTTTCCCACTTGTCGTGGTCGATTGGAAGGGGGTGTGACCTTATCAGCCCGAGTGAAGGGGCTATAAGCTAGGCTGAGTTTGACCAGCTCACAAATGAATCCGCTATCGACGAGCCGAGTAGGTATTGACAGACTACTAGTCAGGCAGATAATGAGGTCTATTTCGCTCGCTGGCCTGTGCGACTAGGGAGGCGGCGGTCAGTGTGGAGTGTACTAGACCCCGGTGATATCTCAGATTGGAACTGTACTGATATGTATACTTGATGAGTACTGGCATACTTACTTTTCATCTCGCATATGACATTTGGCTATATAGGCCTCGCATCACATGGCCTTGGTATGACCGATAGCATTCATGTCTTGCATCACATAACTTTGGTATAGCTGATAGCATTCACGGACTTACTGCATGTTTTCGCATTACTCTGATATTGTATACTTGGCACTTGCCTTACGCACACACTTACACCACCCCTTAAGCTTTTGTAAGCTTATGCATGACCATTGCATGTAAGTCGCATTAGATCGCAGTAGCGCTGAGGCAGGTGCGCACATCAGATTATTTTAGAGTTTTTAATCACCCTGTATTTTCCTTTCCGCATTGTACTTAAAGTTTTTAATATAGTGGATATATGATGATGTTGTTTTGTGACTTAGTTATGCTTGTGGTTATGCTCCATTATAAAAAAAATCATACTGAAAATCCTCCTTGTAGGATCTTAGGATTAGATCTAGCATATGAGTACCGGAATCTGAGAATGGGGCACTACAGAGGCTGTCAGCGCCAGATTTGGCGATTGAGAACTTTGTAAGCCCTGTTTTCGAGTTTGGGGCTTGACAAAAGTTGATATCAGAGCATAACTTGGGAATATCTAAGGATCACATCATATATCTGCTATGAACATAGAATGAATAGGTTTCGAGCCCGAATAACTTAGCGATTTTCCAACATAGACCCTTAACGTTTATGCCTTCGAGAATTCTCAAGGCTAATAGGCCATTGTTCCTTCTATAGGACATGTCGCCTAGAAGAGCGACCCTAGCGAATCCCACTCCACTACCTGCAACTCCCGCTCTACCACTTGCGACTCCCGCTCCACCACCGGATATTCCTGCTTTCCAGCCTGAGAATGCTACTCCTCTACTTGAGACCGGTGCGGATTCGACCAAACCTGTGAGTGCCGCTTAGTTACAACAGATGCTACAGGCGATGACTGTTATTCTTTAAGGGCAGAGCAAGCATCCCACTGTTACGCCAGCTGAGGTCGAGCAGGAGTGTACAAGCGCCCTTCTCAAGAACTTCCGACAACACGATCCCCCACATTTCTGGGGCGAGCCAGACTCTACTGTAGCAAAGATATGGTGCTCCAAGGTGGAGAAGATATTTGACACTATGAGATGTACGACCCAGCAACGAGTCCCATTCGCTGTATT
Organism: Magnolia changhungtana; assembly: GCA_030180095.1. Classification (NCBI taxonomy): domain Eukaryota; kingdom Viridiplantae; phylum Streptophyta; class Magnoliopsida; order Magnoliales; family Magnoliaceae; genus Magnolia; species Magnolia changhungtana. The sequence goes on from JASAUF010000648.1 coordinate 360,201, forward strand.
TCTTCTCCTGTGTAAGGCTCAGCATTGGTAGGCATCTGTCGCCCGATCGGTTGCAGCCGATTTCGTGTAGACCTAGGAGGACTTTGTAAACCGGTTCGACGGGAAGTTCTTTCCTGAGCATGTGCGCCAGCGCACACATTAAAGTTTGAGACTCTGGTCCAGGGGGACATGACTATGTCCCAGTATGAGGCACGTTTCATTGCATTATTGAGGTTTGCGACGTACCTTATTGATAATGATGGGCGAAAGGCCCGCCGTTTTAAGAACGGTTTGCATCCTACCCTCAGGAGCCGTGTGATCAGACACATGCTTCTGACATGTAAGCAGATTGTAGAGAGGGCCCAGATCTACGAGTCACATTGGGCCGGTTCGCAGATAGCCCATGACCAGAGGGGAGATCAGAAGAGGAAGGCAACCTCTAATAGTTCCCACCAGCAGCGTCATTCACAGTAGTGGCGCACGACCTGCCCAGCATTCCGAGCACCAGTGGCACCCCCAGCACCACCTTCCGGACCATTCACATTATAATGCCCAGTATTTTACAATACTCGAGTATTACCATGTAGAGTAATTTAATATAAATATATAAATAATGCAACCTAAATATATAAACAAAAAAGTGTATGTACTTGGTAAAGATTGCAAATTTCATGCTAAAATGATATATACGTATTTAATGTATATAAATATTATGAAAATAATACTATATTAAAACAATAATTTCACAGCATTATTAAATACAAACATAATTTTAACTAAAACATGATATTGTACAATCTTCGATTCATTCATATGTATAATTTATAATGTGGTATTATGAATTATGTGTTAATAAATATGTGATTAATAGCATGTATGTAGGAGCATGTTAATATTAGGAATTTTATTTATATACATGTATAAAGTAGTATACTAATATTAAAATTAAATTTTTATGAGACTTTAATTATAAGCAATAGGTAATAGCAACAAAATTGGTTAGCAATGCATGATGTGAGCCTCACAAATGGCCCATTAGGATTTTCTAACCGTTGACTCTCAATCTTGGGGTGATCCAACCCTGAGATCAACGGTAAACCACCATTGGAGCTAGGAATCGACTCATATGGCCCACCTGGGCCTCCAATATGCCCGAAACTGGGCAAGGACTCCTAAATAGGGACCCTTAAGAGAATGGACGGAGTGGATTTCTCAAAGACACCCCAGTGGGTCCATAAGTGTTTTGTCTGTGCACCATAGGTGGCGCACTCGAGATGCCCTGGACCACTACCTCAGCCGACTCGGCTCTAACCCGAGAATTTCCATAAAAGGGAAGGACTCCCTCTTTTGCGATTTTGCCAGCAGACGATCATATGCCCGAAATTTTCGATCATGACCCCCAAATGGGGGACTCACCTTCATGATCCAAACCGTCCATCATGTTCAGGGCTTGGGCCCCACCAAAATACAACCTTCACAATAGATTTTCATACATGTGTGGAAGCACGATCCCTGTTGTGAACCAGTCCTACAAGCACCCCATTTCCAGAAACGGAAACTGCCAGCTGGCACGATCCATGTGAGTCTTCCTCCCCCAATCTTATCCTCCACATGGCCTAATCCTAGCCCTACAAAGCTAGGGTTTCATGCAGAAAAAAGGGAGGGAAGCATCAACCGCACCAAAGGCCGGTTCTCTTCCCAAATATCGGTCGAGACCTTTGAAGCTCAAAACCACCAGAGAATTGCATTCAGAGCTTCACTCCGATCGTGCTCTAAGCTCACCATCCCTTTGGACCATCCAGAAGAATGAAAATGGAGGAAGAGGTGCTGGGAGGAGAAATGCCATTAACAGTTGTGTCTCCTTAAGGAAAGGAGAAGCAGAGAAAAAAGGACCAGAGGCCGAGGGTTGTTGGGGTGCCGATGTTGCTCCACTCGACTTAACTCGTTGTCGAACTCGGGGCGCGCTAGATAAACCCACCTGCAACGGAAAAGAAAGAAGGAAAGGTGAAGGGAAAGAGATAGAAGAAGAAGAGAAAGAGGAGGGAAGAAATGGCGGCGCCATACCGCACTACCTGCTGCATCAGATGATTCGGGCCAACCTGAGACCAAGTTGGGTCCGATCCAAACCAGCAAGGGGCCCATTTTGGGCCTAGTTTGGCCATTGTTAGATGGTTCCAGCAGTAGAGAGGGAGGAGAGAAAGAAATTGAGAAAGAAAGGAAGGAAATAGAAGGAATGATGGGAGAGAGAGCGGTGGTGGTGTTGCACCACACATCGAGTCAAACCGAGTCAACTCAACTGACTTACGGGGGTGCTATGCTACTCTGTCTCAGCTCACTGACGAGTTGAGTTGAGCCTTAGCTGAGTTAGAACGAAAGAAAGGAAGAAGAAGAAGAGGAGAAGAAAGAGAGATGGGTGCTTGAGTTAAGCCAAGTCAACTCACCGAGTCAACCTGCTAGCCCGTTGTCTGGATTGGGTCCAGGGCCTGCTGGACCTCTCTACATAAGAAGAAGAAAGTGTGAGTGGAAGGAGAGATACTGAAGGAGAGAGAATAGGGTGCATGGGTGTGCTTGGGCCAAGCCTGCTCGACTCGAATCTAGTCACCGAGGTGAGTCCATGTTTTCCATCTAGATTGAGATTCTTCCGTTATTGTCATTCCCATTACCATTAGGATTATGTATATTAGGGATGAACAAATTATCTATGTTAATATTGGTATTACTGGCGTTACGATCGAATGTACATCGATTAACACTAAAATCCTAAACCCTAAGTAATCTAAACCTTAGGCTAAATATTAGAATTTCATAATTCATGATAGGTCATAGTATCTATCATTGTGGCCAAATTCATTATTAATACTTAGGACTAATAGCAGTAGAAAAGCATTCATCATGAACTTAGTATAATACGTAGTTTTTAGTAGCAGCCCTTATTATATTATTATTGGAAATTATTCTAGTGCTATTACTTGTATTATCGAATAGATTATCAGTCATCATAATGGTTACTATTAACATGTCACATTAATACTACTTATTATAAATGAAACTACCTTTAGTGATATTAGCATGGAATTCATCACTTGAAAATATTATCACTAATAATAGGTTGTACTATTCTATTTCAGATGTAATACTAATTACTACCAGGGTTACAAATAATAGTTATATCATTTACATTAAATGGTAACTAATACACCAACTAGAGTTCAAATCCTAGAATCTAAGTTTAAGACTAAACCCTAGAAGGAAAATCCTAATATTACATTAAAACCCTAAGAAGGAGTAATCTAAACTTTAGGTTATGATCTCAACCATAAATAGTATGCAGGACTTGATCTAACCATACAATTTCATAATTCGTGATAGGGCCCGACTCTAAGGGCGCGTGTACCTCATAACAACACAAGTAGGTGATCCTATACGTCAGGTGATGATTCTTCCCCTTGAGTTTTCCATCTTCTCATTAGCTTGAGTTATAGTTTTTATGTAAATTCATAATTGCTATCTTCCTTTTATAATTACATGTGTTAGCTGATGGAAATTGAATTGTTGTATTACATGCTTTATGATTATCCTATATAATTGTTCATGCTTGTGGATTTCTTTTTGTGGATTGCTCATGAAACTTAAACTGGTACATTAGTGGGAAATTCCCATATATAAATGTACACCCATACTTAGGATGTAACTTGACTAGTTGTGATCGTAATGGACCTTCGACTTGGTGGTTACTGAGTGTGGTCTAGATGGATCATTAATGTGGGCCTACCATCCAGGGTTGTTTTGTCCAATGGTTTTCAAGGATGGTCTTTTATCGCATGGTTCTGATACTCGCCCTATGTGACATACTTTGATATCGCCCTATATGGCTTTGTTCTAGTATTTTCCCTATATAGGTTTAATGTTTTATACTGTACAACCATGTGATGGTAAGCCCCATATATTATAATATGATTGACCACTAGTCGACGGGGTACCATTAAACATCCTAAGGTGGTAGTCTCATGGGCCGGGGATGGTGGTCATGGGACACTATGCCCGAGCCGTCAACCTACGTTGGGCCATGTGCTCCCCATAGTGACCGTGAGCTTACTTAAATTAGCTGGTTGTAAATGGACTAATAATGGGCTGACAAGTCATGCATACATGACATATTTCAATGGCTCAGATCACTCTACCCTGCGATTACGCTGCATGTTGTACTTATGACCAGTCATTCAATTGTGATATTGACTCGGATTATCATGCCCTGCGATTACACTGCGTGTTACGCTGATAACCAGTCTTATCCTTGGGTGATGACCCCAAAGCCCGTCCAGATGTTTTGCCCAGGGCACCGACCATCCGGATGTTTTACCTAGGTCGATGATTGCATTCATGCATCCATGCATCTAATAAGACTGCATTTACTCTATTTTGATTGTCTGGATGTTTTATACTATTTCTTACCTAATGCGGCGGTGTGTAATCTTGAGGGGAGTTCACACTGAGTTGGTCACTCATTCATCAAATATATAACCGTACAGGTAGCACAGGTGGCCCAGGTGAAATTCATGTTTATATTGACGAGGAGCAAGTTACTATTGATAGGGATGCATGATTGTGATTGCTAAGAGTTGCTACAGGATTTCATATCTCAAATTTATTGTAATTTACTTTATTTCACATGTAATATTATTTCATTTTGTAATTGTAAGAATGGGGCATTGGTTTGTATAAGTCATTATGGGCAGCTTCTTGTATGTTTGAATGATAATGAAATTTTCCTTTATGTCGATTTGTCCACACTACGCTCATTTGCTTGCTCTGATAAAAGAAAAAAAAATGTACACTCGAATTTGACCATCCTTTAAGGTTAACACTCGGGTCTTTGCGAAATGGGTCATGTACTCGGGTCCTGAAGATTCGGGGTATTATAGTTGGAATCAGAGCATAGTTTGGACAAACTTGGCCTTGGGAAATGATCTTATACAAACTTCAAATGTTCATTTTAGGATATTTAGAACTAGAAATTTGAACTTAGGTAAATTCCCCTTAGACTTAGAAGAGTTTTAAGAATGTAGAAACCAAAACTTTGGTCCCTTTAGAGATTATTAGAGTAACTATTTGAACATATGTGAACTTTCCCTGTGGTTAGGAGAAGTTGAGAATATAGGAACTCAAAGTCTTAGGCCCCTTTGAACATCTCAGGTTTAGTCACTTGAACTTGGGTGAGATTCCCTTAGAACAAGAGAAATTGAGAATATAGGGAATTAAGATTTTAAAATTCCCTAGAAAATTGCTTGAATAACTGTAAAAATTAGAAGTAAACTTAGATTCCCTTAGAATCATTAGATAGCCATTTGATCTTTCACTTATATAGGAATCCCTTAGAACTTGGAAGAAAGTAGAATGTAGAAATTCAAATGTTAGGTTCCCTAAAGAATTGTTTGGGTAATTGTAGAACCTATAAATGAACTTAAGTCCCTTGAACATTTTAGTTTTGGTTATCGAACTTAGCAACAGAACTTTAGTTCACTTGAAAGCTACCAGAATTACCGTTTGAACTTAGAGATTAAATTCATGTGCCGTGGAAGGGCAAATACCCACTATGATGAGAATGAGATGGAAAAAGAACATTCTTTGAACTTGACTTTTGATGAACAATTTTCTTAGAAAAATAGACTTGACAATTCAAAAAAAAAAAAAAAACCTTCTTAACTAGAAATAACATTGTCGCAATGGTCAGTAAAAGAGACAAACTTAGACTTCGTAGGAAATTTCTTATCCCCTAGATTGTACATGGGATCTAGCATAAACGCTCTATAAACTTAAGAATCTTACTATGAATGTAGTTTGAATTCCTTAATACGTCTTCTTACTTAGAAATAACATTTCCCATCAACATGTAAAGACTAGTCAGGGGTAAACTTATAGAATCTTAAGTAAATTTTCAACCATAGGCTAAGCATGTTGGGACTAGGTTTGGAATTCTAGGTGAACTTGAAAAATTCAAACTTAGATTTTATGTAGGAATCTTGGCCCTAAGATTTTGTGTTTAGACAATCAGAGTGCGCATTGGAAGTGTAATGGGCCACGGTAATTTACTGGCTATAAAAATAGAATGTTACATGATGTTTCCCAAAAGTCTAGAATAATCGGGATCACGGATTGATGAAACCATGTTTACGCGATGTATACGCGGTTTGGCTCAAGTTCTAAGTCCTAGCAAATCTTAACGATTCTAATGCCCTGATCAAGCAAAGGATCAAGATTTAACAAGATTATAACTTGATATCAAAAATCTTCTACTATACGTAGGCAAAGGATTGGTGTATCGGGCTCAAACCTACTACAACCATCTATCCGTGACAGATCGAACTCCGGAAACCAAAAAAAAAAAAAAAAATCGTATTAGGACTAACATTAGAGGTAAAAAGAAAATAATGAGAAAGATACAACATTGGTATTAGTTCCCACCTAGGTGAAATCGTAATCTTAACAAACACTATAGGAAAATCTCGGTGTTGATAATTAAGATGTACGTTATTAATTCTCGAGGTTGAAATTTTCTTTAAGGGGGGGTAGATTGTAATGACCCTTATCCTAGTAGTGAGTCATGAGCGTTTACATACACAAAAAAACTTGGCATGGAGCACTAACAAATGCACATGGACACTATAACATAGATTATTGTACACATTTGTATGGGAAGTGCTGAATTTCGAGGGTGAAATTCTCTTTAAGCGGGGTAGATTGTAACGCCCCGTATTTTACAATACTCTAGTGTTACCATGTAGAGTAATTTAATATAAATATATAAAAAATGCAACCTAAATATATAAACTATGAAGTGTATGTACTTGGTAAAGATTGCAAATTTCATACTAAAATGATATATACGTATTTAATGTATATAAATATTATGAAAATAATACTATATTAAAAAAAATAATTTCACAACATTATTAAATACAAACATAATTTTAACTAAAACATGATATTGTACAATCTTCGATTCATTCATATGTATAATTTATAATGTGGTATTATGAATTATGTGTTAATAAATATGTGATTAATAGCATGTATGTAGGAGCATGTTAATATTAGGAATTTTATTTATATACATGTATAAAGTAGTATACTAATATTAAAATTAAATTTTTATGAGACTTTAATTATAAGCAATAGGTAATAGCAACAAAATTGGTTAGCAATGCATGATGTGAGCCTCACAAATGGCCCATTAGGATTTTCTAGCCGTTGACTCTCAATCTTGGGGTGATCCAACCCTTAGATCAATGGTAAACCACCATTGGAGCTAGGAATTGACTCATATGGCCCACCTGGGCCTCAAATATGCCCCAAACTGGACAGGGACTCCTAAATAGGGACCCCTAAGAGAATGGACAGAGTGGATTTCTCAAAGACACCCCAGTGGGCCCATAAGTGTTTTGTGTGTGCACCGTAGGTGGTGCACTCGAGATGCCCTAGACCACTACCTCAGCCGACTCGGCTCTGACCCGAGAATTTCCATAAAAGGGAAGAACTCCCTCTTTTGCATTTTTGCCAGCAGACGATCATATGCCCAAAATTTTCGATCGTCCCACAAATGGGGGACTCACCTTCATGATCCAAACCATCCATAATGTTCAGGGCTTGGGCCCCGCCAAAACACAACCTTCACAATAGATTTTCATGCATGTGTGGACGCACGATCCCTGTTGTAAACCAGTCCTACAAGCACCCCATTTCCAGAAATGGAAACTGCCAGCTGGCACGATCCGCGTGAGCCTTCCTCCCCCAATCTTATCCCTCCACGTGGCCTAATCCTAGCCCTACAAAGCTAGGGTTTCATGCAAAGAAAAGGGAGGGAACCAGCAGCCGCACCAAAGGCCGGTTCTCTTCCCAAATATTGGCCGAGATCTTCCAAGCTCAAACCCACTAGAGAAATGCATTCGGAGCTTCACTCTGACCGTGCTCCAAGCTTCACACCATCCCTTTGGACCATCTAGAAGAATGAAAATGGAGGAAGAGGCACTAGGAGGAGAAACGCCATTAACGGCTGCATCTCCTTCCTCGTTAGAGTTGCACCATCTGTCACTGTCCGTCCGAACTTGACGCTGCTGCGGAATGTCTCTAGCAGCATAAGAAAGGAAATGAAGGAAGAAGGAAAGGAGAAGCAAAGAAAAAAAGACTAGAGGCCGAGGGTTGTTGGGGTGCCGTTGTTGCTCCACTCGACTCAACTCGCTGTCGAGCTTGGGGCGCGATGGCTAGACCCACCTGCAACGAAAAAGAAAGAAGGAAAGGTGAAGGGAAAGAGATAGAAGAAGAAGAGAAAGAGGAGGGAAGAAATGGCAGTGCCATACCACACTACCTGCTGCATCAGATGATTTGGGCCAACCTGAGACCGAGTTGGGTCCGATCCAAACCAGCAAGGGGCCCGGTTTGGGCCTGGTTCAGCCATTGCTAGGTGGTTCCAGCAGCAGAGAGGGAGGAGAGAGAAAGAAACTGAGAAAGAAATGAAGGAAAGAGAAGGAATGATGGGAGAGAGAGCGGTGGTGGTGTTGCACCACACGTCGTGTCGAACCGAGTCAACTCAACTGACTTACGGGAGTGCTATGCTGCTCTGTCTCAACTCGCTGACGAGTTGAGTTGAGCCTTAGCTAAGTTAGAATGAAAGAAAGGAAGAGGAAGAAAATGAAGAGAAGAAAGAGAGATGGGTGCTTGAGTTGAGCCGAGTCAACTCACTAAGTCAACCTGCTAGCTCGTTGTCTGGATTGGGTCCAGGGCCTGCTGGACCTCCCTAAGAAGAAGAAAGTGTGAGTGGAAGGAGAGATAGTGAAGGAGAGAGAATAGGGTGCATGGGTGTGCTTGGGCCGAGCCCGCTCGACTCGAATCTAGTCACCGAGGTGAGTCCATGTTTTTCATCTAGATTGAGATTCTTCCATTTAAAATTATCGTTGTTGTCATTCCCATTACCATTAGGATTATGTATATTAGGGATGAACAAATTATCTATGTTAATATTGGTATTACTAGCGTTACGATCGAATGTACATCGATTAGCACTAAAATCCTAAACCCTAAGTAATCTAAACCTTAGGCTAAATATTAGAATTTCATAATTCATGATAGGTCATAGTATCTATCATCGTGGCCAAATTCATTATTAATACTTAGGACTAATAGCAGTAGAAAAGCATTCATCATGAACTTAGTATAATACGTAATTTTTAGTAGTAGCCCTTATTATATTATCATTGGAAATTATTCTAGTGCTATTACTTGTATTATCGAATAGGTTATCAGTCATCATAATGGTTACCATTAACATGTTACGTTAATACTATTTATTATAAATGAAACTACCTTTAGTGATATTAACATGGAATTCATCACTTGAAAATATTATCTCTAATAATAGGTTGTACTATTCTATTTTAGTTGTAATATTAATTAATACCATGGTCACAAATAATAGTTATATCATTAACGCTAAATGGTAACTAATACACCAACTAGAGTTCAAATCCTAGAATCTAAGTTTAAGACTAAACCCTAGAAGGAAAATCCTAATATTACATTAAAACCCTAAGAAGGAGTAATCTAAACTTTAGGTTATGACCTCAACCATAAATAGTATGCAGGACTTGATCTAACCAAACAATTTCATAATTCGTGATAGGACCCGACTCTAAGGGCACGCGTACCTCATAACAACACAAGTAAGTGATCCTATACGTCAGGTGATGATTCTTCCTCTTGAGCTTTCTATCTTCTCATTAGCTTGAGTTATAGTTTTTATGTAAATTCATAATTGCTATCTTCCTTTTATAATTACATGTGTTAGCTGATGGAAATTGAATTGTTGTATTACATGCTTTATGATTATCCTATATAATTATTCATGCTTGTGGATTTCTTTTTGTGGATTGTTCATGAAACTTAAACTGGTACATTAGTGAAAAATTTCCACATATGAATGTACACCCATACTTGGGATGTAACTTGACTAGTTGTGATCGTAATGGACCTTCAACTTGATGGTTACTGAGTGTGGTCTAGATGGATCATTGATGTGGGCCTACCATCCAGGGTTGTTGTGTCCAATAGTTTTCAAGGATGGTCTTTTATCGCATGGTTCTGATACTCGCCCTATGTGACATACTTTGATATCGCCCTATATGGCTTTGTTCTAGTATTTTCCCTATATGGGTTTAATATTTTATACTGTACAACCATGTGATGGTAAGCCCCATATATTGTAATATGATTGACCACTAGTCGACGGGGTACCATTAAACATCCTAAGGTGGTAGTCTCATGGGCCGGGGATGGTGGTCATGGGACACTATGCCTGAGCCGTCAGCCTACGTTGGGCCATGTGCTCCCCATAGTGACCGTGAGCTTACTTAAATTAGCTGGTTATAAATGGACTAATAATGGGCTAACAAGTCATGCATACATGGCAAATTTCAATGGCTCAGATCACTCTACCCTGCGATTACGCTGCATGTTGTACTTATGACCAGTCATTCGATTGTGATATTGACTCGGATTATCATGCCCTGCGATTACACTGCGTGTTACGCTGATAACCAGTCTTATCCTTGGGTGATGACCCCAAAGCCCGTTCGATGTTTTGCCCAGGGCACCGACCATCCGGATGTTTTACCTAGGTCGATGATTGCATCATGCATTCATGCATCTAATAAGACTGCATTTACTCTATTTTAATTGTCTGGATGTTTTATACTATTTCTTACCTAATGCGGCGGTGTGTAATCTTGAAGGGAGTTCACACTGAGTTGGTCACTCATCCATCAAATATATAACCGTACAGGTAGCATAGGTGACCCAGGTGAAATTCATGTTTATATTGACGAGGAGCAAATTACAATTGACAGGGACACATGATTGTGATTGCTAAGAGTTGCTACAGGATTTCATATCTCAAATTTATTGTAATTTACTTTATTTCATATGTAATATTATTTCATTTTGTAATTATAAGAATGGGGACATTGGTTTGTATAAGTCATTATAGGCAGCTTCTTGTATATTTGAATAATAATGAAATTTTTCTTTATGTCGATTTGTCCACACTACGCTCATTTGCTTACTCTAATAAAAGAAAAAAAAATGTACACTCGAATTTGACCATCTTTTAAGGTTAACACTCGGGTCTTTGGGAAATGGGTCATGTACTCGAGTCCTGAAGATTCAAGGTGTTACACACAGGTACCTGCTTTGGATGCGGTAGGACAAAACATCATATGCACGAGTGTCCCCATCCGTAGTAGTAGCAGCCGAGGGCACCACATCCACCTTCGCGACAACCCTCACAGCAGCAATAGCGACCACAGAACCAGCCTCCTGTACCTCCCACGCAGCAGCAAAGGAGCAGATTAGGCCACCACAGTGGCAACATTAGCAGAAGAGACCTCAGAGGGGACCTGCACTTCCCCAGCAGGCCCAGAGTAGATTTTATACCACCCAGCAGGACCCTCAGTATCAGGAGGGGTTGTCAAGGGTACTCTCCCTGTTTCTGCATGCATTGCATATGTATTGTTTGATTCTGGTGTATCGTATTCCTTTGTGGCCAATGATTTTTGCTAATCTACCGGTTTGCCGATGGAGTCTACCCACAAGGGTTTATCAGTATCGACGCCCTTGGGAAAGACTGCAGTATTAGATCAATTTAACTCGTCTTGCCCCATTCTTATTGGGGATATCTTTTTACCTGCCGACCTGTTTGTATTGTCGATGTCTGTGTTTGATGTTATCCTGGGCATGGATTGACTCACCGAGTAACATGCCATATTGGACTGCTCCTTGAGGACGGTCATGTTTTATATACCTGGCGTGCCAGAGTTCCAGTTTGTTGTTGAGCCCAGAGGAGAGCAGCTTTCCTGCCTGTTATCATGTGCTGTTAAGGAGTCAGTTGCTTGGAGTATCGACCAGCTGTCAGTCATTTGTGATTTTCCCGATGTGTTTTAGGAGATTCCGAGGTTAGCACCTCATCGGCACACCGAGTTCCAGATTGATCTCGTACCCGATACCACACCTATTTTGAAGGCCCCGTATCATATGGCACCATTGGAGTTATGGGAACCGCAGAAGCAGTTGGACGAGTTACGTGAGCTAGGCTTTATCCATCCAAGTAATTCGCCGTGAGGAGTGTCGGTACTCTTCATGAAGAAGAAGGATGGCTCGTTGAGGCTTTGCGTAGATTACTTCGAGCTCAACAAGGTCACGATTAAGAACAAGTACCTGCTTCCGAGGATCGATGATCTGTTTGATCAGCTGTAGGAGGCACAGTTCTTTTGGAAGATAGACTTGCGGTCTGGTTATCATCAGGTTCGGGTCCGAGATGAGGATATCCCTCAGGACTTGCTATGGTCATTTTGAGTTCTAGGTCATGTCCTTCGGACTGACCAATGCACCCGCGGTATCATGCAGTTAATGAATGAAGTCTTCCATCTGTATCTCGAATAATTTGTAGTGGTGTTCATAGACGACATTCTGATATATTCGAGGACCTGTGAGGAGCATGAGCGACATCTGGAGATTACATTGCAGACCCTCCGTGCACACCAGCTTTCCGCAAAACTGGAGAAGTGTGAGTTCTGGCAGGAGGAAGTGAAGTTCCTCAGTCATGTGGTGACGAGGCAGGACGTCGCAGTGAACCCCTTGAAGATTGATGTTGTGCGTCTGTGGAGCTAGCCCACGAACGCATCCGAGATTCGCAGTTTTCTTGGTTTGGCGGGCTACTACCGATGTTTCATTGAGGGATTCTCTCGTATTGCTGCCCCGTTGACCAGGTTGACCCAGAAGGGTGCCGAATTTTTTTGGAGAGACGCTTGTGAGCAAGCATTTATGTAGCAGAAGGACCGCCTCACATTCGCTCCTATCCTCACTCTTCCTTCTGGGAGTAATGGATTTGTTGTATTTACCGATACCTCACGAGTTGGCTTGGGTGCTGTCTTGATGCAGCACGGGAAGCCGGTGGCTTATGTGTCTCTCCAGCTCAAGGTCCATGAGCTAAACTATCCCATGCACGATTTGAAGCTGACAGCAGTTGTCTTCTCACTGAAGGTATGGAGGCACTATCTTTATGGGGTGAGGTTTAAGCTCTTCTCCAACTACAAGAGCTTGAAGTATCTGTTCTCTCAATCCAAGCTGAACATGAGGCAGAGGCATTGGATGGAGCTCCTGAAGGACTATGATTTTGATCTTCTGTACCACCCGGGCAAGGCGAATGTGGTGGTGGATGCCCTTAGCCGTCAGCCATGAGTCCTAGTGGCCCACATGATGATTCAGGAGTGGAGGATGCTTGAGAATGTGTCTGCATTTGACTTCAAGATCGGCTTGCAGTCTTCTATTGTGCAATTATCGATCCTGTCGATTCAACCCTCTCTTGTCACAAGGGTGATCGAGGCTTAGCAGGCAGATGAGTCATTGTAGGATTACTGAGCAGAGGCAGCATCTGAGAGTCAGATAGATTGACAGATTGGTTCTGATGGTGGACTTCATTTTAGAGGCCGATTATATGTCCTGGATATTCCTGAGTTACGTAGAGATCTTATGATCGAGGCACATCGATCGCGGTTCTCTATCCACCTTGGCTTGACGAAGATGTATCACGAGGCGTCAGTATTTTTGGGCAGGGATGAAGTGCCAAATAGCCAGTTTTGTGGCCGAGTGTGACACATGACAGCGTGTCAAGGCTGATTATCAAAGATCCCCTGGTCTATTGCAGCCGTTGAGCGTCCCAAGTGGAAGTGGGATCACATATCTACCGATTTTGTATGGGTTTGTCAAGGACAGAGTGCGGTCATAACGCTATCTAGGTTGTTGTGAACAGTCTGATGAAGTCGGCACATTTTTTTATGATTCTTGAGGCCTGACATGCGGACCTGCTCGCCAAGTTATTTATTGATGAGACCGTGAGACTATACAGTGTTCCTGTCTCGATCGTTTCAGACTGAGATCCGAGGTTCATGTCTTAGTTTTAGAGGAGCATCCAGAGAGCGATGGGGACTAATTTATAGCTCAGCACCGCGTATCATCCGCAGACTGATGGCCAGACTGAGAGAGTCAACCAGATCCTTGAGGATATGCTTTGGGCCTGCGCGATTGATTTCTCAGGTAGCTGGGATGAGCACCAGCGATTGACTGAGTTCGCGTATAATAACAGCTATCAGGCTGCTATTGGCAAGGCTCCTTTTGAGGCATTATATGGCAAACCGTGCAGATCTCCGAGTTATTGGACCGAGGTTGAAGAGTGATGTCTGCTGGGTCCCGAGCTTATGCAGCAGATGTCAAAGGCTATCAATGTCATCAGGCAGAGGATGCGCACAGGTCAGTGCCGCCAGAAGAGTTTTACTAATCGTCGGCGTCGTCCCTTAGAGTTTACCGTTGGGGACCATGTGTATCTCAAGGTCTCACCCATAAAGGGTGTGGTTCGTTTTGGAGTGAATGGCAAGCTTGCCCAAAGATTCATACAACCTTTCGAGATCACCGTGCGCCTTGGCGTCGTGGCCTATCGGCTTGCCTTGTCATCTCAGTTGTCTGATGTCCACAACGTTTTCCACATCTCTATGTTGAGGAAGTGTGGGCCAGACATCATGCCTGTTATTGATTGGCAGTAGTTGGAGGTTCATAAGGATGCTTCTTACGTTGAGCAGACAGTTCGTATCCTCGATCAGAAAGAGCAGGTCCCACGGACCAAGGTATGGATGAGGCATCTTGGGAGTGCGAGGCAGAGATTCAAGAGCATTATCCCCATCTTTTCGATGTTTGATTGTATGTTGTATTGTGTTTTGATTATATATGATGTTATATTTCCTATTCCCTTTTGAGTTATGTTTAATTGCGATGGTGGTGTAAATTTTGAGGATGAAATTTTTATTTGGTGGGGGAGAGCTGTAAGACCCGTATCCTAGTCCGTACTGTTCCATCGACTCCGATGATCCTTCCCGTCGAAGTCTGGCAATCCGTGACCTATAATCGATGTTTGAGTATGACCCTAAGTCGTATCCTGTATATTTAAGTCGACTTAATCCAAGACTTATACCATTGCGACCGCACCGTCGCTGCGGTTCCAACGCCGCCTCTTACATACCGATCTAATACCCTGGTAGGTAGATGTGGGCCAGCGTTTATTTTAAAGAAAACGCCGTGCATTTGCAATCTTAAGAGAATCTCTACAACATGCCCCATCAATCAATCACTCAAATCAATTAATCAATCACCTCATGTCAAGAACAAGAGCAACCCATGCTTTCTTTCTCCACAAGTTAAGCAAACTCCAAAAGTCAACAAGTCTCTCACCTCACCCATCACTCACCTCACATCCATCACCCATCACTCTCTCTCCCTTACAACCCTCTCTCTCTCTCTCTCTCTCTCTCTCTCTCTCTCTCTCTCTCTCTCCTTCTCTTCACATTTTCCAAGCAAGGAAAGTGGTGCACGTCCAAGGAATTCCAAGAGAGAAAAGTGGTTTTGTGTGGCACACTTTTCCATCCCAAAATCCTTCATCTTATCCATTCACTTCTCATCACCCTCTATCAAAGTGAAGCACAAGGAGACCGGCGTTCCAATGGACCAAGAAGATCGAACGGTAGGTGCTTCTATAGGCCTAGATTTCTTATTTTTATGATGAGCCAAGTGAGGCTTACCGATTGATGGTATGGATCTCACTTTGGACCCTAAAATGTGGGAGATGGCCCACCTTGATCCTCATGATTCCATGATGAGGCGATTCTCCATGGACCCCATCATGATGTTTATTTTCCTTGCATGAAAAGAGATCATCTAGACCGTCCATTTTTTGTGGAGAAGGAATCTCCACCGTTGATCTTTGATTTGATGGGCCCACATGTATTGGGATCCACTTGATGTATGATTTAATGCAAGGGAGGGCTCATAGTGGTGGAACCCTCCATCACACGTGTCTCTCTCTCTCTCTCTCTCTCTCGTGTCTCTCTCTCTCTCTCTCTCTCTCTCTCTCTCTCTCTCTCTCTCTCTCTCTCCCTCTCCCTCTGTCTTTCATTTTTTCCTATTGTGTGAGATGATGTGGCCGTGTGGCCCACCCGGGTGGACCCCATCATGAGGCATGTATTTTATCCAAGCCATCTATACGTGGAGCTCACTTTATGTATGTGTTGTATCCACACCATCCATCATTTGGTGGCCCACCTGAGCAGGGCCCACCTTCTATACCAAGTATACCCAAACCGTCCAGTGTCCCTGGACACTGGACGTTACTTGAAAACACAAATATTAGCTTTGGTTCCAAGCTATTGGGGTGGACCACTTGTATAGGCCCTACAATGATGTATGAATTCAATCCATGTTATCCATCCTATTTCCCAACTCATTTTAAGCATTGAGCCAAAAAATGAAGTTGATCTGACTATCTGGTGGGCCATAGCATAGAAAACAGTATTGTTACCGTTGAAAGCCACTCTAATGTTTCCATACACCGAAATATGCTCAATATTGGGCTTGTTTGGCTTGTCTTGAGCCATAGGGGCCATTGGGCGAGGTGGATTCACCTAATGCGTGCCCCACATTTGAAAAACCATAGAAAACCCCCCTCCCCCTTTTCAAAAAAGATGATTTATAAGCAGGCAACGCCTGCTGCTGCTGACGCAGTAGCAAAACGCTGCTGCATTTTGGCGAACAGACAGCAGGGACCCACGGTCCCAGTCGTGGGCCCCACCATGATGTGTGTTCATCATCAATACCGTGCATTTTGATGGGACCCTTAGGGCAGTGGGCCACCCCCAAAATCAGTCGTATTTGAAGCTTAGGTGGCCCACAAGGCAGGAAATAGTGGGATTGAATATCTGTCATTGCACCCCTTTTGGGTGTCCCAAAAGTTTTGGATCAGCATGAAATTTGTTTTCCCTCTTCATCTGGGTCTATGCGACCTTATCAACGGATTGGATGACATATAAACATTATGGTGTGCCCCACGTGGGACCCACCAATGATGTATATGTTTTATTCACATCACCATCCAGTGGTGTGGACGGTGGGACCCCCAATGATGTATGTGTTTTATTCACACCACCATCCAGTGGTGTGGACGGTGGGACCCACCATGGTGCATGTGTTACATCTAATCTGTCCAACCATTTTGAAAGCTTATTTTAGGGCTTGAGACCAAAATTAAGACAGATCTAGGATTAGGTGGACCACACTATAGAAAACAGTAGGTTTGACCGTCCACCATTAAAACCCCTTTCAGGTCAGTGTGACCTTATGATCAGAATGGATGGAAAATAAATGTTATCGTGGGCCTTGGGACTTTTAATGGTGGAAATCATTATCTTGGGTATGGCCATTTGATATGCATGGGCCCCAATTAGTGTGGCCCATTTGATATACATATGGCCCATGTGATGTGGCCCTTTACCATATGAGGGCCCATTGTGATGTATTCAAAGGCCCTTGGGATATGACCCATTGCAATGTACATAAGGCCCATTGATGTATTCGAGGCCCATGGGTTGAGGCCCAATGAGATGTATATAGGTCCATTGCAATGTGTGATTTTACCGTAGTATATATAATGATGTTTATGGCAGGCCGTGCCTTAGGAACAATGATGGTTTAACATCCACATTGTAAGAATAATGTTGGTTAAATGTCTGCATTATAACTCTCCCTGGTAGGGCCCATTGATAGGCCCGTACTTGTTATGTGTAGGCCATCTAGGCCCATCTTCATTGTAAGGACAGTTCATCATTTTATAACATGCTTAGCATAGCTCTATGATTCATGCCCATACGCATCATATGTATGCTTGATATGAGGCATGTTTGATCATAGCATAAGCCGTTGGGCTGAGACATTTACGGGACACCTTATGAGATGGAGTGCCCCACATGATCGCGTGGTACGCGTGAGTTTGCTACATGATTGTACGGTGTGACTCATGCATCTCATATATGTGTGACTTGATCATTGTAAGCCTTAGCGACATCAAGGTCATGGCTCCACAGTCACATCGTGGATGGTCGTATCGGATACCAGAAATACTTAGTTCTAGCACTGCGGGCACTTAAGTGTTCTTGGGTAAAAGTCCGAACCTTTTTTGTACCAGGAGATGCTCCAATGTTTAGACTGAGTGGATACACGAGTGCCGGAGTACCGAATACCAGTAGGTTGCGTCTCCAACTTGTCGTGGTCGATTGGTTGGGGGTGTGGCCTTATCAGCCCAAGTGAGGGAGCTATAAGCTAGGCTGAATTTGACCAGCTCGCAAATGAGTCCGTTATCGACGAGCTGGGTGGGTATTGGCAGACTACTGGTCAAGCAGATAGTGAGGTCTATTTCGCTCGCTGGGCTGTGCGACTAGGGAGGCGGCAGTCAGTGTGAAGTGTACTAGACCCCAGTGATATCTCAGAGAGGAACTGTACTGAAATGTGTACTTGATGAGTACTAGCATACTTACTTTTCATCTCGCATATAACATTTGGCTACATAGGCCTCGCATCGCATGACCTTGGTATGGCCGATAGCATTATGTCTTGCATCACATAGTTTTGGTATAGCTGATAGCATTCACGGACTTACCTCATGTTTCTGCATTACTCTGATATTGTACACTTGGTGCTTGCCTTATGCACATACTTACACCACCCCCTAAGCTTTTGTAAGCTTATGCATGACCGTTGCGTGCAGGTGGTATTGGATCGCAGCAGCTGAGGCAGGTGCGCACATCAGATTATTTTAGAGTTTTTGATCACCCTGTATTTCCCTTTCCGCATTGTACTTAAAGTTTTTGATACAGTGGATATGTGGTGATGTTATTTTGTGACTTGGTTATGCTTGTGGTTATGCTACATTACAAAAAAAAAATCATACTGAAAATCCTCCTTGCAGGATCCCAAGATCGGAATCTGGCATATGAGTGCCGAAATCCGAGAATGGGGCACTATGGAGGCTGTCAGTGCCGGATTCAGCGATAGAAAATTTTGTGAGCCCAATTTTCGAGTTTGGGGTGTGACAAATATTCATGCATCTCATGCACTGACCTTGTGAGTCTAAGTTGAGCTATTTAAGATGCAATCTTGGCTCGATGTCACATGGTGACCATCAAGCCCACTAAGACAAACATCTTTCTATAGTCTTAGATTTAGTGGCATATTAATGAGCGATATAGATCTTGTTTAAATAATCAAGGCATTTCTGGAATGAGATAGGTAGTGAAATTTCTTTTGCGCAAGGATTAGGGTTTGGGTTGGATAAGTTAATAGTATAGCCTATTCGCAACAAGCGGAATTACAACTTGATCCTAATCATCCTAAGTTGTTGGTTCTTAGGCTAAAGGAGTAACTTGGTTAATTTGGTTTGTTAATTAAGATCTAACCTCTAGTTGTCTCAGCTTTTGGTAGGTCTTTATTTAGTTGTGGTTGTCTTGATTAGTTAGTGATACGTCAGTTAAATTTGGGCCATAGATAAACAAATCAAGAGGCTAGACTTGAGGTTTATGTGATTTGGTGGATTCGTTGGCTTATTACGGTTGATTAATTAGAGTTGTGTGGATCTTTACTAGTACCACACACATATAGGCGCACCTTGAACGTTAAGGGTTAGTAAGTGACAAAGTAAGCTAATTATAGCGAAAAGTTTCAAGAGTTTTTGGAAATCCAAAATAGTAAAAATCTGGGACGTTATAATTACCTTCTTTATAAAGGTAAATATTAGTTCCACGGTTCCTTTACTAATGACCTTCATTTCTCATTTTAACCTCTTGACCATTGGTCACGTCTTTATAGGTTTTGAAGGCAAATATGTCGTTACATACATAAACTTTGGCACTTGTATTATACTATCAATTGGGGATTTTCTCTTAAACTATGTTCACTTTCATGACCTTTGCTACAATATCATCGTTTACTGCATTAGTGTAACACCCCGAACTTTTCAATACCAAAAAATTGAAAGTTCTCGAGTGTTACCATGAAATTTAACTTAATATATACATATGTATGATACCAATCTAGCTATCTTAACCTTACACCTATTTTCTAATATGAATCTGACCGTTGAGAATAATCTTCATCCACAGATTAAGTCATCCGACCGTTGATTATAATATAAGATCATCATATGTTCAAGTATTCCCACTTTTCCACTATAACCAACCATTCAACCAACCATCCATTGATAGATAAAGATATCCGACCGTCCACTTTGAGTTTCGACCACCCGATCATAGTAAACTAACTACTTGATATTTGCATCTGCTCGTACACATATCAAATTGAAATGAGAATCCATTTATCTTGTTCACCACCTATGAATATACTTAACCCACCATCAAAACTACAATCTGAGAAACTTACAGATGTGAACAAGTCACTTGAATCTAATGGTATACATGTTCTGCTTCTAGATCACTTTAAAAACTCACTTGTGATCATCCGTTTACAAAACTGACATATACTCACTTATATATATATATGAGCAGAGTACTAACCATCAAATTTTTCTATTTTTAACAAGTCATCTGACCATCTATTATGTTGGTTGTTATATTTACATTCCCTTAATTAATTTGGTGAATAATTCTTTATCCATAATGATTTAGATATAAGTTCTTTTTGTAATAAGTACTCAGAAACGTGTCTATAACCATGTAGAACCATTAGATTTCCCAAAACTCTCATATCAGCAATAATTACAAAAATGTCATTAACCTATACCCTTGAATTCTAGATCACATAGTTCTCACGATCCGTTTGATGTAAAATTTTATACAATGCCTATGTATCATAAATTAATCATACATGTCAAATTTCAGTCCTTAGATCATTGTAAAAGTGACCTAATTGACAAATTAGCCCATTAACCGTTGATTGTGGTGTCCATCGAGTGAAGAAACTCCGTGGGTAGTTATAGTAAGATATTTTCCTTCATATGAAAGACTTGCATTACTCATAATATGTACCAAATATGAAATATGAAGACCCCACTTTGGTAGGCTTTTCTTTAAGAGCGAAGTTATCCTTTCGAGGCTTACCAACTCTTTATAAATCTAAATCTTTCGATTTAACTATTTCCTACCGTCCATCACAACCAAATTTGGACCACACTTTAGTCTTATATGATTACGAGGTTATACAAAATTTAAACCCCGATCTATGATCCTACACCGTTAAATATTGAAGCCAACGTGAAATTTTAGATTTAGGCTTTTTCCACCATCGATCAACCACCAAATTTTATCTAACTGTTTGCCTATCCTGACTACATATTTCTCCCAAAATTGGGCCCTGATCATTAAGTATGGATTATTAATTGAGAACAAGTTCGTTTTGGCACCCGTTAGGAAATTTTCAAGATAGGTCAATCTAAATTTCGGATCACCAAGAAAATCATATACCTTGACCCTATTTAACGACCCCGACACACTAGACAAATTAGATTTCAAGAAAGATTGCCAGAAAAGGTCAAATTGGAGAAACTTAATCCAAGCAGGATATGAAACACACCCCTCTCACACGCCTACTCCTTTTATAAAGGGGGCGTGCGTGCCCCTTCTCCACTCACACGCCAATACCCCCAACGTCCAAGGAGGAGAGACAGAAAGAGAGAGAAAGGGAGAGATAAGGAGAAAGAGAAGGAGAATCCTAAACGCCCTCTTCCTTCTCCATATGTATGGTGTTTCCCTCTTACTCAAGCGATGTCATGATTCATGTGGAAGCTTTTCATGTAAAAGATTTCCTATATGGATATCTACCTTGGATTTAGATCTAAGTCTAAGGTGAGGGATTCCTTCAAACTTATATTAATTTGAGTTGATATGATTTATCTTGCTCTTTTACATGCTTCCATGTTACTGTGAATCCTCCCTACAATTGTTTGATTTATCATCATCAATTATTTGTCCTTTAAAAATTATGGTTAATGAATGATTTTAATTATGCGTGATCTTTATGAATTGATGTGAAACTATGGATACAAGCCTTACTTTTACCAATTTTAAAAGTGATGCATACTTCTACTCTATATTGAGTTGGCCTCTTGCTCCTCTCCCCTTATTTTGCGGAGTTAGCCTACTTGCTACTCTTCTCTTTTATTGAGATAGCTTAATGCTACCCTTCTCCTTTATTAAGTCGGCCTTGTGCTACATCCCTTTATGGCTTGGGCATGTCTTGGAATTCCAAAACCCTCATGGTTCGACTTATTTCTCTATTGACGCAAGTTATATGTTATAAGCCTCATATATAGTGGTTTTTATATATATATATATATATATATATATATATATATATATATATATATATATATATATATATTATTGTGGACGTAATACATTTCGGGTAGCGAACCTCTTGGTCGGCAAGTAATCCCGTGGGTTGGTGAGTGGTGCACAATCGATGTAAGTAAATCTTCATGCGTATTATATCACTTCTTGGGATTGGATGTCACAAATAGTCACTTCATGAACACATCGTGTCATGTAAATCCCCTAATCGCGTTGTTATGTCGCCTTAGGATGTTCGCATAAATCCATGTTAACGTTGGATACGTTGGCGAATCTCCGTAGTGTGAGAATATGGGGCGAGCTAGATTTTCTATGAATAATATTTCATATTGTGATGATCACTACGTATGATGGACCGCACACACTTTGCTAGGCATGCCACACACTTTGTTAGGCATGCATATATATATATATATAGAGAGAGAGAGAGAGAGAGTCATGCTCCCCCGCGCACCTACGCACGTGCGCACATTTGCACACGTGCCATGTGTGTTTAATCTGAACGGTCCATGTGATGCGGAATCTCATGAAACCCTATGAGACAAATTTTCAACCTGATCTAAAATTCTGGTGGGCCATAGCAAAGAGAAATACAAATCAAGGGAGGAAATTATTTTCATTTTTCATGGCCCATCAAAGTTTTAGAGCAGAGTAAAACTTGGGCCCAGAGGGTTTCACGAGGTGCTGCTTCACATGAACGGTTCAGATTTCGGATCCACATCACGTATGGTGGGTTCTCAAAAAAGTTTGTACGTAGTACGTACGAACTAGTTCGCAGGTGAGCGTTTCCGTATAAATATATATTTTATATATATATATATAAACATATTTATATATATATATATATATATATTATATATATTGGTTACGCATACTGATACCACTCGTAATGGTGGAGTACGAGACGTATTAGAACCCTCACATTATTCTTATGAATCTCTTGAATTATTTTTAATTCTAAAGGATAACCATCACTATGAGTAGAGCATTGACCCTCTCTAACCATGCAGATATCGTAGGTGAATTATAGGTTGATGATACGTCCGATAATCATTATATGGAAGATTCTTTCGACAAGAAAAGAATAAGGATAACACCATGAATTGTTTTATTTATTTTCTGCTGCAATCTTTGATGATGTAATAAGCTCCCATTGATAGGGCATTAAAGAATTATTTGTACGCTTTTTATTCTAATGGAATAATAAATATAGTCAATTTTATTCTCATGAATAGTTACCTTCGTGAATGTAATTGGATATGATTTATAATAATAATAATAAAAGGTGCGATTTTGAAGCATCCAATTTTTATATTATTAACACCCGGAATTCTCGAGCACGAGTACGTACTCAGGCCGCGAAAATTCGAGATGTTACAATTAGCCTCTTTCTTGGGATTTTTAATGTCCCTATAGACTCAGACAATATCCGGTTTTACCACAGACATAGAAAGGACCCTTGGGTTTACTTTTTTTTTCTTTTGGATTTTATTAAATTTTCATTGATCTTTGTTGGGTTTTAAGGATTCGTTTTTCTCAGAGTTATTATTTTGTGATGGTTTTTCTATTGCATCCACCTTGGATGAGGATCCGCCATTGGTGTTATCCTTCTTATCTCGGTTGTGAGATTCTTCCTTAATACGAATATATTTTTGAATTTGTTCCAGGGTGAACTCTTCTAATTTATGCAGTAGCTTATTCATGTAGTCTTTCCAATTCGGAGGCAGTTTGGCTATAATAGCTCTGACTTGAAAAGATTCAGGTCAGTTGATTTTTAGTGTATTAATGTTGTTTACGATCAACTGTAATTCATGAATTTGGGCTAGTAGAAGTTTATTATCTACCATCGTGAAATCAAAGTGCCTGATGATTGGAAATTTCTATGTTCCTCCTTCTTCGGTCTTATACTTGAATTTCAGTGCATTCCAAATTTCTTTTGCTAAAGTTGTTCGTGTGTACAGATCGTACAGTCGATCAAAAAGAGCGTGGAGAATATGACGACAACATAGTAGTTTATTTTCTTGTCGTTTAATTATGGCTGCGATCTCTTTTGGATTGTTATTGTCGGTTGCTTTCGGTAGAAGTTAAAGATTGGGTTAATAATGTATAATATCTTCAAGGCAGTGAAAAGAAATTTCAACTTGTCTTGTCATCTGGTAAAGTTTGTACCATCAAATCAATTCAGTCTGATAAAATCCTGGTTCATTGGTTTGACTGATGCAACACTTTCGGTATCCATAATTAAGCTTTAAGAATGTTAGAGAAATTATATTGGAAAATCAAAAATAAAAATAAAATTAACATTAGACTGAATCACATATGTAACACATTGAATCAATGATATGACTGTTTTGCAATTTGCGACAATGCGCACGTGCATATTGCAAAGTGCGTTATCCAATGCCAGTACAACCACACTGCCCACGCACACGACTAGGAGCGCGCATGCGTGTACTTACTGGAACACACAAACTGAGCATCTCTTATTCCATTTCCGCAAATAAGAATATTCCCTACTCATACACCTATTAACAAAAACTTTTCCTACCATCCGGTGTGGGATTAAAGAAAACTTTAAAAAATAATAATAATAATAATAAATCATTTTGGAGGTAAAATAATTTTTTTTAACTTTATTTTTAAACCAAAATTACAACATGCATTCATTAAAAACTTTACATTTGATGGAGATACACTTTTCAAGTGATTGATCAAATAGTGGTGATTCATTGAGTCAAGTCAACTCACCCGGTCTATATGCCGGAAACGGATTGGCTACTCCCGCTGACACCAGCCCCGTGGCTGGTGGTCGGTGCTCTGTGGGCCCCACGATGATGTATGTGTTTCATCCATGCTGTCCATCTATTTTTACAGATCATTTTACAGTATGAGACCAAAAATGAGTTATATCCCAATCTCAAGTGGACCACATTACAGGAAACAGTGTTGAAAGAGCGTCGACCATTAAAAACATTTTGGGGGCCATAAAAGATTTGGACCAAGTTGATTTTTGTTTTTTTCCCTTCATCTGGGCCTGTATGATATAATCAACAGATTGGATATCAAATAAACAGTACAGTGGGCCTTAGGAGGATTTTAATGCTGGATATCCAATCACTATTGTTTTCATGTGGTGTTGACTACCTGAGATTTATATACCTGTGATTGTTGGTATCAAGCCCTAAAATGATCTTTAAAAATGGATGAACGGAATGGATGAAACACATACATCATGGTAAGGCCCATAGAGCACCGACCACCAGCCACGGGGCTGGTTGCAGGGGAGTAGCCAATCCGTTTCCCTATATGCCTTAGAACCGAGTCCCATGGATGTACTACTCACGTAGTCCGCCAAACTATGGCCCACCTAACAACCAGACCCGCCTATTTTAGGCCAAAATACATGCTAGGTGGGCCAATCTAATAAACGGCCCAGATCTCAAACACATGGCAACTATCCACATCACCACAATCACCTTGCCGACGGGTTGGTGAGCGTTGCTCATCAAACGACATATACATGTCTAGAAATGGTAAGAGAACCGACCACCGACAGGGGAAAGTACCACAACTTGTGGTACCGTTACATCTTTTCAGTCAAATTCCATATGTGTAAGACATCAGAACCATAGAAATGGTTGGCCCAAGCATGAATATCACCTGGTACAAAAAATCAGGCCGTCCGCTTATTAGCTGAGGCACACTGTTGGAATCATTGGACAACCTACGGCCTAGCCCAACATACAGTTGTGGCCCACCTAGTTATCAGATCAGTCTGATTTTCGAGAAGAGTCATCTAAACGGTGGGGTCTACCTTTTCCATGGTACTGATTTAACAAGTAGCATTTTTGCAGTGTATAGTGCCCCAAGTTGTGGTACATTTCCTGTAGGTGGATGGTCGGTTGAAAAAAATAAATAAATAATCACAAACCTAACTATTTCAGAGGATTGGCATGGATTGCTTGTGGAACAAGCAACGAACAAGCAAAACCACACGAAAAAGAGAAACACGCGTGTTGTAGTCCTATCATTCCCCACAGCCACACGTACTAATTTGTAACATGTGTGCAAAATCTGAGTTTTCCATCAAGTGGTCTATAATATTTAGATCTATTAGCGTAAAAGTCAGATTATTTCAAAAATGAGGTGCGCCACAGCTTATAGAAGAAATGGACAGCTAGAAAGAATTGTATCAACCGTCCGTTTATTTTGTACATCATGGCCCGCTTGAGAATTTTTTGTGGGTGAAGATCTAAGCATTGTTTCAAACCAGATGGAAGGTTCAGATCTTGGGCACGTATGACAACGTGCTCCACACGCGTGTGGAAAGATCAAAACTCAAGGCCAACTCCGATTATTGTAGAGATGTGCACTGTTTTAGTTGCACATGATTCTACATTATTCAGAAAAACAGAGAGAGTGATCTTGACTTGGTAAGCTGAAGAAGGAACTCCAATCGAAAGGAGATGACTCCGAAGGTGGGATAATAAGACAAATAAACACATGAAAGCATCATTTTGATTCTCAATCCAGAGAAATCGGTACTTGTATAGGTGGGACCCGCTTCTTCATGACCTAAGATGTTGACCTCGTGTGGCCCACGATGACATAGCACAAAGTTTTTATCTCTCCACCGTTAATAAAAAAAAAAGTACAACGAAAGGTGTTTTGCAACCATTGGTTCACATTTTGTGGGGAGAAATTGGATGGCTAGGATCATCGGATGGGGGATTTGTTTTTTGGGTATCATCCGTCATCTGGAAAGGGCCACCATATGAACGGATTGGATCGCCAGAAAGTTGGCCCAGATGTATAGCTTGTTGGGCTAAAGAAAACTTTAGTCAGGCTTTTGTATTCCAAATATGAGCTTCGAGAAGCGCCTGAGCCCACACGCGTGTGCAATGAAGCTCATGAACACTCCACACGACTGCCAGCGTGGGTTCATAGGTCTGAGATCCAATCTATCTACTTGAACCGCAGCACTATATTAATGCCCTGGCCAAAGAATCATCTTGATCCACTGGTTAGGTGGACCACAGTTTTGAGAAACAAATGTACGGATGTAAACTTTTCTGAAGTTTCGAACCCATCCCCTATTTCCAACATTGGGGCTTACATGTTGAGTGGACTAGATTTATTTTTGAGAAACATGTACAAGGTCGGACCAACATGATGGATGGATTGGATCTCGCACTCGTGTACCAGCATGGCACATGTGTGGCGTGTACATGACGTTAATTGCACACGCGTGTGCGCTTCCCTTCTTCCCTACCACTTACTCAACTGATCAAGGCCGTTGATCTGCAAGGTTGGACAATCCAAATGTAACAGTATCAGTGATAATAAAAAAAAATCCTTACCGCCCATATAAATGGTCCGGATTTCAAGGCATGTACATAAAGCAAGGATCTCTAATCAATTAGAATTTTGCCTTGTGGGCCATCCCTGGGGGGGGGGGGAGGGGGGGGGAGAGGCTACTGAAGAACACGGTCCTGATCACCATGTGATTGGCCTTTCTAAATTCCAAGAAGAAACCGAGTCACAAGCATCCAAATGTAATCATGTTGACTGTCACTGGTGGTTACCCCATCTTTATCAACCGACCCAAATTAAAATGGAATCGAAGATGATACGACAACATGC
Organism: Magnolia changhungtana; assembly: GCA_030180095.1. Lineage (NCBI taxonomy): Eukaryota > Viridiplantae > Streptophyta > Magnoliopsida > Magnoliales > Magnoliaceae > Magnolia > Magnolia changhungtana. The sequence goes on from JASAUF010000648.1 coordinate 388,100, forward strand.
GAAATGCATGGGGCAATACTTACCATCTAAGCTATTCCACTTGGTGCAGCCCGCTTGAGTTATGGATTGGCTTTGATTTTGAGCCTCGTGACTAAATTATGGTTTGACATTTTTTTACTTGGAGTAAATTTTATATAAACATCATGATAGGCCTCGTAAAAATCAAGGACAGAAATGCTCTCCCTACACTACAAGAAATTTCACTTTTACCTACGAAAATATTCGTAGGTAAATGATATTATTTCGTAGGCAAAGAGTTTTACCTACGAAATATTTCGTTGGTAAATTCGTTGGTAAAAAGGCGTGGGTAAAGACTTTTACCTACGAAAAATGTCATCGTTGGTAATGGTAAGACTTTTACCAACGAAATTAAAAAGTTTGTTAATACTATTACCTACGAACGTTTTCGTAGGTACAAATTGCTGTTAAGACTTTTACCTACGACCCATTTTGTAGCTAAAAAATTTGTTATAACTTCGTACAACCTGTATTAAGACTTTTACCTACGAATGTTTCCGTAGCTAAAAACTTTGTTAAAACTTTTACCTACAAATTTTTTCGTAGGTACAAACAGTGTTAAGACTTTTACCTACGAAAGTTTTCGTAGCTACAAACTTTGTTAAAACTTTTACCTACGACATGTTTCGTAGGTACAAACTGTGTTAAGACTTTTACCTACGAACTTTGTCGTAGCTAATAACTGTGTTAATACTTTTACCTACGAAATTTTGTGTAGGTACAAACGGTGTTAAGACTTTTACCTACAAAAGGTTTCGTAGGTACAAACTGTGTTAAGACTTTTTACCTACGAAATTTGACGTAGGTAAAACTGTTGATGAAACTTTTCCCTACGAAATGATTCATAGGTAATAAAATGTGAATGAACCTTTTACCTGTGAAAAAATTCGTAGGTAAAAATGTTGATGAAACTTTTACCTACGAAAATTTTCGTAGGTAAAAGTCTCTTTTTTTTTTCCATAAAACAGGCAAAAATTCCTGTTATACACCTGTTACAATATATTTCATTATATTCATATTCCCATTTTTCCAAACAAACACAAACTGCATCCATCTAAACACAAACCACATTCATACATACATAAATAGTCTTATCCACATTACATTCATCCACGCAGAAATACATATAAGTTTAACATTCGTATATAAAATAAAACATAAATAAAATACGACAAATCACAAAGATGAAGGCGGAGGTGGTGGGGCATCATTGGGTAAGCGTGCAGCGAGAACCTGTAATATCTCCTGCATCCGTCGCTCATGATCCACCCGCATATCCTCCATCCTCCTCTCCTGCTCCTCCCTCTGCCTCTCCTGCTCCTCCTTCTGCCTCTCATGCTCCTCCCTCTGCCTCGCCAGCTGGTCTTTGATCTCGTCGACGGCGCCCCGTAGATGTTGAACCTCTCTCTCTGCGATATCAGCTCGGCGTATGGCGCTCTCGCCAAATGACGACGGATCATTTGGATGCACTATAGGCTGGTGCCATAAGCTTGGCACCATGGCCAAGCCCACGAACATATCGAGCGGGTGCCAAGCACCTCGCTCAGAGATCTCTGGTTCACTCCGCTGAGTACCATCGGGAGTGGGCTGACTGCGTATGGCGTCCATCGCCGCCTGATGAAAATATGAATTTTCATAACAAATAACATTATTATAATTCAATGCAATTAAATTTTATAATGTAACGATTTTTACCCAATTCTCGCTAGCTGTAGGATGTACCCAAGATCCCGTCGCCTGCCGACAATGAGTCTCTCTGTAGAAGTCTACTGGTCCGGGCTCCTGACCAGTGACGGAATCTCGCTGCACAATCGAAATGACAATAGAGTTAATATAAATGCATGGAAAAAATAGATCAACTTAATAATAACCAGTAACTTCTTACCATGTCGCGACGAAGTTGTACAAATGACTTTGAACCAGATATGTGGTTCACTTCCAACTTTCCCCTGTTCGCAGAATTTATTTTGCTCCTCTTCTGAACACATTATTCATAATACATTGTCAGTAATTACGAATTTAATTGTTACCTTAAGATATCATAAATATGTAAATATTACCTGAAAAGACTCAGATGAAAATCTCTCACAGAGTATCCGCCAGTCGTCAATGGTCACGTGCGGCGGTGCGGTCAGGACGGCCTCTTCGAGGCTCCTGCACCGCTTGTACCGCTTATGTAAATCACTGCGGTACTCCTTGAACCGCTCTTTGATCATGTCGTTGACGGCATGAGAAATGTACGGAACACTCAAATCCAAGAAAAATGTATCCTGTAATTTCATAAATAATGGATTAAGGCAATAAACTTATTAAGAAAATAACATAATCATAAATGAACTTTTACAAAACAAAATTTAATTTACTAAATTTTACAAGTAAAAGCATTGTGACGGATGTCTTTTGCCGCACATCATCTGTCATATCGCCCAACAAGGGGTAGTGGTAGGGATCGAGAGATCGACATAAGACACCGACCTCCGACGTAAACAACTGGCATTGTCCCCAACAGGTCTAAGGCGATCCTCTGTGGGAACTCTCTGTCACCCTACCCTCACGCGTAAGTCTCTGTAAAACTAACCCACGCGTGGGTCCACGTCCTCGTCGGCTGGTCGACGATCTTTATTCAAAAAAAATATGTTAAGTCTACTGTATCAACATAAGTCTTTAAAAGAAATATACGTCTAGACTTACATGCAGTGCTCGGTGTATGAACGATTGAGGGATCAGACGCCTGTGATACAACATGTGACGGCGATCTGTCTCCGCCGCATCATGGGTGGAAGGGGTAGATCCAGTGCTGCGAACGACGTCTCCCACTGGTGCCATCACTGGATATGTGCGAGGTACGAACTTATAAATTTATACAATGTCAGTACAAGTGGAATATACTAAAACATTATACAAGTAGTGTTGATGGTAGAATGCATTTGTGCTTATACTTTGAGAGATGATTAAAATATAATTAGACCATTACACTATAATGCACGCAGAATATAATAAAACTATAAATATTAATCTATAACCTTTGAAAATTCCATTACACATTGTCATTCTATATTAAATACACATTTCGTTGTAATACGAAACAACTTTGAGGTGAACTATCCGAAGTACTCCCTGCGTAAGTTATCGTACGCTGTAGAATTATATGTCAAGCTGTGTGAAGCACTCGACATTGTTACAGCCAACATGCCAGTCACAATAGAAAAATTTTGGTCTCTTGGGACTCCATTCAGATGTGCAAGTGACATAACTGCATCTTCCATACGAAGTTTTCCACGGTTATATTCCTTTGTCAGCTCCAAAATTTCTCCGAGATTATTTAATTTATCGTCTAAGTCAGCGTCGATATATTCCTCCCTACACTCATCGACCAGACCGGGTATCTCTTTGGCCCTATCAGAAGAAGATAGGGCCAGAAAGTCCATCCGCAACAGCTGATGAAGTATGATGCGTGCATCCGCTACGCTCCAGTTTGAGGAGGACATGATCAGAAATTGACTCAACTGCAAATGTGGATTATAAACAAGTCAATTAAAGGAATAAATCATGACTTGTTATTTTCACGTATACATGTAATACACAAATTATTCGAATTGAAAAATGACATGTAAATTATGTGTACATTTAATAATCGTCATCTGTATCACTATCGCTTAGGATTATTTCTTCATCACCGTCACTATCGTTGATCAGTATTTCCTCTTCATCGTCTGCAACGTCATCATTAATGAAACCGCTATCATCTCTAACAATGTCATGTATTATTGAGGCATCAACATGATTAGGTGGCACATCATCTCTGTCCAATTGCACCACATCAATATCAACATTTGGATCAGTTCCTATATCCCCAGATGGCACGTCTTCTTGATATGCTTGTTCAACCGTAGACGTTTCATTTCCCCCATCTTCGCTATCTTCAACTTCTGGTACGGGAACGTCAAATACGTTCCTGGGCTTTATTTTCTGCACCACGTGCCAAGAGCCGCCTAACTTGGTGTCAGCGAGGTAAAATACTTGTTTAGCTTGGCTGGCGAGGACAAATGGGTCATCTTTAAACCACTTTCGAGATAAATTTACGCTCGTAAAGTAGTTGTCAGTATGTATTCCCAACTTCTTATTTTCAATGTCCCACCAATCACATTTAAATAAGTATACCCGCTTTCTCATACAATAACTCAGCTCAATAATATCCGTCAAAATGCCATAAAAGTCAATTTCTACCTCCTCATGTGTTCCTTTCACAACCACCCCACTATTTTGTGTGGTCCTATACTTCTCACGTTCTTTAGTGTGGAACCGAATCCCGTTTACAATACAACCTGTATATCTAGATACACGTCTATCAGGGCCACACGCCAGTGAGTAAAGTGCATCAGACGCATCCGTAGAGTTGCTAGCGCGCAATGTCTTCATCTATTATCACGTACAGAATGTAAATATTTAGGAATTTTCTTAGGTTGAAATATTATGCAATATAACAAAATTGTAAGTGTGTTGAGATACAATGTGATATCTTACACGTTTTGCGAACCATTCTAGAAACTGATCCTGATGCATTCGATCATAATTTGTCGGGTATTGGGACTTCATCTCCTCGATGTGTTCACTACATATAATTAGCACATCATTAGCAAGAAATATTATGATCATCGTATGCAGAGATATAATTATCAAGGGAAGACTTACTCTAAGTATGACTCTATTTCTTCACAGTTATGCAGCACATACCACCGCGCCTTTGCTAGATCCCCAAGGTCCATATCCTGAAACGTCTGAGTTCCTAAAGGACGGATGTTATGTGTGAATACTGATATGAGTCCTTGTTCATGCTCTTGCCCTTCATCGGCATTCCGATCTTCTCGATTGAATCTAGTCTCTATGCCACGAAGATACATGGAGCAAAATGTCAGGCACTCATTATCAATGTATGCCTCAGCAATGGATCCCTCTGGACGTGCCTTATTCCTCACAAATTGTTTTAGTGTTTGAAAGTATCTGTACATAAAACCATATATTAAAAAACATGAATATATGTAGTTTATGAAATGAATAAAAATTTTAATAGATTCTACCACCTTTCGATCGGATACATCCAACGATATTGTACTGGGCCTGCAAGCTTCGCCTCGTGCGGTAAGTGAATCGCTAGGTGTACCATAACATCAAAAAACGCAGGTGGAAATATTCTTTCAAGTTTACAAAGGATTACGACAATGTCCCTCTCCAGTCGTTTAATAACCTCTACATTTAACGATTTTGAACACAAATCTTTAAAAAATATCCCCAACTCAATCAGCGCCGCACTGATATCTTTGCTCAGGAATCCACGAATCGCAACCGGTAGTAGACGTTGTAGAAAGACGTGACAATCATGACTTTTCATTCCCAATACCTTACATTCCGTAATGTTTACTCGCTGAGATATATTTGACGCATACCTATCGGGAAACTTCACCGATCTCAACCATTCACATAAACGCTTCTTCTCTAGTTTTGTCAATGTGTAGCTGGCTGCTGGTATAGTATATGAATTTTCATGTAGTTGTAAGTGCAACTCTTTCCTTAAACCCATTGCTTGTAGATCTAATCGAGCCTTGAAACTGTCTTTTGTTTTATTCTCTATGTTCATCAATGTTCCGAAGACATTGTCACATATATTCTTCTCAATATGCATGACATCCAAGTTGTGTCGCAATTTCAGATCACTCCAATAGGGTAACTCAAAAAAAATGCTCTTCTTCCTCCAGTTATAGTCCAAAATTGTACGTTTCCTCTTCTTCAAGTGCGATGCCTTACCGAATTTAACTTCTCCAATGTTACTCAGTTGTTGTATCACATCTTTTCCAGATAGCTCTTTCGGGGGTGGCCTTTGATCTTGTTTACCATCAAAGATCATCGTCTTCCTACGCCAACTATGATCACTCGGAAGGAAGCGACGATGGCCCATATAACACGTTTTTTTACCATGCTTCAATGACAATGAACAAGTCTCAATATTACATGTAGGACAAGCCAACTTTCCTTTCGTGCTCCACCCAGACAAATTTCCATACGCGGGGAAGTCATTTATTGTCCACAAGACCGCTGCATGCAATTGAAATGTTTGTCCTGCAAATGTGTCATACGTCCGTACACCTTGACTCCACAACTCATTTAACTCATCTATTAACGGTCGCAAATACACATCAATGTCATTCCCGGGTGACCTGGGTCCAGGAATAAGCAACGACATCATGAAAAATGACTCTTTCATACACAACCAAGGAGGAAAATTATAGGGCATAAGTACCACTGGCCACATACTGTACGAGCTACTCATATTACCAAATGGATTAAAACCATCACTTGCAAGACCTAGTCGAACATTGCAAGAATCCTCTGCAAACCAGTCATATTGCTTGTCAAAATTTTGTCAAGCTTCAGAGTCCGCAGGGTGTACTATCATCATGAACGCATTTCTCCTTATGCCACCTCATATCTTCAGATGTCTTGCGAGACATAAACAATCTTTGCAATTTGGGTTTCAATGGGAAGTACCTTAACACCTTCTGTGAAATTTTCTTATGCTTGGCTTCGTTATACTTTCACCTAGACTCTCCGCATTCTGGACACTCTTCAACATTTTCAAGCTCTTTCCAATACAATACACAATCATTTATACATGCATGAATGAGGATGTAACTAAGGCCCAAGTCTTGCATCAAGGATTTTGCCTCGTAATGGGACTTAGGCAATGTCTCACCGTCTGGTAATGCTTCTTTCAACAAGTCAAGCAACATGTCGAACGATTTATTACTCCAACGATTTATTGTCTTTAAATGAAGTAACCTTGTAAGAAAATTCAACTTGGAGAAGTTCTCACACCCCGGATAAAGTGGACATTGCGCATCCCTTAACAATCTACTAAACTTTTCTAATTCGACATTACCCATAGGAGGAATATCTTGGCTACTACTTGTCGCTGCAAAATCAATATCCGCAATTGTTTCCCTGAACACATCCCCTATGATTTCTTGCATTTCATCAACATCTTCATCCTCGTCATCCGGCACAATTGGGTCAGCAATTATTTCAGTGGCCTCAACTCTTTGGTGGAACTCTTCACCATGATGGATCCACCAAGTGTAACCTTGGTCAATCCCAACTATGAACAAATCGTCTTCTACTTTGTCAAGAGTCTTATGTATCATGTTCATACATTTTCGACATGGACACCTAATTCTATTGCCTGAATCCGCCCGATTACGCGCAAATTCCATGAACTTTTTTACCCCTTGTATATACTCTGGGCCAAACCTGTTCTTAGCTCGCATCCAACTCTTATCCATCTCTACAATGAAAAGATTAGAGTCAATTTACGGAAATAAGTTTAAGATTATAGGTCTAGGTTATAGGGTTAGGAATTCGAGTTCGGGTTCGAGTTCGGGTTCAGGTTTATGTTATAGGTTTAGGTTATAGGTTATATGTTTAAGTTTAAGTTATAGGTTGTATGTTTAAGTTTAAGTTATAGGTTCCCACCTTCCAGGGACCCCCGCTCAACATCCGAATAGCTCCGACGCACATCCGGGTCTGCTCCAACAATTTTGAGTTTATACATAAACACGGGCAAATAACAAAGCGGTTCCCACCTTCCAGAGACCCCGCTCAATTCAATCATAAATTAGTTACCCATCCAAGGTCGGATAGATTGTAATACTTTCATATTCCCATTTATTAGTCCACAGCGAAAATCAAAAGACATCTCCTCATGCCTCTCCAGATAAGTTGATCTTACGTTACATTAGATGTCAAATATCTAAAGCAATGTAAAGATATTTGACATTGGATACGGAACGAAAGAAACATATCCAAAGAGAAACGAGAAGATGGACCACGGATCAGGCATGAACATTTAAATAGATTATATGAAAGCATACTATCCATCTAACCTTGAACTGTCCAAAATGGGACAATTTGAGCGATTTCTATGCCACCAAAAACACACTTTATCTATGTATGGCCCCATAGAAATCCTCAAACGGGTAACTAATTATCTAACTTACAAATCACAATTACAAGTCACAACTATAAACTAACTAATCACAATAATAATTTAAGACAAAAAAAAAATGTAATATACAAGCTCATTAAAGTTTGCAAGGACCATTTTAGGCAACAGAAGACAATGAAACAATATGCACATTTTACCTTCATACCGAGAATAGAAATATAATGCTAAGTAAACAAACACTTCTAACAAACTTTTACGTGAAAGAAACTTGCCAGTACATGAATTAGGTGGGCCACACCATAGAAACCTTACGTAAGAAATATATAGCCACGATTGACTATTAATAGGCGACTTGGTTTTTTATGACAAACCGAAAAAAAAAAAAAAAACAACAAACTTTGGTGAAAACTTATTAATTCTAGATGTTATGGCTTCTATTGCTCACATTAATTCCTCTATTATTTAGTTAATTCTTGTTTCCTTGCTGATGCATATATATGGCACCTTAGGTTATGGCATTGTAAACAATAAAATGGAAAGGCTATAAAAATGCTTTTTCTATAATCTTTGTTTGGGGCTTATTGTGATGTAAGGCTAACATCCGATCTATACATAAGGATGTTCCCTTCACATTTACTCTATATTAGTACATAGTGGGCTAGCCTTGTGGGGGCATGGGTTTGGGCCCTAAACTAGTTCGAAAGTCATGCGGATCTAAAATATGAGTGGTACCATAGGGAATAATTGGGATGGGGATACCCACCATTAAAACCTTTCACATTATGTGGGGCCCAACGTGTTTAGTATATGCCATCTAATCCATTCATAAGATTCACCCCATATCCTTCAAAAAAAAGAAAAAAGAAAGAGAAAAAATGAGATGCACCCCATCAGGATGCATTAACGTTCCAAATACCAGGCCATTCCAAAAAAAAAAAAAATTTCCTTCAATGACGTCGAGCACTTGTGACTCATGGTTTCAGATCATGGATGGAGCATGCTCAGATAATCTCCTTGTGTAATCTGTGTGTATGTGTGTTTCGTTCCTATGTTGTCCTTTTGGATGGATGAGGTGTGGAGCATTTTGAAGATGAACGTGGTATTGATATTGGTGATGATTATACGGTTATGCTATCTAGTTTGCTGCCAAAAGAAAAAGAAAAATAGAGTTGTAGTCATGTGACCAAAATGGTTCCTTGGAGTATGATATCTAATGCAAACTCACTGGAATATTGGACCTTTGCTCCAAAGGTTTATTTTTTATATGGCATATATGGGATGGAAAAGTTCATCTATGATATTGTGTGTCTTCTCATGCTGTTTGGTTAAAGTGGAACAAGCTAATTGGATAGTCTAAACTGATGAACTAACTATCGACATGTTTAGTTTCCAACTCCATAAATTGCACATGTCTATCAATTTTGCAAGGGACTCAATGGACTAATTGGACTAATTGGATGGTCTAAACTGATGAACTGATGAACTAACACAAAGAAGTCTGCAAGGGACTCAATGGAGAAAAAGAGATCAACCCCAAAATCATTGCATATGTCTATCAATTTTGCACCATATCATGCTGGCGAAACCACTCCTTCCACAACTAGGAAGCGAGCTTCTCCGATCCATGAGAAGATGAGGGTTTCAAAAATAGCTTTGAGTTCTTCGAAAACATCTCGAGACAGTTCAAGTGCTCTAAAGACGCCAAATACGGTTTCTACAAGTAAGACACTAAAGCTTCCTCCGGTGACTCCTCAGTTGGAAAACAGAAGGACAGCACACGTTCCCCAATCGTATCATCTTCCTTTAGCTTCAAGAGTGACAAAAGAGCGGCAAAACGGAAGGAGTATTTTCTAAAGCTGGAAGAGAAATTCAATGCTAAAGAGGAACAAAAAGTACGACTTCAAGCAAAAAATAAGGAAAAAGCGAGAAAATGAACTTAGGAAACTACGTCAAAGCCTTGGTTTCAAGGCCAAGCCGATGCCAGATTTTTTTTTGAAACAGAAACAAAGAATCGGTCAAGAAGATTCCTTTGACACGGCCTAAGTCTCCCAAACTTTTTTTTTTTTTTTTTTTTTGCGTCGGAATGATAACTGTAATTAGATGATATAGAGGTGGATAACTGTAATTACACATAAATATATAAGTGCTCGACTGTAATTTCCTAACAACTTTACACAGGTGAACAAGAGGTGCAGAGAGAACGTTTATGGAGGACCCGGCCTCTTTACATTATCCTTTGTTACAAATGCTACCAATAACAAGGGAAATTCGCAAAGAGTTGGTTTTGCCTTTGCCGCAGCTCAGGATCCAGACTATGTAGCTGCCTATTAGGGCCCACATAAGCGGTCCACTGATTGGAACTATGTAGCTGCCTAAGTCTCCCAAACTTGGAAGGAGGACCAAACCTGGTGGGGTTCAGGAGACAAGCCCTCTACCACCTCCAAGATCTCTAGTCAAGAATGATGGCTCCAAGCCTGTTGTGGAGAAGAATAACCGAATGCTAAATTGTTCTCTCAGTTCATTCCCAAAAAAGAATACACATGAGAATACTTCGCCAAATATCCAGCATTAAGCATACAAGTCCTTTTGCATTTATATCATGTTGCCTTCATCGGTTGGCGGTTCCAGATGTGGTTGACAATGCTCTCTGCATTTCGGGTAGCAGTTTTGTATGTTTGCATTTGTGTATTCACTAGTATGTTGTCTCAATTGTTTCTTTATCGAGGCATTGTAGAACAGAGACAATAGACTCCTACAACCATGGCAATCACCTGTATGTTCCTACTAAAGGTTGTCTATATATGTTCTAGTTCTTGGTTGTTATGCATCCTATGTATGATGGTTTTGTTTTACTGTCTACAAATTGTTTAGGAAATTAGTACTACAGACATGTCAAACACCTTTATTTTCCAAAAAAAAAAAAACTCCATAAATTGATTGAATCAGTAACTATTCCTGAATCTCAGAAAAGATCCTGAGCAGAAGTTTGGTTTCAAACTCTAGTTCGAACAGGATTGTTCTACACTGACTTTCTTGCCTGTCTTCGGACCTTTGGAGTGGGTAAGGACCCTTGGCCTGTTTTTATTCCGCTCAACGGAAGTGCTCCAACAGTTTTCATTTTAGCGATAGTGGCGCACATGTTATTGAAATTTGTCTATGCGGCACCTTTCAAGAGGGTAGATCAGGAGAATAGTAAAGGATGGTTTTGGCAAACTTTGGTTCTTGGCTTCTTTCTCATTGTGTTTTTTCTTGAAAAGGACAGCGGGAGCGAGGTGTCTCTCTTCTTCTTGAAATCAATTGAGAGGATCTTAAGCTCATGTTTACTGTGTTCTTAAATCAATGACAAAAGAATAAAAAATAAATAAATAAATAAAGTTCTAACATCAGGATTTCTTTATGTCGAAACACCTGACTCCAATATCCGCACCCGAATCAGTTTCAGGTGAGTTTCCTATTATGGCATATGCGTGGAGCAGTATCCACTCTCCTTGTTGAATTGCGATTGAAGATGGTAGGGACTGAGGTTAGTCCATGGTTTCCACATGAGATGAGATGAGCCATGGTTCTAATCGCACTAGGCCGATTGGGTGATTACTAACCCTTTAGATGGTTAAACAAAGAATGGTGGTTGTTCCAACCTGCCGCATCTTCCGCAGATTGAACAGTTAAGATCATGTGTGTCCTTTGCACTATGTTCTATCTGCCAGATGGTTGGCACTGATTGCAAACCATTGCACGTTTGCATTGATTGGGCAGTTCGGTCAGAGCGTGGTTGCAAATTGGGGCAGGTCACTTTGCATGATTGTGTCATTTTGATTCAACTGATAGGGAATCATTCAATCCCTAATTGGGTAGACATGACATTACGGTGGGCATCCTTCTTCCTGGGCTTTGGAAAGTTCTTTGCATTAACCTTCTTACTGAGACATCCCCATCCGGTAGGTTTGTCAATGGGCTGGGCTGGCCAGGCCAGCAGGGGCTTTCAGCCCGGACATGGCCTGTCATGCTATGCCCCAAGTGTTTGTCCGTTGATTAAGTTTATCAGTGCAGAAGAACTTGGAACTTATTGAGGAATATGTTGTTATGTTAATAGCTACCGTGGTAGACTAGCTCAAGGATTGAAAATCGGTTTTTGGGCACTGTATCAGTCACTACCAAAAAAAAATAAAAAATATGAGAACATTGTTCAATGACCTCTACACACTCTCTGCTAACAGCGTAAACAAGTCATATGAAAATCATGAAAGAAGTAAATTCAACCCATCATCACCAACTTAGGACACAAATCCAACGGTACAAATGGGACTCATGGTTTCAGTCATGGATGGAGCATGCTCAGATAATCTCCCCATATTGGAACAAGGGTAAGCCTTGGATTGAGGGGCTGTAAATAGATGTTTAAGAGAAGAAAATACAACAACAAAGTCCACAAAAATAAAGCGAAATTGGATAGCTAGGATTTTCCAATATAAGATATGTTTCAGACATCTTACCCATCTGCTATATGTGTCCCACTTAGATGAAGGGTCAGCGTTTTTACCTTTCGAGCTTTGAGGAAGAGAACGAGAGGAGTTTGAGTTGGAGCTCCGAGTCCACACCGAAAATTGAGTTTCCGAGCACTAAGGGGAGAGAGAGAGAGAGAGAGAGAGAGAGAGAGAGAGAGAGAGAGAGGGCCGAGAGAGGCAGAGAGAGATAGAGGATGCACTTGTGAGAGGGAGCGGATTGGATACTGAACGCTTCAGTAGCCTGAAGTGACGTGGCAAAATGGCATTGGTGGATACCAATCGACGGTTTCCTTCCACTGAATGCTCTTCCAATGCTCTTCCACTGAATGCTCTTCCAATGCTCTTCCAACGCACGGTTTCCTTCCAACGCACGGTAATTGTTTATCTTAAGAAAAAAACGGACCTGCCAAAGACTTTGGCAGTAGCTCCTGCGCTGGGAACCCAGTGGGACCCACTATGATGTTTGTTAGAAATCCTACCCGTCCATCCATTTTTTGAGTTCAATTCAGGATATGAAGCCAAAAATGAATTGTTTCCATAGCTCAAGTGGGTCAAAAACATGATAATTGAACATCCACGGTTGAAATATTCGTAGGTCAAAGAAGTTTTGAGTCATGCTAATATTTTTTATTTCAATTCATCCCAGTAGGAATGAAGTTATTAATGGTAAGGATGGCTTGTAAACATCACTGTGGGGCCTGGAAAGGTTTCAACGGTGGAAATCATTATTTCCGCTTTTTCCTGTGGTATGGTCTGTTTGAGATTTTTATAAGCTTCAATTTTGGGCTCAACGTCTAAAATTAAATGGAAAAATAGATGAAAGGTGTGGATAAATCACGTAAATTCACAGTGGGCCCAACTGAATCTTCTGAGTATGACAATCCGATTTCATGGTCGAGTGGGTGCATGGAGGAAATGGAGAAAGATCCGTTAACGGATCTAGCGGAGTAGCATTTATAACCAGGGAACATGCCATTGGTAAATGGCGTTTTGCACAAGATTCTGTGTGGGTCCTACTTAGTTATTTGTGTGAAATCTAACCCCTCTATCCATTTTATAAGCTCATTTTATGACGTGGGACCAAAATCTAGGAGGATCAAAAACTCATATAGGCCACACGAGAGGAAACAGTGGAGATTTAGTGACCACCGTTGAAATATTTGTATATCCATAAAAGTTTTGTACGATAATTTTTTTTTTGGTTTTTTCACTTTATCAAAGTGAAAATGACCTTATAAACGGTTTAGATGCCATATAAACAGCAAGGTAGAGCCTAGGAAGGTTTCAACGGTAGGCATTCCTTTTCCCACTGTTTCATCTCCTATGGCCCACTTGAGTTTTGGATCATACTCATTTTTTGTAGAATATCTTAAAATGAGGTCAAAAAACGGATGGACGGCTTTGATTTCTCACAAACATCGCAACGGGCCTCACCTAGAATCCTTGCGCCGGACGTCATGCGAAAGGCTCTTAGACGGATTGGTTACTCCCCCTGGCACAGGCCCCGTGGATAGTGGTCGGTGCTCTGGGACCACCATGATGTATGTGTTTCATCCATTCTGTTCATCCATTTTTACAGAGCATTTGAGGGTTTTATACAAAAAATAATAAGGATAAAAATCTTAGGTGGACCACACCACAGCAAAAAAAAATAATGATTGGATATCCACCATTAAAATCCTCCTAAGGCCCACTGTACTGTTTATTTGACATCCAATATGTTGATTAGGTCGTACAGACCCAGATGAAGGGAAACAATAAATATCCACCTGATCCAAAACTTTTATGGCCCCAAAACATTTTTAATGTTCAATGTTCATTCAACATTGTTTCCTGTTACGTGTTCCACTTGAGAGTGAGATATATCTCTTTTTTTTTTTCTTTCATACCATAAAATGATCGATAAAAATAGATGGACGGAATGGATGAAATATATAAATCATGGTGGGGCCCACATAGTACTAACAACTTGACCAATTCTTCTTTGGCAGGAGTAGCCAATTCGTTTCGTCGGCCGACACATGTATGCGTCTCTTGGACACCCTACGGTCAGTGATGTCACCAAGTTTTGTGGGCCCCACTATGATGTATTTGTTATATCCACACCGTCCATCCATTTTGAGATATCATTTTAAATCATGATCCAAAGAATGAGGCAGATAAAAATCTGTAGTGGACCCCACCATAGAAAAGCAGTGGGATAGTGATTTCCACAGTTGAAACTATCTTAAGGCCCATCGTAATGTTTATTTGAAATCCAACCAGTTCAAAAGTTAAAAAATACATGAAATATGAGAAAACACAAATATCATCTTCATATAAAACTTTTACGCCTTTAGAAGTTTTTAACGGTGGGTGTCCTTTGTCCCATTGTTTTCTGTTCCGGGGTCCATTAGAGCTTTGGATTTAATTCATTCTTTGGATATTACCCTAAAATGATCTCTACAAATGGATGGAAGGTGTGGATATAAAACATACATCATGGTGGGGCCCAAAAATGAGAGATATAAATATCAGGTGGACCACACCACATGAAAACAATAGTGATTGGATATCCATCATTAAAATTCTCATAAGGTCCATTGTACCATTTATTTGGTATCCAATGTGTTTATTAGGTCATACAGGCCTAGATGAAGGGGGAAAACAAAAATCATCTTGATCCATAACTTTTATGGCCCTCGAAATGTTTTTAATAGTTGATGCTCATTCAACACTGTTTCCTGTAATGTGGTCCATTTTAGATTGGGATATACCTCATTTTTGGTCTCATGCCGTAAGATGATCTTTAAAAATAGATGGACAGCATGGATTAAACACATACATCATGGTGGAGCCCACATAGCGACCACTAGCCATTGGCTAGTGTCAGGAGAAGTTGCCAATCTGTTCCCCTTATTTATGGTGCAGTCCATTTAATCTTTGGATATGATTCATTTTTTGGATAATTCTCTAACATGATCTCGAAAATGGATGAACGGTGTTGGTTGATCCCAAATTTTTGGTAAATCCAAAACTTAAGTGGACCATGCCACACGAAACAATGTGAAATAATGATTTCCACCGTTGATACCTTCCTTGGGCCCACAGTAATGTTTATTTGTCATCCAACCTGTTCATAATATCAAACAGATATGAATGAAGAGAAAACACAAACATCGGCTTGATCCAAAACTTCTGTGGCCTCCAAGAATTTTTCAATGGTAGAGGTTCAATCACACTATTTCTTGTGGTGTGGTCCACTTGAGCTTTGGACATGATTCCTTTTTGTTCTTTAGACCCCAAATCATCTGTTAAAATGGATGAACGGAGTGGATAAAATAAATAATTAATGGTAGACCCCACAAAGTTAACTCGGGGTAATTAGTAAATCACCTAAATGGAGTGGAGAGGGGTTTCCTTTCATAATCATATATTGGGTTTGGCCTAAATGTGATTCAGACATCCAACCCACTCATTATGTGTGTCCCACTTGGATGAGGGGTCAAACCAAGTTTCAGCCGCATCCAAAACTCACGTGGGCCCCACCAACTTCTTTTATATTTTTAGGATGTCTTCACATGGTTTTAGATGGCATAGCCCACCTGAGTTTCGTATACGAATGATTTTTTACATATCTCATAACCTGAAGGAGACACATTAAATTCACGGTGTTGATGTTCGACACACATTATGATGTGACCCACAAAACTTACATCAACACTTAGGTTCTCACGAGGTCAATAAAGTTGGGTCACAATTTTGACCAAAATATTTACCCCATTTTACCTGTCTGCTCCATTCACTCTATTTCTCTAATCAATACTCAATTTCGATAGTTATTCATCCCAATCAGGTTACATATGAAAAAGATATTGGGCATACAAGATTGATCAACAATTTTAGTGAAATTTGATTTAAACATTTGAAGTTTTTTACTCTTCAATCTGGATTGATTAGATTGTCCAAAAACAGTTAAAGCTACAATTAGTGGATATGCCTAATAATTTAGTAATTTTTTTTTCAAATATAAATTTCAATTTCCATTTAAAAATAACATATTTTAATAAAATAACATTTCTTTTATAAAATGCATATTTTTGAAAATATTTTAACAAAATAACATTTTTATTATAAATTATTTCTAAAAATAAATAAATACAAATTCTGAATTTTTATTTTCAAAATTTCAAAATATTTTCTCATATTTTAAATGTTTTCTAAATAATTTCAAAATGCCGATTTTCTTTTCTTCAAAATAAGCATCATTTTATTTTCAAAAATTTTCTCAAACATTGTTAAAATTTTAAACTCAATATTCTTTTTCATGTAATATTACAAATATTTAAATATAACATTTTAATTATAAAAAATAAAAAAATTTCCACATATGATATAAAAACCATATATATATACAGAAAAACAGAGGATTATTACTGATGGTTGCTGGTTGTCGGTAAAAACAATTAGCGACGGTTATCTGCCGTCGGGAGAATTTTTATTTATATGCGCAAACCCTTTCCCGACGGTTTTAGTGCGTCGGAAAAACTGTCATACATTCTGTCGTAGGTGGTAATCTTTGGTACCTGGCGGGCAAAGTTTTCCGACGGTTTTCGTTCGTCGGCAAAACTGTTGCTTTTGGCGGGAACCTTTTCCCGACGGTTTTCATTCGTCGGCAAAACCGACATGCTTTTGGTCCCTGGCGGGAACCTTTTCCCGACGGTTTCAGAACGTTGGCAAAACTGACATGGACCCTTTTCCGACGGTTTTAGTTCGTCGGCAAAACTGTCATGCTGTCAGTCATCACGAAACTAGTACGCGATTTTTGCCGACGGTTGATTTCCGTCGGAAAAAATAATTTGACCGACGACGTGTTCGTCGGTATTTACGACCTTACCAGATTTTTCCCGACGGTTGATGTCCGTCGGTAAAAACACATTTACCAACGAAACTGTTTTTCATCGGTACTAACATTGTACCAGATTTGTGCCAACGTGTTATGTCCGTCGGGAAAAATACTTATACCCACGAAAATAGATTTAGTCGGTAATTACATCGTACAAGATTTTTGCCGACGGTTCATGTCCGTCGGAAAATTCACTTTTACCTACGAAAATGAAATTTCGTTGGTAAAAATAAATTTTTTGAATTTTTTTTTTTTAAGAAATAAAAATAATCATTACCAATGAAAATTTACGTTGGTAAAAGTATACTTTTACCCGCGAAATTTCAATTTATGTTGGTAAAAGTAGACTTTTACCTACGAAATTAAAATGTCGTCGGTAAAAGTGAACTTTTACCAACGAAAATAATTTTCGTTGGTAAAAGCCCTTTTTACCTACGAAAAAAAACATCGTAGGTAAAAGTTTCGTTGGTAAAAGTCCTGTTTCTTGTAGTGTGTTATTTGGTATGGCCCAATTAAATCACAGGTTAGCTTGAACTGAGGCCTTCTCACATAGCATTACATATCTAATAGTCAGAGTGGATATCAAGTAAACATACCTGACGAGGGTGGGAGTCCCATGCAATTCCTTTTTTAATATCAGGTAAATAAATTTTTTTTAAACTGTTACTGCAAGTCTTCTCTTGATTTTATTTTTTCCATGGGACTCACCATGTTGTGTACATGAAATTCACTCGAACCATTAGATGTGTAATTGCACGTTAGGTCCAACACCAAAAGATCAAACTAACTAATGATTCAGGTGGACCACACCAAAGGAAACATTTGGGAGATATATATTCACCCTTGCTTTTAGATAGCTCACCATGATGATTATATGAAATACACTTCAACCATTATATGCCACACCAACATTTAGACCTAGTGCCCAAAAATCAGACCTATCTGTGATTCTGGTAGGTTATACCCAAGAAACATTTAGGAGGGTGAGCATTACCTGCACACTGTTTCCAATCATGTGGTCCATCTGAACCACGGATGGAGCCAAGTTTTGAGACCTAAGACTGCCAGTGGCAGCGTAGCTAGTTATCTCCCTAAATTCACATAAGCATCAAAGTGGGCCCCACCTAAGCTGTCAACCATTTACTCACCCGGCCACCCAAGCTGCCCTTAAGAAATCTACCAGTGACTTAGCTCATCGAAAACCTTTTTTGATATAAATTCTATATTAATTAGGTATTTTTTGTACCATAACCTGGCAAAAAAAAAAAAAAAAAAATCATTTCAAGCAAGACAAAACAGAGATGGCTGTACACAAAATATTTTTTTCTTGTTTATCACATGGGTTATACGAATTTCGTACCCATATGTTTCCATGTCGACCCACAAGGCATGGATAGCTGTACTCAAATATTTGCTCGTGTATCACCTTCATCTCACAAGCAACATTTCCATGAGCTGTGCTGAGCCCGTGCGCATGCGCAAGGCAGCCTATTCAGATGCTACCATGTGCTAGGAGGGCACAAAAGTACGGTTCCAATCCATCCATCAAGAGTGTCACAATATGTTGATGTCCTGGCTTAAGAATCAGGTTGGCCCACTAATCAGGTGTGCCACATTTTGTGTAAGCAAAGTTCGTAAAAAGAAAATGACTGAATATTTCTATTTTCCCAATTATTTCTAAATATGGTGGCCGGTCGTCTAACATTTGAATCACAACATCTTCACGGTTATGTATCACTCAATCAACTTGGAGAGGCTTAAAAACTGGTCAATCTGTTGTATGACTCAATTTTATATGAAACTAGCTGGGTTTTGTGTGACTTGGATGAGAGAAACATTCTTTTAACTGATTATTTTCATTTTTTAGTTATCTTACTAATATTTTCTTTGTAATTTCAATTATCTGCATACTCATTTCTTTAATTAAAGATAATTATTATTTATTTTCAACACATAAACCTTTTTTCTTTTTTTTTTTTGCTATGAGCCCAACTTCTTCGGCTCACAACATTCAAATTTAGATATAGGTCAAATAAAAAATAAAAATTACATTTTCTGAAGGTTTTTATGTAAAAGTATTTGAAAATTAACTTCACTCCAAAAAATTCTAGGAATGTAATATTCCATTTTGATGTTAATTTTTGAATTTTTTGTGATAAACTAGTTCTATCGAGTTTTCTCTTAATGTTTATTGGTTTTCGAGCATAAATAAATACATATTACGACTTAAGTTGAGCTTGTTGAAAATCGGATGCTTCAAATCTATCATGAAACAAGGGCCATC
Source organism: Magnolia changhungtana (assembly GCA_030180095.1). Taxonomy (NCBI): domain Eukaryota; kingdom Viridiplantae; phylum Streptophyta; class Magnoliopsida; order Magnoliales; family Magnoliaceae; genus Magnolia; species Magnolia changhungtana. Next base: position 407,788 of record JASAUF010000648.1, read on the forward strand.
GGCCAGTTGACAGTTTGGTCGACAAGTAGAAGGATATAAAAAATATTCAGTTTATATTTTATTTTATTTTTTGCAAAACTCTTTGGATAGTTTTTGGAGTTTTCTATGGGTCAAAAACTCTGGTCGATAGGTCGACTAGAGCTTGTTGAAAATCGGATGCTTCAAATCTATCATGAAATAAGGGCCATCGGATGGTCGACAGTTTGGTCGACAGGTAAATGGATATAAAAAATATTCAGTTTAATTTTTATTTTTATTTTTGCAAAACTCTTTGGACAGTTTTTGAAGTTTTCAACAAATTGAAAACTCTGGTCAATAGGTTGACCTAACTGATCAAAGCGTCTTGACCGATTGACTCGACATGTCGATAGATTGCGCAGTTTTGCACGTTTTTGCATGATTTGTTTTTATTTATTTATTTTTAATCTTAAATATATAAGTGAAATTGAGATTAAGGTTAATACTAGACATGCTTAAGGGTTTAAAAGGGTTTTGAAGAGAGAAAAAGTTGGAGATTCTCTTGAGGCTTTGAATCGGTAAAGTTTCATCTCTTGTAACTTTATTATTCATAGTGCATTATCGCTTTGTGTCGTGGTTTTTTTCCGCAATGGGTTTTTTCACGTAAATTTTAAGTGTTCTGTTTTGGATTTTCTTGTGCGATTGTGCTTACTTTGTTTGATTCCTCTCTATGTGCTTCAGCAAGTCCCAACAAATGGTATCAAAGCTAAAGTTGGAAAGCATATATATCAAATTTGAAGACAATGTATCTATGATATCTAGCATGAAGTTCGATGTAGAGAATTATTTCAAGAAAAATAACTTTTGAGGAATGGAAGGCGAAGATTAAGGGTCTTCCATTTAACAAGGATTAAAAGATGCATTCCTTGGACACAGATCGAAAACTATGAAAGAAGAAAAGTTGAACAAGTTAGATTAAAAGACTAATATCTCAATCTAGTTGTATCTAACAGATGAGGTCCTCTACAATGTTATAAGAGAGAGACTATGGCTGATACATTGGTGAAGTTAGAGAACACCTATGTGAATGAGTCTATTGAGAATTGTTTGTATCTGAAGCTACAATTGTTCGATCCGAAGATGGCTGAGAGGGTTGACATTGAGACCCACATTATTAACTTCAATAAGCTTGTTTGTAAATTGCTAGATGTGGATGAAGCAATAACGAATGAAGATCAAACATGTGTTTTGTTGAATTCTATTCCAGAATCGTATGAGTCGTTCAAAAACTTTTTGTGCACTGGTAAGAAGGCCATTAGCGTTGAGACTATTATCTCAGCTCTTTAGTCAAAGGTGATAAGGAAGAAAAGCAGTGACGTAGGTGCTTTTGCAGATGCACTCATTACAAAAGGGAGAAATTTTGAGTGGGATAGAGGATCTTCACAATTAAGATCAAAATCCAAGGGCAATGGAAATGACAAGCTGAAGTACTAGAGTTGTGGCATGATAGGGCACATGAAGAAGGATTGTTAGAATCATAAGTCTATGAAGGAGAAATCAGAAGGTTCTTCCAGAAGCGCCAATACTGCAGAATCTATTGAGGAGGCGAGTGGTAGAAACGTGTTGACCGCATTAAAATTCGAATATTTCGACGATGAATGGATTTTGGATACGGGGGCTTCATATCACATTACCCCTCATAAGAGTTGGTACACCGGTTACAGTGAGTGCGAGGTTTATGGGCAATGACAATGTTTGTAACATGGTTGGCATTGGATCAATGCACATCAAGATGTTTGATGGCATGGAGCGTATCTTAACTGATGTGAGACACGTTCATGAGTTGAGGAAGAGTCTGATATCTCTGGGTGCACTCGAGGTACTTGGGTGCAAATTCATCGGCTTTGATCATATCCTAAAAGTTTCAAAAGAGGGCACTCATAGTCATAAAAGCACAGAGGAATGGTAACCTTTATAGGTTGATCGGGAGCACTTCATCGGGTAGAGCTGCAACGTCTGTAACGGATTTCACATCTGTACGTATGTGGCATACGTGCTTAGGCCACATGAGCAAGCGGGGCATGAAGGTACTTTCTAATCGTCGTTCGATCCCAGATGTTAAAAGCATTGATTTTAGTATATATGAGCATGTATATGTGGTAAACAGTCAAGGTTATCTTTTAGGTATGGGAAACATGTTTGTAAGGTTTTTCTGGATTATGTGAATTCTGATGTATGGGGGTTGTCATATGTAATTTCTGGTGGAGGGTCGTCATGGTTCGTTACATTCATTGATGATTATTCCAGAAATGTGTGGGTTTATTTTTTGAAAAATAAATATGAGGTTTTCGCCAACTTCAAATAGTGGAAGGCGATGGTAGAAAAATAGTCAAAGCGAAAAGTGAAAGTGCAGATGATAGATAACAGTGGAAAATTCACGTATGAGGAATTAAGTCATTTTTGCATAAATGAAGGGATCGTAGGGCACAACACAATGCGCCACATGCCAGAGTAGAGTGGTGTGGCTGAGCGGATAAATCAGACTTTTTTAGAAGCGGCCAATGCATGGTGAGTAATGCTAGGTTAGGCAATGAAATGTGGATTGAGGTCGTTAAGACACATTGTTACTTAGTGAATAGGTTCCCTTCTACAGCTATTTATTGTAAAATTCCAGAGGAAGTGTGAAGTGGTCAGTAGTTAGACTACTCGGAGCTGCAAGTATTTAGTTGTGATGCTTACTCTCACACACTGTCAGTTGAGAGAGATAAGTTGGACCAAATGACCAAAAAGTACATTTTTTGTTGGCTATGGTGATGGTGTGAAAGGGTACATGCTTTATGATCGGGTCACATGAAAAATCATCCTTAGTCGTGACATCAAATTCGATGAGGGATCCTTGTTCTATAAAGATGAGAACAAGGAAGTAGAAAAGTCAGTTGTGGACATTCATATAGACAGAGACGAGAAATGGGTTGATACTAAATCGCAGATAGAGATATAAGAGCAGGTAGAGCAACCACTTGTGAGAAGGATTATCCACCAAGGGATCATATGTTATCGGCGAGATACACGGAATTACAGATGAGATGGATCTATCTACTTTTCATGAGGCTCTTGATGACATAGATGCCGAAAAGTGGAAAGCGGCGATGCATGACAAGATAGACTCATTGTACAAGAATAAGACGTGGGAGCTGGTGGAGCTTCTCGTCGGCCATAAAGCGATCGAGCACAAGTGGATCTTTAAGAAGAAACATGATAGGTATGAGGCAAGGTTGGTAGTGAAAGATATGCTCAAAGAGAATGTGTCGACTTCACTAAGATCTCCACACCTGTGGTGAAACAAGTATCTATCAGATTCATATTAGCGTTGGTTGCCTAATACAATCGTAAGCCGGAACAGATGAATGTGAAGACTGCTTTCCTGCATGGGGAATTGGAAGAACAGATTTACATGAAGCAACCAGAGCAAAGAACAAGGTTTATAGGTTGAAGAGGTTGTTTTACGACTTAAAACATTTGCTTAAGTAATGGTATAATAAATTTGATACTTTCATGATGATTCAGAAGTTTAATAGGAGTGAGTATGATCATTGTGTCATGAGATTTTCTCTTGGCGCTTTGAATCGGTAAGGTTTCATCTCTTGTAAATTTGTTATTCATAGTGCATTATCATTTTGTGCCATGATTTTTTTTTCCGCAAGGGTTTTTCCATGTAAATTCGGAGTGTTTTCTGTTGGATTTGCTTATGTGATTGTGATTACTTTGTTTGAATCCTCTCTGTGTGCTTCTGCGAGTCTCAACATAAATTAATTGTCCTTGTGCTTATACCCGACATGGAATAGCATATTTTCTCTACCCTAAGCACAACACCAAATAGGGTTGGTAAATGATACACAACACGTAGCAAAATAGCTAATTTTCCATCCTAGTTTCAATCTTCAAAATAACTATATATATATATATATATATATATATATATATATATATATATATATATATATATATATATATATATATATATCATCTTTTAACTTTGTTAATGCTTCGTAATGGCCATAGTTCACATACAAATTGTTAAACAGTTAAGAATGTCATTTAGGAAAATGTAACTAACTTTATCGATATATATAGATCTACTATTGTTTTATTGCAAATTATTGAATGTTTCGGTCGCTAGAAATGTTATGTTTAGGCTTATAATTGGTTGGGTTATCTCGAGAACCTTAAGCTTGTTTAATAAGTGAGAATTTAGAAGAAAAAGAAAATAAAAGTTTAATCAATATTTTTTTCTCTTGTTTGATTTCCAAAGAAAGTCAAGAATTTTTAATATGCGCATTTCATTCTTCAATTCTCCAGTACAAAATTCAAGATGATCCTTATGAGATGAAGTTAAATTTCTACTCACTAATTAGGCATCCCACTTAAAATAGAATCCATTCCTCAATAGTACATTAAGAAATGATTATTATGAATTGTTTTATTTTCCTATATATTAATCGCTTGTCAAATTGGCTCTTACAATCCAATCCACTTAAAAGATACTCCTTTTTTTTTTTTGCTAGAGATAAATTAAAATTGGCTCTTACAATCCAATCCACTTAAAAGATAGTCCTTTTTTTTTTTGCTAGAGATAAATTAAAACCTGTTAAAATTTATGAGACTAGACCGAATCACCAAGTCAACTTGTCTAAGTCTTGACTCATTGATCAATTGAGCCGAGTCTAGGCTTTAGAATCTAATCTAGTTTTGTTGAAAATCATGAATATGCATGCACTAAGTTATTTGGGTATGGACCCAGCTGGGGCTCCATGTAACTTTTTTTTTTAATTTTTTTGCTCTTCTAATAAAACAGAAGAGAGGAGACGTTCTAACCGTAGAATGTCTCTCTCTCTCCACGCCTCTCCTTTCTCTTCCTCTTTCTTCTTTTCTCCTCTCCTCTCCTTTATCCTAGCACTTAATGCCCTCTTCTTCTTCATCTCACCTCTGTTCTCATTTGACTACATGAATCAATGTTCGTCTCGCAATGTCCATGTTGTTGGCCCATCATAATCCACTACACCGGACCGATTTCCATAAAGTTAAAAGACATTTTTAAATGTTGCTAAAGATAAATTAAACTTGATCAAAATTAATGAGACTAGACCAAGCCATGGGGTCAACTCGTCCAAGCCTTGACTCATTTGATTGACTGAGCTGAGTTGAAGGGGTCATAATTCTTCGTTTTTGAACAATGATTTCTTCTTATTTTATTCTAAAATAAAAAATTTGGATTCACGATAAAAACTATGACATAAGTTTGACACTGGCAGCCAACCTGACACAACCCTCCTCCTTTACATGAACTGGCAATGAAAGAGCGAAACTCAATAAAAGAACGAAACTCTCATAGACACAACGTAATAGAACGTTACATAAGTTGATTACAATGAAAGCACAAAACTCTCATAGGCACAATATAATAGACCATTACATAGGTAGAGGTTACAATCAAATGCTATCTAATAGTTAATTACATAGGTTGATTACAATCAACGAATTAATTACAATCGGCAAATTATTCTATTTTTTTTTGCACAATATAATAGACCATTACATAGGTAGAGGTTACAATCAAATGCTATCTAATAGTTAATTACATAGGTTGATTACAATCAACGAATTAATTACAATCGGCAAATTATTCTAATTTTTTTAAAAAAAAAATTAGAATAATTATAACTTAATGTGTATTTAAATGATCTTCCTTCATAGAATGTAGGTTCTTTAAATAGTGATAAAATGGTTAAAAACTAATACTTATTGACACATTTGATGCTTGTTCATGTTGACACATTCCTCGTATGGTACACTAGGTGGCAATTTGAAGCATCAAACGAGATGATTAAAATGGTGGGCACGATGGTGAATCTCATATGTTCAATAAAATGTAGAATTTCAAGCATGATTTTAGAGTTTCAAAAATAGAAAATCTTGAAAAAATGAAAGTTAATATTTTTAATGCTTTGTTCGTGTGACCAAAATTACTTTCAGGATATACTGCCGATATTATGAGCTGATTTAGTTTTTTGGAGAATTCATTCTCCAGCTTTTATGTTCCCTATGGAAGCTTAAAATTAGATTAATGAATTCTCTCAAATTTCGAATACTGTTCTATGTTAGAAGAAGAGAAAACAAGGGGGGAAAAAAGAAATTAAAAAGCTATAAGTGTAATGGGGCTTCTTTTTGTCAAGACATGACTTTAAAGATTATAAGGCAGCAATACAATGATGAAAATTGAGTACATGTAATACACATTTGATGCTTTTTTTGGCAAATATGTATCTTGGCAATGTGCGCATGCATGGATAATATTGCTTCCAACGCATGATTACACTCATGCGTTCTAGATCTCACCACATAAGATAAGCACAATGTGAGTCATGTGGGTCTGTGGTAGAAATCCTTGAATAGATGGTTTCTCCCGATGTATAATGGAAATATCCAAACATTAGAGGAAGAAGTGTGTTACAAATGAAAGCCATTGCAAGGACCAAAATATTAGAAAATTCAATTTCTCGTTACAAAATTGGATTTTCTGTTAGTAGGAAAATCCTTTTGTCCTGGATGATTTGTGGCATGACCGTGTTTACTTCCATGATTAGTTATTCTCTACTGCATAATAGTCAAGGGCAAATTTTCCACACAATTAATTTAGGGGCCTATTTGGATAATTTTCTATTGTTTTTTAAGACTTGTTTCAAACTTTTCAGTAATTTTTTAAGTGAAAATTTAATAAATTTATTATTATTATTATTTTTTCAAATCTCCACTCTTAAGAAAAGTTTCTTTTTCGTGATGGAAGGAAAATGAGTTTTTTAAGAGGTAGACGCAAATGTATCACCATCTATTTTAAATTGCCTCACATATGCCACATGTGCCCCATATGCACCGATGTATCTGTTTATGTGATACATGAGACACTATCTATCTTCAGTTGTTCCCCATGTGCACCACCACATCTATGTGCTATATATGCCACTATCCACCTTCTCTTGCACCTCACACATGCAACTTGTATGTAAAGCATCTCACATGTGCTAAGGGGCCACATGAGCTAGCATTCATTTTCTCTTGCACCCCCATGTGTAAAGTATCCCACATATGCTAATGTGCCACATATACCATCATCATTTTCTCTTGTATCCCACATGTGCAAAGCAACTCACATGTGACCATATGCCACATGTGCCTTCATCCATCATCTTACTGTGAAATCATATATCACATGTGAAATTATATATGTCATAGGAAATGAGAATCAATTTTCTTGATATGAAATTGTAAGTTGTTTGTTTTTTTTTTTTTTTTTTTACTTGTATGGTTATTTGGTTTAGCTCATTTTGGATGTGTGTGTGTATATATATTCAACCTCTTTCCTATAAATAAATGAGAGAGATTAAAGTTCATGTTCCAACAAATCACACATGAAAATATTGATATGTTATAACTAATAGGCTGAGCAACAGCTCATAGACCACCTAAAAAGGAATGCTTATCATTCAGTCCATATCTTGACATATTGAAAATAGGTCCAATTTCATTTATGTATTTATTTATTTTTAAATCTTATTAAAAATTAAATAAGGAAAACTATGTTTCATTTTTCACAATTTCTTGAAAATAAAATTTTTTGAAAAAACATTATTTTCTTTCTCATACTTTTCATAAATCCAAATACATATGCAGGTTTTCTTTAAAGTTCCTGGTAATGTTGATTTTACAAAACAATACCTTGACATTTTAAAATTCTAAAAGCATCCTCATAGAGATGTGAAATGATCGAAATACCCTCTTCTTTTACCCAACGGGTGCTCAAACAAAACAAAAATCATCAAGTGGGCCATATGTGAGTTTGGAGGTTTTTGAGACGTACGTGGCCTTTTATAGTGTGACCCACACATGATGATTGGATATGCATTATTTTTGTTATAGCTTCATCATAATGATGGAGTGCACAGCTAGATATTTATTGATCATTTCAGCCCTAACTTTCAATATAAAAATAAAATTTGAAATTTTTAAAAATTAAAAAATTAACACGTTGTCATTTGGTAAAGTCAATATTTTTGAAGAATTTTGCCGTAAATATTTTTAAGTTCTAAAAATTATTATATATTATTAAAGAACATAAGAAGAATTTTAAACCAAAATAAAGGGCATTTAAGTAATTTACAAGTCGAAACTGTCTCCTTTGTACCTAGAAAGTGTAACACCTCTCATTCTCAATGTTGCTACAGTACAAGAAGATGCATTGAACAATAAAATAAAGAAAAGAAAATGACTGAAAAGGACAGGCGCATTGTAGCAACAACAAAGCCGTGGATTATAGTCACCCGCAATGGCAGCATCCAGGATTTTTAAGCGTCGTCACCCTTAACTTGCACCAAAAATAAAATAATAAAAACCATGGGCTAAAATCAAAGACTTTTTAGGGGTCTTTTGTCTCTTTTCGCACCGTGTAATGGAAGGGTGGGCCCACCAAAGGAAAGGCCGAAGAGGCTGCCAAAATACACATACTGCCAAAAGGGAGGCATGGAGAATGATAAAGAGGGTGGGCCATCTAGGGTGAGGAGATATTAATTGGTGATTTGCAGCACACGTGCGAATATGGTACACGTGAGTGAGATCTGGCCCAATTCATTAGGTGGGGCCTGTCATGAGAATGCCCACGTGAAAGTTTTGGGCTGAGTAGTCATCAAGTGGGCCAGACACGCACCGTGAATCTGGACGGTCGATCATTTTACTTCCTGAACATCCTTAAAAAAAAATTAAAAAATAAAAATAAAAAATAATAATAATAATAATAATCAACTCCAGCTGAATGAGCTGAGCGGCCTGGATTCTGACGTAGATGGCCTTCGTAGATATTCGAGAGGTGATTTGCAATGCACGAGCAACATAGCACACGTGTACGACATCTGGGCTATTAATTAATGGGGCCCATCGATGAACACTCAAAGATAAGCATGAATAGGAGGTGGGCCACACCTGTATCACGAATATATATATATATATATATATATATATATATATATATATATATATATATATATAGAATGACTCTGTCAATCTTATTTCTAGTTCAAAGTACGTTCGATGTGGGCCCCACCTAATATATGGCTCAGATCAAGTGCACGCTTACTACGTTGGCTCGTTTGCGGCCCAATCTCTTCTTCGGTCACTACTCGCGCGAATATACTGAGCAATATCTGAATATGATAAAAGAGAGGGAGGAAAGAAGCGGATTAGGTGGAGTACCACGCACCGATTGAAAGAGTTCGTTCGGACTCTGTCGCGATATAGGATCATGCGTGTATCGCCATCCAATGGTACCACATTCTAAGATTATCAGTAATTTGGACTGTCCATATTTTAACAATATATGAATTATCCCTTGTTCACGCTTTATAATTGATTTTGTTGATGTTCTTTTCCAATTTATTTCCCGTCACGCGTGTGTGCGCAGGCTCAATAAAGTCACTCCATTCAAATCTAATTTGTTTTCAACCTAAGTGATGAAATATGTTCGATGTCAGCATATATGATTAGATTTTGAGAAGACTGGTGATTCACTCAAGTACTCATAACATTTTATAATGATTGTGGGATTTTTGAGTTCTTAAAAATAAAAAATAAAAAAATAAAATTAAAAAAAAAACACTTTAAAACTTTTTAGAATACCAATGTGATCGAATAAAAGTAAAACTTTGAAATTAATTACCGAAAGAGTGCGTCTTTTGAAAAAGCTATTTGATATTGGATAAGAATTAAGTCTAGTTTAAGCCTATATTATAACTAAGATATAAGTATTATTGGTATTGAATTATCGCTGCTCCTAAAATAATTGAGATGAACATAAATTTTTATTAGTACTAAATTAGTTATTGTTTTGGATTCTTACTCTTTTTCGGGTGGTAAACTCTCAGGAGTTTCAACACCCGGTCAAGGGTTCGAGTATCCATAGGCGGTGAAATTTCACCACTACTGCGTGAGTGTGTGTGTGTGCGTGTGTAAAAAAAAAAAAAAAAGTAAAAATTAGTTATTGTATTTTGGTTGATGAAGTTTTGTTTCGAATTTTCTCTTTTTCTATGTTTTTATTGCATTGTTTGTTCTTTTGAATATTTCTATCATTACTTCAGCGATTATGGTCTTGGAGGAATCTTTTCTAAATTCTTATTTTAATACATTTCTTCTTTTAAGTATATTTCTTTTCTTTAGAATAAACTCTGCTTTTAGCTGTTGCTACTTGTTCATGGCCACACATCGACCACGTTACTTTTATTTGTCAATTAGGATTTTGTAAAAAACGCTCAAGATAAGATCTTTCATTCACCACCTACTTTCCGTACAGTGACACGTGTCACTTTGTCATTGGCTGAGGACCGAAGAAAGAGGGTACAACAGATCCAACCCTTCAATTTGTAGATCTGAATTCGATCAATTGAACTATAAACAGAGATCTTCAAGATGATCCATCCAGCCTTATTTCATTACGGTGGAATCTAATGCTTAGATTTCACAGTATGGACGGTTCCGATCATTGGAAAACCCAGATTGTGGGCCTCGGTGGACACTCGACACACGCTGGAACCAGATCCGCGACAGATGGAAAACGAACTCGGGTTGAAATTTCCTCGATAGCATCTCATTTGTTTTGGGGCGATTGACGGACTCACAGAAAAAGACAAAAACTGTTCCTTGTTGTTGACCCAACGCGGTAGCGTCCAAAAACAAGAGGTGGGCCCCACCATATAGTAAAGGGATGGGCGGGGTGGATTACATAGAAAACGAGGGTGCATGAAAGCGACGTCCCCAACTCAGCCAGAGAAAAAAGAGTAGTAGGCAGGCTTCCCGTACAATACAACTTGCATGTCAACTAATACAGCTTTTTTACTTTTCGATGATGTGTCACTTATAGTGACAATCTGAACCGTCAAAATTGTGGGACCTACCATGAAGATCATCAAAAACAAAAATTGGAATAACCCACTATTTGTATGGTTCACAAAAATACACTGAGTCAGATCAGGTGATCAGTTGATTTCAATGGTGTAGCCCACTTGAGGAATGGACCATCCTTTTTTTTCAAATCAGGTGCTCTTCACGATGGTTTCCACCATTTTAACGGTTGGGATTCTATCCAGAAGCTACATGTCTCCGGGAAAGAAATCGTTGTATGTAGAAGCTAAAAACAACGTTGTATGCGTCGAAGAGAGACGCTGGAAATCAGGTTGCCGTGCGGGGCGGCATTCTACTGCATTTAGATATGGTAGTGACTCTTTAGCATTACACAGTTGTATCGCAATCCAGACGGTTCAAATCTCTCATAATTTTAATCCATACCATCCATCTTCTAGCTATCAATTGAATTGTTAGGATTGCTTAATCAATATTTTTCTAGAGATATGCTCCATCCACGATATACCCCACAATTTCAGTGGTGTAGATCGCCGTATGTAATGAGGACAATGAATTACCACCATTTTCAACACGGTTGTGAACTACCATCTGAGCCTAACCCATGGACCGGGTTAGACTACGACGTGCGTTTGTCACAACTTAGGTGGAAAACATCGGCCGTACAAGTGGTACATATGTACAGATTGTCTGGATCCGTGGTCCATCATCTGTGGATCATCACATTCCAATGACCATATTGGTCGGACCATCTTAACCAACTTTGATTTCATTGATCTAGACTTCTGGCTGTTTGGATCTTGGAGGGTTTGGATCTTCTGATCAATGAAATTTTTGGGTATGATTAATCAATAATCGATCCCCACGTTTTGGTTGGTCCAGATGGATGTTCAAGGAATGTAAATGTATGGTTGAAGAGTTACCACAACTAAAAGAGTTGTGGTAAAAGCACATTATAATCAGTCTAGCTCTATGGGTATCGTGGTTTGTGTGACGCACATGTGCAGCCACGATTGCATGATGACAAGAGATACGTCCAAATACAAAGCAAATGCGTGTCCATCGTTCTTTCCTTTTTTTTTTTTTTTTTTCTTTTTTTCTTTTTCGTTTTTCCTATGATTATCGTGTCCATAACTAATGGATGGACTTCGATGATAAGGATGAAAATGGACCATTTATAAAATGATGATGACTTGTCCTCCTCACACGTGGCATCTATCCAGACCATCCAAATTGTGGATGGAGTATGTCTCTAGAATCACGGTGATCAAGCCATCTAATTAAGTGGTCTAAATTAGAAGGGAGGAATCAGATTATCTTTAGTATGCTCCATCCAGAGATCTACCAGTGATTTGGACGGTCTAGATTGCGGTACAGCTTTTCCATGTGTGTGTTTCAACAGTCACCACTACTTCTTATGTGTTTCAAAACCAACACAGGAGTCTAGACGTTATTTAATTTAGGTTCATGCACGAGGCACCAGCTCGAAAAAGGTTACCAACCCTAGGAAAAGTTGTGATCAATCCGGACCGTTTAATCTTCTGGCTACCTTTTGGATAAGCTGTAAACCAAGAAATCTTGCCAATCGGAGAATCAGAAGTATGATATCCGTTAATTATTTTCCGACGGTCAAAATAATTTAGGATCGGGATTGATTGGTTAAAAATAAGACCATCAATAAGGTGGTCCATGAATTGTTCGGTGGGGATTGAACTACAGATTTGCCTAATTTACAGTTTATATTGGGATTGTACTATTTACAAAATGCATCGGACGTGCACTTATCTGGAGCATTCAATTAAAAAATCGGATATGATCATGAGAGGAGGTGGACTGAGATCCCATCTCCACCGTATTGTAGTTCATGGATATGATGATCAATGTTTTTGGACCGTTCATTTGGTGGCCCCCATTAAAAATGGTCACCCTATAAATAGATATTGTAGTTCAGTCTCTATTTTTCCACCATTCATTTCATGGCCTTTCATCTTAGAGAGCAGTGGGATGTAGTAGATCCACTATGGGCCCACACAAGATGAACAGTGTAGGACGGCTGGAAACATATGCAACGTGTATGGTGGAGAAAGGGCCACGCGGCATTCCAAAAACTAAACATCTTTTATTATAAAATAAAAATAAATATAAAAGTGTTAAAATTCAACGTCAACTTCAGGCAGATCATAAAACGGAAACGAATTGCGTCCAGCCCCGCTTGTACAGAATCGGTCCATGTAGAGGATCCGTGGGACCCAAAGTGATGTATGGATTTTATCCACGCCGTTCATCCATTTTTAATGACCATTTTATGATAGTTAACTGAAAAATTAGAAGATTCAATGGTCAGGTGAACCACGCAGTGCGGATTGAAGATCTACAGTTAAAAACTTATTTGGGGCCACAAAAGTTTTGGATCAAGCTGAATTTTTTTTTGTACCTTCATCAATATCTATTTGAGATCTTGAAAAGGTTATACATGGAAAATAAACATCAAGGTGGGTTCAAGATAAGTTTCAATGGTGGACGTCATTATCATTTCTTCTTCCTGTGGTGTGGTCCAAATTTTAATTAAATCTACCTCATTTTTTCTATAACGTACTAAAATAGTCAGAAACAATGGATGAACGGCGTGGATGAAATCTATACATCAACGTGGGTCCCACAGAGTCCCTGCCTGGACTGATTTCTGTCCAGGCGAGGGAGGACGCATTCCGCTTCCGAACATAACGGCCATTTTTGTCAACAGTTTGTTTTCCTAGGTTGAAGAGTATACTCCTTGTTTACCACCGTTTAACAGATAATAGCTACTATCTACCTGGCATCATTATGCAATCCAGACATCCAACAATGTAACTTTGTTTTAGATGGAGGATACCCTAAAAATCACAAAGGTTGGCCGATCTGCACCATCGAATTACTGGATGGTTGGGAAGAAAATAATCAATGGTCGAAAAAAATAACCATCTAGTTATCATTGTCAGATCTGTGTGATTTCATAGATATGCTCCATCCGAAATAGGTCCAAGGAATTGGACGGTCTGGATTGGTGCAAACGCATATTATAAAAAAATTCAGGCAACTTGGAGATTTTCAATGTTATATGTACCAAACAAGCACGTTCTACTTTGCTGTGTGCTGGAAGCGGATTGCGCCCTGCACCTGCCCGGATGGACTTGGTCCAGGCAGGGGGTTTGTGGGGCCCATCGTAATTCAAAATTATTATTTTTTTTATCCACGGCGTCCATCATTTTTTTCCAGATCATTTTAGACCATGGGCCCAAAAATGATCCAAACCACGCCAAAGTAGGCAGCGGTGATAATGACACCTACCGTTGAAACCTTCCTATAGCCCATCATGATTTTTATTTTCCATCTAACCTATTCATAAGGTCAAATAGACCCGGATTAATGAAAAACAAATATCAGATTTATCAAAACTTCTGAGGCTCCCAAGAAGTTTTTAATGGTGAGCGTTCAATCGCCAGTGCGTGGTCCACTTGAGGATTAAATATATCTAAGTTTTTGTTCAATGCCATTAAAGGATCTGAAAAAATGGATGAACGGCGTGGATTAAAACTATAAATTCTGGTGGACACCCCAGAGCCCTCGCCTGGACCGAGTCTATCCAGGCGGGGGCAGGACACAACAGGCTTTCCTGTGTGCTGCGAACATGTGGACTCTCAAGTGCACTTGCGGGTACAGGCACGTGTTAATTTGTCACGTGTATCATGTCAGCCACACTTTATTGATGTCCTATTCCAGGGCGGCCCTCTCATTAGTGGTCCACCTGGAAAGTGGTCCGGCCTTTTTCGGCCAGGGCTTCTACAATGTGCGGCTGGCGGGACGAGAGGCTTAGATCTCACCACGTGGGCCAATCTTTTTCTTTGTTTTTCTCCAAAAGCCGGATGGATGGTTATGATTGCCTTAAAAAAGTGATTCTTTATAATCATGAGACCTCAACAAATGGATGGATAGATTTATTTATTTTGACTGAACCTATTTTTGTAAACAATCCTGACCGTCCATATTAAAGGCTAATGTTCAGATGGTTACAACTGTATGAGAGGAAGTTATCATAAATTGGCAATGTACCAGAACAGTGTGTGTCCCACCTGATAATCAGACCTCATTTTTATGCCACGTGATTTTCAAATCTCATTGTACTGATGTTCTGCGCAAGTTGCATGTTAGCAGGGAAACACCGTCCTTTCCACCGTTGGAATCAGTGGAAAACCGACAGCCAGAATCAACGTACAGGAGTAGACCAGCTGATGAACTGATCAACCTAAATTTAGAATATAGGGGTCCTTTTTCATCGTGGATCCTATCGTTTTAATGGTATGGATGTTCTGCATGAGTGGCGTGTTTACGGGGAGAGAAGGTACTGTATCACAAGTTGTGGTACAGTTGCGCGTACGTTACAAGTGATCAGTTCTCCGTTAAAATGTCAAAGAGGGAAACCTTGGGTTATTAAAAGCACAGACAGTACCATATTTTGAATTCATATTTTTTCAGCCTTATGGTTATTATTTGGTTTTTTCTGGGATGACAATGCCTTCTGCCAGCGGTCCTTCCGTACTGTGGTAGTTTTTGGTGGAAGTTGAAAGGGTCCCGTGAGCATGTGAGTGTGGGACAACAAGATAAATGAGTAAGGACACTCCTTCGCTGATCTAATGGGTTCACTTTAATCAACAAGTTGTGAACCCAAAATATAGTCATTTAATTAAAAAATTGAAATCGTTTGTGACCCACAGTTTCTTTAATATTATGAGTTAATTCTGAATTATTCCCTTTTGTGTAGTCCATTCGTGATATTTTTGCCCTTAAACTTGGGCAAATTGTACGAAATTAAAACTCCTTTCATGTGGACGGCTTGGATCTACTACAGGATAATTTAGTGGGACCTGTACAAAATGTGGGATGGATCAAATAGGTAGGTCTGTTGCAAGGAAATGTTATTTAGCATTTTCTTTCCTTTTCTTATTCTTTTTTTTCACGGGATGGAACCATTTAGCCATTGAGACCGTAGCCACCTCTCTGGGACCCAATCCGATGAGCTTCGAACGTCATTTTTTCCATTCTAGCATGCTTATGAGAGTTTTTTTTTTTCTGAAGATTTACAAATGGGTATGAATTGTGGGAGTTTGTAAAATGGATGGATTTTAAAATTGAATAATGTTGTAATGGATGAATGTGATGAATGTTGTAGTGGAAGAATGTTGAAATGGATGAACGGTCATAACTCCATGTGGGTCATAGATCCCACAAAAACTATCATACTTCTCTTGTTATATGTCCAATTTGGGTGATCTTATACTCGTTAGAAAGGTAATTTGATGAAATTTTAAATGAATTTGGAATCAGCTCATTTGGACACCACTTGATTACCCAAAAGTGGGCCCAAAGTAACTTTAGTTCGCTGATACTTACTATGGATCACCGGTACTCACTATGGATCATCGGTCCAATGAAAATAGTCATAACTCCTTCATTACAGGTCTAATTCAGATGATCTTTTACTTATTGGAAAGTTAATTTAATGATCTTTCAAATGGGTATGGAATCACCTCATTCGAACACCATTTGATTGCCTAAAATTTTGTCTAAAATTTATCATGACATTTATCACCGAATGAGATATCTAAATAGATAAAGTTTGGGCCCATTTTGAGCAATCAAATAGTGTCCAAATGAAGTAATTCTTATTCCATTTAAAATTTCATCAAATTAAATTTCCAATAAGTATAAAATTACATAAATCAGACATATAACAAGGGATTTATGACCGTTTTTGTGGGATCTGCAATCTATAGTGAGTATCGGTGAACTACAGTAACTTTGCGGCTACTTTTGAGAAATACAATAGTGTCTAAATGAGGTGATTATAAATTCATTTAAATTTTAATCAAATTACATTTCCAACATGTACAAGATCACCTAAATTGGGCATGTAATAATGGAGTTATGCCCATTTTCGTGGGACCGAAAATCTTCAAAAATTTTTTTTAAAAAAAACTCAGAAGCTCACTAGAATGGAGAAAATGATACTGGATGCATGCTGAAAGCTCGTAAGAGTAGGCCTCACAGAGGTGGCAACTGTCCTAATAGCCAAATGGTCCCCTCTCATAAATAAATTAAAAAAAAAAAAAAAAAAACTAAAGAAGAAAGAGAAAGAAAATGCTAAGTGACCTTCGTGCAAGGGACCTACCTATTGAACCCATCTCACATCTTGTGCAGGGCCCACTGGATCATCTTATAGAAATTCCAAGTCATCCATATGAAATAGATTTTAATTTAATACCATTTGCTTAAGTTTGAAGCCAAAACTCATCACAGATGGACCACGGCAGAGGAAACAAATTGGAATTAACTCATAATGTTAATACAATTGTGGGCCACAAACAACTCTATTTTTTTAAAATGACCCTATCGTGCGTTTATACCTGTCGATTAAAGTGAATGGATTAGATTGGCTGAGGGGTGACCTCCAATCATTGATTTAGTGGAGCCCATACCCCCATTCTCAAAAGGCCCTTTCGACTTCCAAGATAAGCTAACGCTGTGTGGGAGAAAAGTTAACAGAGGGCATTTTTGTCTTCAAAAAGCTAAAAACTTACTAAAGGGCTAAATAAGATATGGATTTAGAATATGGTATCAACGCCTCTATTACGTCATAATTAAGGGCTATTTTAATTAATAACTTGAAACCCTAGGAGATGGGTACTACCTCCACTTGTTGCGAGCTCGGGACGAGTTAGGGCTCTAAGATGTCACCGTGATATATGGATTTTATCTATATTGTCCATCCATTTTTCCGTATCATTTTAGGTTAAAGGCTTAAGTGGACCATACCAAAGGACGCCCATCATTGAAACCTTCTTAGGGCCCATTAAGATGATTATTTGTCATCCAACCTTTTCATAAGGTCATATTACATGGATGAAAGGAAACAAAAATATCATCTTGATCCAAAACTTTTGTGGCCTCCAAGAAGTTTTCAACTGTAGCTATCTCATAGTCCACTTATGTCATGCCCCAAACTCAGAAACCGGGCTCACAAAATTTTCAATCATCGAATTCAGTGCCGACAGCCTCTGTAGTACCCCATTCTCGGCTCCTAGTGCCTATACGCCAATTTCCGATCCTGGGATCCTATAAGGAGGATTTTCGATATGAATTGTCTCGTAAGAAGCATAACCATAAGTATACCCAAATCACAAGAACAACATCATCACCACATATCCACTAATATAATCATTTGAGTACAATGCTAAAAGGAAAAATACATACATATAATAAAATCTTCATAAAGCTCGGTTGCACGCTCCTAGTCCTGCTTAGCTACGACTGCATCCTAACGTCACCTGCACGCATCTATCGTGCATAAGTTTATAGAAGGCTTAAAGGGTGGTGTAAGTGTGTGAGTAGTATATGTGTGCTCAGAATGTAGTATCAGAGTAAATGGAAATACTGGTAAGTCCATAGAAATGTCATAAACCTTATCCAGGATATTCGATGCAAAAACATAATAAGCCAATATCATATACTAAGAAAGTAATGTAGGTCGGCTATGAAATGTGGAAACATAATGAGTCAAATATCATATACCGAGGATGCAATACAATATGCAATTTGAAAGAGCTATGAATACCATCACCCTCATCTAGGTCATATAAATGCAGAAACATAGCAACCCAAAATGCCATATGCCGCGAATGTAATGCAATATGCGGTATGTGATGCGAATGAAATGACCAAGCTGCAGTGTGAAGTCGGGATGGTAGTACATGGTATCTTAGGCTATGGGTCTATCACAAAGGACTTCTATCCAAACCAGTCTCATACCTAAATTTAAAATGTGGTAAACTCCTGACCTTAGGTTAGTCGCGCGCCCTAACCGAAATTCTAGTCATTACGAAGGTACACGTAACAAATAGTTGCGCACCACCAGCCCAAGTGGATAGTGAATGAATGAATGAGTATGCAACTCCTACTCAATAAGTTCACATATCAGTACCGTACATCTCCAGGATCATCACTAGGGTCTAGTACACTCTACATGCAATCGTCACCCCCTGGACGCGCAACCATGCAAGTGAAAGAGACCTCACTATCCGCCTGGCCAGCAATCAACCAATACCTACCCGGCACGTTGATAGTAGACCCATTCACGAGCTAGTCAAACTCAGCATAGCTATGCCTACTACCCTCGGGCGGATAAGGCCACACCCCCTCCCAACCGATCATGACACAGTGGGAGACGCGGCCTCCTGGTATTCAGCACTCGGGCGCTCATTTATCCACTCGGTCTCGACGTTGGGGCGTCTCCTGGCCTCAAATGTTTAGGGACTTTCACCCACAGACATCCAAAGTACTCAGATGCTTGAACCCAAACATTTCCGATGTCCCATCTAGTCATTTACGACATGCCTGTGGAGGTCACAACCCTAATGTCGCTAGGGCGTACAGTAATGTAACACCCCGAATCTTCAGGACCCAAGTATACGACTCGTTTCCCAAAAACCCGAGTGTTAACCTTAGAGGATGGTCAAATATGTATATTTTTTTCTTCTTTTATCAGAGTAAACAGACCAGCGTAGGATGGACAAGTAAGCATAAAGGAAAATTCCATTATCATTTAGAATATACAAGAAGATGCCCATAATGACTTATACAAACCAATGTCTCGATATAACAAATACAAGAATCCACATGATTTAGTACATGAAAAATAACATAAGAATGTAAACATAAGCCGCAAGATCGCGCAGCTCCTCGAGGTAGATACGACCATGGAACCCTGGCACTTGTACTTGGCTCCACATCGGCCTGAACCTGAAAGTCACTTAAGCCACCTGTGCTAACTGTACGGTTATATATTTGATGGATGAGTGGCCAACTCAGTGTGAACTCCCCTCAAGATTACGCACCGCCGCATTAGGTAAGCATAGTTATGAAATAAAGCATACAAAACAGTACATGATGCAGATCTTATTATGTGCATGGATGTATGGAATGCGTTCACGCCCCGGGGATGCTCATCCGTGCGGACAGGGCCGCCACCCATGCAATGCGTTCACGCCCCGGGAGTACTCATCCGTGCGGACAGGGCCGCCGCCCATGCAATCATCGAACCTGGGAAACATCATCCAGTCGGAACAATACGTACATCACGTACGATAGCAATAGATGCTGGTCTGTGCGATGTATGCATGATTAGCCAATCCGTTATTAATCCAATTACAACCAGCCATTTTAAATAAGCTCAAAGGTCACTACGGGGAGCACATGGCCCAGCGTAGGCCGACAGCTCGGGCATAGGTCCCATACCACCATCCCCGGCTCATGAGGCTACCACCTTAGGATGTTTAATGGAACCCTGTCGACTAGTGGCCAATCATATTACAATATATGGGGCTTACCATCGCATGGTTGCACAGTATAAAACATCGAACCCATGTAGGGAAGATATCAAATAAAACCACGTAGGGCGAGTATCAAAATATGCCACATAGGGCGAATATCAAAACCATACGATAAAGACCATCCTTAAAAACCATTGGGCACAACAACCCTGGATGGTAGGCCCACATCAATGATCCACCTAGACCACCACTCAAAAACCACCGAGTCGAAGGTCCATTACGATCACAAAGAGTCAAGTTACATCCCAAGTATGGGTGTACATTCATACGTGGGAATTTCCCACTAATGTACCAGTTTACGTTCCATAAGTAATCCACAAATAATCCACAAGCATGAACAATTATACAGGATAATCATAAAGCATGTAAGACAGCAATTTAATTTTCACCAGCTAACACATGTGATTATAAAGAGAGATCAATTATGAATTTAAATAAAAACTATAACTTAAGCTAATGAGAAGATGGAAAGCTCAAGGGGAAGAATCATCACCTTAGTTTGTATCGCCTACTAGTGCCGCAAAGTGTTTGTGCCTTTCGAATTAAATCCTAACAAAATTCATGAACTTTACCATTAGACCCAAGTTCCACGCACTACCTAGGTTTTTAGATCATCGCCTAGGGTTACCCTTTAGGGTTTTAGTGTAGAATTTAGGGTTTACATCCTAGGGTTTAATTCTAGGAGTAGAACTTGTGATGTTTGTGTAACTTAAATACAATGTAATAGTAATATGGTTAGTTACAATTTAACTTTAATGATACAACTATTATTTGTGACCCTAGTAATAAGTAGTATTAAAATTGTAATAAAATAGTATAACCTATTATTAAACATAATATTTTCAAGTGATGGACACCATGCCGATATCGTTAATGGTGGATTTATTTATAACAACTAATATTATCATAACATGTTAATAGTAATCATCATGATGATAATTAATATTATGATAGTATTCAAGAATGGTAAGTAAATTACACTATTCACTCATTTTAGTTTCATTTATTATAACTAGTTCTAGCACAAGTTACCTGTCAATGGCTAATCATATATAATATTAGCAATCCTAATAATAATAGTGCAATAGTGATATTAATACAATGAGGTAGGTCTAGTCTTGAAATGAAACATTGACTCATCGAGTCAACTCGGCCGATTTGGGTTCGGTTGGAAAAGTTACCTGATGATGATGCACGGTATTAGGATCGGGACTGGGAGCCTTAATATCGTTGATTTTGTGACTGAGTACAGTCCCCAAATAATATGGGATTCGGGTAAGCCCGACTCAGTGAGTTGACTCGGTTCAACCAACCACCCTTCTCTCTTTCTCTCTTCTTTCCCTTTTCTTCTCCTTTTCTCCTCACCCAGGACCCTACATCAGCAAGTCACTGGACTAACCAGAACTGGTCTGACTCGCCCAACTCGACTCAGCGAGTTTCAGCCGAGTCGAGTTGACTCGGAATGGCTCGGAATGACTCCCTCTCTCTCCTTCCCTGTCTTCTTCTTCTCCTTATTTTCTTTTCTTTCCTCTTTCCATGTGTGTGTGTGTGGGCTGGAGCTCTAGCAAAGAACAGCCCGGTCCAACTCAGGTGAGTGAGTCGAGTTGACTCGACGACCATCTCTCTCTCTCTCTCTCTCTCTCTCTCTCTCTCTCTCTCTCTCTCTCTCTCTTTTTCTATTTCCTTTATCTTTTCCCTTTTTTCTGCTGATAGTTGCAACCAGCTCGGGACTCATCCTGACTGAGTCCGAGCGAATCAGCGGCTCAGTTTGGACGGGAGTGCAGCACAGTGGTGCGGTGCAACAGCCGCACCACCCTCCTCCTTCTTTCTTCTCTATTCAACTTCCTTCTTTTCGTACCTCTGCCTTTCTCTTCCAACACCATCAACAGACGGTGTGGGCTCGCAAACGGCATCCGAAGCTGCGTACGTCCCGATGGAAGGCGGCGGTGAAGATGGCGACCTCTAATGGAGACTCTCAACCACGGTTTCTTTCTCAAATCCGAGAGCGTGGGACGGTTCATACAGATGCCATGGTGCTTGTAGAGGAGAGATTTTAGAGTTCCATGGGCATTTGGGTGGTGGGTTTGAGCTTGGAAGCTCCGGTTCAATTTTCGGAAAAACAGGGCGTTTTCTTTCTTTCGGTGAAAAACGGGGATGGGGAAGGGGAGATGCTCAATCCCCTCCCATTTTATTTGTTAAACCTAACTCCCAAAGACCGTTGGATAAGAACGGATGGTTTGGATTGCAACAGTTGTCCCGTTTCTAGAAGCAGGCAGCCTGAGATATTTTCTTTGGCGTTAGCTTGCTATGGGAGCCCTAATCCACTTTGCTTAGGTGGAGGGCTGAGATTTCCCAGCCGTCGGACGTCTGGGATGAGAGGGACGGCTAGGATTGACGGGTGCAGGAGGACGCGGATCGCTCTGCTGGCAACAGCAGACAGTTTCCATTTTTGGAAACAAGTGTTTTTAGGGTCTGTTTGTGTCCAGAATCGTGCACATGCACATGTGTTTCCACGTGTGGGAGAGATCGGGTTTTGATCAGGAGACCCTTCTGAACCAGATGGATGGTTCAGATCACACATATGGGTGTTGATGGTGGGCCAATGATAAGAATCTCGGACGGGCGTCCGTCGGCTGCAGAAACGGAGAGAAAGAGAGAGAAACCTCTCTTTAAGGGAAATAGCGGGTCAGCCCGCTGCTGACCGATTCAGCAGTTGCGGTGTGGCGCGAGAGTACACAGTTTGTGTACTCCAATCTCGCGTGTGGGGCCCACCGTGATGTCTGTGATAAATCTACTCCGTCTATTTTTCTTGTTGGTCCCTATTAGGATATTAGGCTGTGGATGAGGTAGATCCTAAGCTTAGGTGGAGCCCACAACCTGATTTGGACTCTATTCACGGATTCTTGGCTATCTGATGGTCGGACGGTCCCGAATTCGAATGCCAACGGTTAAAAGACCTAAATGGACCATTTGTGAGGTTTCATCCTGTATTACTAACTAATTAATATAAAATTTATTACTATAGTACATTACTTATAGTTACACTAATTAAAATAATTTACACCTATATAAATATAATTTTAATATTAACATACCACTATTTAAATGCTATTGGCCACTATTTACTAGTGCATAATTCATGCTACACAATGTCATACTTTACATATATACGAATTAGAATTTATACGACACCACATTTAAAATTGCATTGTTAAATAATATACAACTTTATTAAAATGTCTAATAATTTATGTGTACGTATTTATAAAAGATTTTTAATGCTACACTAATATTTATAATTCAATCGTATGTTGTAAAGTTGTTATTCGTTATGTTTACTTATCGTAATATTATTTTCATAATATTTTACATTCATTCAGTACATACGCATCACTTTATTTCAATACATTTTCACACACTACTTAATTGAAAATTTAATTATCAAAATATATCCATAATCCTTTTGATTTGTGCTTGTATAAAATTTATAATATAATAAATAATAAAAATTACTATAGTTATTAAATATATTACTGGATGGTTCAATTCGTCCATCGAGGTGATCGAAGTCTTAGCAATGGGTTGCGTTAATGGCATGATGGTTCATTTTTAAAGATTAACAGTTGGATGGCTTGGTACATAGGTGCGGACTGTTTTTCAACGGTCAGATTTAAACTAGGATAAACGTAAGTGTTTACTTAGGCCTGACTTGTATTTATGCTAAGTTTGATTATACAGTAACACCCGAGTACTGGGAAGTACGGGGTGTTACAATCTACCCCCCTTAAAGAGAATTTCGTCCCCGAAATTCAGTGCTTCTATTATTATGAAGGATGATGATAATTACCTTTATTTTCCTACATGTGCAAACGTATGCCACTAGGCGCCCAAATTTGAGGTCGTTACAAGTAATCACAATTACTCAATGCAAGATGCATGAGTCATGTAGTCCAATCATGCATCAATCCTGCACATACCGTGCGCTCATGTGGGATAACTCTACCTATCAGGGAGTCTCATAAGCCATCTGTACTATGACATATGCAATGGTCAATCACATCTCATGATAAACATGCAAATGATGAGTTTGGGCATGTATTATGATGTTATTATATCACATACTCATAATCAGTATCAATAACCAGCATCAACAATCGACCTTGATAATGTGGACATTTAACCAACATTGCCCCCAAGGAATGACCCACATAGAGCCTAACACATAGTGGACTCATGGCCTCACACAAGGGCCTAATATACAACACCATGGGCCTCACTCAAGAGCTTAATACACATCATGATGGGCCTCTCACATGGGCCTAATATACATCATAATGGGCTCCATCATCTGGCCCTCAAATGCACCACAATGGGCCTCATCACATAAGCCTCATATACATCACATTGAGCCTTAAACACTGGCTGAATACACATCACAATGAGCCTCAAATACGGGCCGCATATACATCACATTAGGCCTCAACAATCGAAATTGGCCTCGATAATTGGCCTCGACAATCAGAATCAGCCTCGACAATTGGAATCGGCCTTGATAATCGACCTCGACAATTAGAATCGGCCTCGACAATCGGGCTTGATAATCGAAATCGGCCTTGATAATCGGCCTTAACAATTAGAATCGGTCTCGATAATCGACCTCGATAATTGGAATCGACCTTGACAATTAGAATCAACCTTGATAATCGGAATCAGCCTTGATAATCGACCTCAACAATCAGAATCGACTTCAACAATTGGAATTGACCTTGACAATCAGAATCGGCCTCATTAACGACTTCGACAATCAGAATCGGCCTCGACTCAAAGTGCGGTCCATAGATGGACGACCGTTGATGGATCAAGCAATATCAATGGGGCCTAATAATTTAGGTTAACTCACTAGACAATGATGAGAATGGGCTTAACCAGGCCTAAGGGAAGGTCACAATGTGGACATTTAACCGTCACTGCCCATCAATGTGGACGTTCAACCAACATTGCTCCCAAGGGCTGGCCAACATAGGGCCAAACATATAGTAGGCCCACGACCTCACACAAGGGCCTAATATACATCATCATGGGCCTTGCTTATGGGCTGCAAATACTACAAGTTAGGCCTCAGATAAGGGCCTTATATATCACATCGGGCCTTATCAAATGGGCCCTAAGTACATCACATCGGGCCTCACCAAATGGGCCCCAAATACATCACATCGGGCTGAATCAAATGGGCCGTATCAAATGGGATAAACCACTACATCATTCATCTATTATTAAAGATCATTTTAGAGTATTCTTTAAAAAAATGAATCATATCAAAGGATCATCTGGACCATACCACTCATAACATTGGTGATAATAATTCCTAATGTTAAAATTTTAGAGGGCCCACCATGGCATTTATTTCCCATCCAGTCTGTTCATAAGGTCACGAAGACCTGAACAGTGAGGAAAAAATAAATATCATATTGGTCCAAAACTTCTGTAACCCAAGGGGTTTCCAATGGTGGGCGCTCAAACTCACTGTTTCTGCAGTGTGGTTCACTTGATACTAGATTTGCTTATTTTTCTTCCCAAGCCTTAGGACTAGCTCACCAAATGGATGGACGGTTGGATGAACCATATACATCAGGGTGGGGTCCACGTACGTGGCCCACCTAAGATGATCTTGCCAAATGGATGGACGGTT
The DNA here is from genome assembly GCA_030180095.1 of Magnolia changhungtana. Classification (NCBI taxonomy): domain Eukaryota; kingdom Viridiplantae; phylum Streptophyta; class Magnoliopsida; order Magnoliales; family Magnoliaceae; genus Magnolia; species Magnolia changhungtana. Next base: position 433,816 of record JASAUF010000648.1, read on the forward strand.
TGGATTGAACACATCCATCAAAGCAGTGGGTCCCACCGTCCAGCCATCTGGACGGTGCTAGGCAGATATAGAAGCATTAAAGGTGGGTCGCACGTGGGGCCTACCACATACATATAATATATGTCATATATATATATATATTAATATAATATATTATAAAGATATTATAATAATATTATTGTTATTATTATATCATTTTTTTCTTTTCTTTTTTTGCACACCAGTGTCCAGCGTCCAACAAGCTGGACGGCCTGGACATGGCATCGCTTAGTGGGGTCCACGGTTGGATGGTCTTGATAAAATCCCTACATCTCACATGGGTCCCACACACATGTGGCCCACCTGGTTTAGATCAAAGTGAAACTTGTATTTTTCATTTTGTCCAAACCTGATAACAGGCTGGGCGGTGTAGATCCAACACATCCATCAGGTGAGTCCCACGAAGGTGGACAACATGGATAAAATACATACTTCATGGTGGGCCACACACACACCCACCATCATCCATACAAGAGAGAGAGAGAGAGAGAGAGAGAGACGTGAAGGGGAGGGACCCCGCCACAATTAGGCCGTCCCTAAACAATGCATATGTCAAGTGGGTCTCATAACAAGTGGGCCCTAAAATTAGAAATCAATGGTGGATCACCCACCTTGGACACCTAGGCTCCTTGGCTTCGATCTTGATGAAGGATGATGAAGATTGGAAGGTTGAGATGGGAGATGAGTGGGTAGAAAGTGGGCCATACTTGGCTTCTACTCTCCTTAGAAATTCATGGACGGTTGCTCTCTTGGGAGCTTGAGAGATTGCTAGAGAATGAGAGAGAGAGAGAGAGAGAGAGAGAGAGAGAAGTGATGGCATGATAAGGGATGGGTGGAATGGGTATTGTAAGGAAGGGGATGGGAAGGTATGGGTTTAGTTGATTTTTTGGTAAAAGAGGGATGGGTGGAGAGAGAGAGAGAGAGAGAGAGAGAGAGAGAGTTGACTTGGGAGGGTTGAGGTGGCATGGAGTATGGGTGATGTACTTGGTTGATTGATTGATTGATTGATGGGAAGGTTGTAAAGATTCTCTCGGAATTTGCACGTACGACATTTTTTTGGAATGAATGCAGGCCCACATCTCCTGGCCTGGGTATTGCATCGGCACGCGAGACGCGGCGTTAGAACCGCTGCGATGACGCGATCGCTAGGGTACTAGTTTCGACTTGATCCAACTTCGATATACAGGACGTGACTTAGGTTCAGCGCAAACATCGAATACAGGTCGCGGGTTGTAGGAATTCGACTGGGAGGACTGCGGAAGCCTACGAAACGATACGGTCTAAGATATGGGCCTTACAACTTAAGCCTTGGATTTTCCTAGCTTTTTTATCATATAACCTAAAACTTTATGGAAAATGGATGGACAATACGGATAAAACCCATACATTGAGGTGGACCCTCAGAGCCCCTGCCTGTCTAAAGCACGGAATTAGCGAAGCTAGTACCTAAGCTATGTTTGAAAGAAGGCACTTTAATCCTGTATAAGAGGATTGTGATAAAGCAAACTCTTTATAGAACACGTGGCATTGTGACATATAATAAGGACCATCCTTCTATTTTAACTTTATTGTGGATCAAATGGATGAGAAAATGTCGTATATCTAATGGCCCTATGCATCTTAACAGTGCCCTTCAAAGCAATAGCAAAAAAACAAAAAATGATTGATGGTTAATATAACAATATGATAAAGTGAAGGGAAAAAAGGATGACCATTATCATCAAATAAGTTCTCTTTTTGAAACACAGGTTGCCTGAGATAGTTCCCACTAATAGACGACTAGGATTGATAAATTACCCTGCCACATATAATGTAAAGGTGTGGATCTCACCTTCTCCCATAGTCTCCCTGGGTTCTTATTTTATTAACCAATAAGAAACCACAATTAAATAATAATAATAATAAACAAAATAACAAATGCAGATTGTAAAGGGAGGAGCTCACCATGCCATAATGTGATGTAGATACTCGATGGGGCTATCATGATGTAAAGGAATGAATATTTCAGCAAGTACAAAGTAAGGGATATAACAAATTGTGTTCACGATACTATAAATTCACAGATCTAAAAATTCAATGAGAAGATTTGCACTTCTAAGTACTAAGCAATTCTCTAAAATAAATATTGATATGCCACATAAGAAGGATCTAAAGAGGATAAGAATAAAAGGGTAAAGAGTATACGACTGGATGATTGGATTTAAAAATGTATGTGTACCTTTTGGACTGTATAATGTTCGAAATTTATAGAACCTATATGAAATTATGTAGATTGTCTACCAAGGCACATGAGAAAGCTTGGCAGAGTGTAGAATTAAAGCTAAGTCCTAAAGGGGGTAATTAAGACCACTTTAAAATTCTTTGCCTAATTTTCTAATTCACCAATTAAAACTAATAAGAAAAATTAACACTAAGTCTTCTAAGCCAAAGTGGGTCCAATCACATATACTACAAATGATGTACCAATGAAGCAACTAATTTATAGAGATAGTGAGCTTGTGTGTGCTTACAAGTTAAGTGCCTAACATATAATCTGATTCAAGCATTCATATAGTTTAACTAATCAAACACATACGCATGAATATTTTTTCTGCTTAAATAATAATCACAAACACAAGCATATATAGTGGTTCGGTTTCTATACTCCACTTTCGGCATACACAATCTCCTCGAGTGTACCGATATTCAATATCTTAAGACTTTTAATAGGTTTACCCCTAATCTTTAAAATAGTCTCTTAGGCTAACCACTAACCTACACGTACACTCTTGTATTGGAGGAATACGTTTTCACCAGTGTTAATGGCTCCTGCGAGAGATTTTAGTTGGTTTTCTATTAGCTAACTAATAACCACTAACAGTCCTAATTCAATGCCTTCCGTACACACTTGCAGGATATTCCCCAAGAAAACTAACATATACACACCCGTGTCTGGTGAATTCGACCCTACATGAGAGCTTAAGTCCTATACAAGAACTTATTCACGTTTGAGTCATAAACTCTACACTCAATTCTACATAAGGAAATAATGTAAATGGACTCTATGATTGACAACTTGTTGGATTGAGGCCCTTTATAGTGCCTTGCTTGAAATGCTTGATCGATGCTCTCTCATGCTTCAATCAACTTCTCAATTGCTCCCCTCATCGTTAATACCGATGTTTTAGCTCTTATGATTAATTTCCTTATATATGATGGCCTGATGAGGTGAAAAAGGTAATAGGAGGATGGCGAAATCTCCTACAACCAATAGATATTTGATTTCCAAAGGGGATTTACCTAAATGAAACTTCTAGAGGAGTAGACAAGGGTATACCAATAGGCTTAGTGTTTAATCTATAGAACAATGTGGAGATCAAGTGTATCTTCATACTGGAGGTTAGAATCCTCATTAGAGTGGTAATCTCAAGGAAGATGACTTAAATCTTATAGATTTAAAGTTACAAGATTAGAGATATGAGTGAGAAATCACCTAAGCTTTAATTGCACCAAAACTCATACTTTTTCACAAGAACTAAATGCCTATTTTATAAAAAAATAGTTTCTGATGGGTATAAAGCTACTAGTTAAAGGTTCTATCAATAAAATCGAAATGTCCTTCGATCCCATCGAGAAAATACAGGAATTTTCTATTGGGTTGTTGGATTATTTCTTCGATCTCATCGAGCTGGTCTTCAATTCCATCGAGACCAATCGATATGCTATCAATGGGATCGAGGACCACTTAAAATTTGATGTTTTAGGCCATGTATTTTACAGCAGCTTTACACCTCTTTTAACTTATCTTATCATGTTCCAATATGGATCTCTGAGGTTAAGGGATGATTAATCAAGGTTTACCTATTAAGGTTAGGGTCATCTAGAGGTTAGGTTATTTTATATGTAGGTTAGGGTCACCAAAGCACATAAATTTACATATTTCTCACTTTCTTGATGCTCCAAGTCTTCATGTGTCTTTATTCTTCAACTTTCAAGGGCTCAACCGACTCACTGACACATAAATGCATGTGATTGAGAAATAGGTGCACAAATCAATGAATTAATAATCCCCCTTTAATAATTATGTGACAAAAAACCTAATATAAACCTTATCACGGTCCATACTGATGATAAGACAGAACAACTAAAAATATTACACGTCAATTATAAATATTTATAGCTCGAATACATAAAGACATGTAAACTTGCATTACTCCCCTTCAAATACTCCACCTATGTCCATCAATTTCTTGCAACAACAAACAAAACCTACAAAATAGAATTCGACTTCTTTTGGTGGGACTTGATCTTTTTTCTACTTTTGTCAATATTTAAAAAAGAAACAATTATATAAATATAACAATTAAGCACATAAAATGAAAAGCTCTATAAATCATGGATTTACCTATAAGTACATACTAAAAGGGTAATATGGTGCATATAACATTAAAAATATGGAGCATGCTTATTATGGTAATTTAAAGAGATATACCATTTGAAATATCAATAACCAATGATAGTCTAGCAATAAACATATGATACTTAAAGTTAAATAACTTTAAAGCTAAATTATCAAAGAGAAAATGTGGCTATAATTTTAAAATTTATCTATAAAGCACAAAATGAGGCTATAATCCTCAGATTTACCTATATGTTCACACTAAAAAAGGCTAAACTATTTAGATTTATCTAAAAGCCCACAGGGACCTTCTAAGGTCACCTATCGAGGGTGTTATGGCCTCCCAAGTCTCTAGGGAGGGAAACTGTGGTGGAGGCCATTATAACACTAAGTGGCTAAGGTCTTCATCACTAGAGGAGTCTCCGAAATCTGATTCAGATGCTTCCGTATCATCCCATGTTGTTGTATTCGAAGGCAACATGTCTATAACCATCACAATTGTGACATTGAATATTTCTAATCTTTTTGAATGATTTACATATGTGCTTCTTAGCTATTTTTTCCTGCTTCTAACAACTCTTATCTATATTAAACATAAGGAATTTCTTAAATTTTCAAGCATTCATTTATTTTAATTTATCAAACACATGTATGAAAAGAATTGTACTCAAATGAAAACCACAAACACAAGCATATATAGTGGTTCAGTTTCCTACTCCACTCCCATTAGATGCACTCTCCTCAAGTATAATGGTATTCACTATATTAGAAGTTTTCAATAAATTCACCCATAACCTTTACAATAATTTCTCTTAGGCTAATCACTAACCTACACATATACTCCCATGTCAAAAGAACACATTTCTACCTGTGTCGATGGCTCCCACAAGAGACTTTAGTTAGTTTTTTATCAGCTAACCAATAACCACTAATGGTCCTAATCCAAAGCCCTACGTACACTCTCATTGAAGGCTCTCCAAGCAAACTAACAAGTATATACCTATGTCCGGTGAATTCGACCCTACACAAGAGTCGGGTCCTATACAAAAGCTTATTCAATTTTGGGTTACAAACCTTTACACGCAATTCTATACAAAGCAAGAGTGTGAATGGACTCTACAATTGACAACTTACTTATCGGATTGAGACCCTTTGTAGTGCTTGCTTGAAATGCTTAATCGATGCTCTCCCTTGCTTCAATCAGCTTCTCAATTACTCCCTTGATCATTGATGTTAATGCTTCAGCTTGTACGATCAACCGCCTTGCATATGATGCCCTGATGAGGTAAGAAATGTGGTGGAAAAATGGTGAAATCTCCTACAACTAATGGATAGTTGATTTCCAAAGGGGATTCATTTATATGGGTCTTTTAGAAGATATAGACAAGGGTATACCAATAAGGTTAGTGTATAATCTCTATAACAAGATAGAGATCAAGTGCATCTTCATAATGGATGTTGGAATATTTATTAGAGTGGTAATCTCAAGGAAGATGACTTGAATCTCATATGTTTAGAGTCATAAGATGAGGGATATGAGTGGTGATCGCATAAGCATTAATTGCACCAAAAACTCATACTTTTGCCCAAGAATCGAATGTTCATTTTATGGAAAAAAGTTTCCAATGGCTAATTAATAGCTCTATCGATAGGATTGAAATGCTCTTCAATGGGATCTAAGGTCCTTTGATAAGATCGAACTGTACTTCGATCCCATCGAGAAAATTCAGGATTTTTTTTGTTAGGTTGTTGAATTGTTTCTTTGATCTCATTGAGCTTGTCTTTAATTCTATTGAGACCCATCAACAGGCTGTCAATGGGAATGAGGACCACTCGAAAACTATTGTTTTGAGATATGTATTTTACGGTGGCTTTGCACCTCTTTTAGCCAATCTTATCGTTTTTCAATATGGATCATAAGGCTAAGGAATGATTGATCAAGGTTTACCTATTAATGTTAGGATCATCTAAAGGCTGGGTTGTTTTGGATCTAAGGTTAAGGTCACCAAGGTACCTTAATTTACATGGTCTTCACTTTCTTGATACTACAAGTCTTCATGTGTCTTCTGTCTTCTGCTTCAAAGGGCTCGATCAACTCATTAACACACAAATGAACGTGATTGACAAATAGGTGCACAAATCATTGTGCACTAACACTATAGGTATGGTGTCTTTTCAAGGAAAATGCAATTATTTAAAAGTATAAAATTTTTACCACATATGACCCAGTTCCTAGTCAACATTGTAGTTAAACCTTAGGCATTAGTGGGGTCATACCTCAAATTGGACCCTGGTTCACTCCCAATTGCACCAAGCCTCAAATGGGTTTTAACCTCATGTCCTTTAGTTAAACCTTGGTTCACTTCGTGATGCACCATGACTCCAATAAATCCGACCATGTGTCAAAATAAACTAGGTTCTTTTGGTTTCTTATGATAATTTGCACGTGCAAAGTGTTAAGTTTTCCTAATAAAATGCCTAGGCAGCCCACACTTGTAGAAATTTGAACCTTAGTTCTAGTAACAAAAATCATTCCTCTTACTGTTAAAAAAATTATATTAGAAAACTAAAATAATTTTATTTAAATTAACACTAGGCCGAATCATGTATAAATATATTGTCCTTAAAGCTTAATTCGCCCGTTTCTCAATTATTGATGGGTCACAGGCGAATTACTTCTGGGATAAGATAAGCATTTTCTATGAAATTTTACGTGCTGCAATTACGAAGGGATCTTCTCAGGAACTCGATTAACACAGCTGATTGTCTGACAGATTTAATGAAAGGTTGAACTCAGTGACTCAAATAATGTTCAAGCTACTCAACAATTTTCTTAAAAGAAAAATGATTGGAGAGATCAGATCGAATTCTAATGGGATCCGTTAGACTTAGATGATTTTGGACCATAATGGTCCAGTTTATATAGAATTTGAGGAGTGGACCGTTGCTAGGTAGTCATCAATGGTTCAGAATGTTTATAAAATGTTTCTGAACGTTGGTACTAATTTCCGAGTGTTTCAGATCATTAGATCAACGATCTGATCATTGGATCATTAAGGCCCATCCGTTTTCAGACCGTTTTGGCTATTAAGGATACTAGCCATTCTTAAAATGGTCGACGATTTTAGATCCATTGATCTGACTGTTTCCAGCAACCTTACATATATATTTACTTTTTAAAATTAAACTTTTTTTTGTTTAAATTTATTTTATATAAAAAAATATAACATTTTAATAAAGCTAACTCTCCATACCATTATGACATATCAATCAAGTCAATCTTTCTAATTTAAAATTATTATAGATGGAATGGATGAGAAAATGACAAATATCTAATGGACCTATGCATTTTTTTAGTGCCCTTCAAAGCAAGGGCATAAAACAAAAATAATTGATGGTTAATATAACAGTCGGATAAAGTGTGAAAAAAATATGGCCACTATCATAAGATATGTTCTCTTTTTGAAACACGGACTACCCAAGATGGTTCCCACTAAATAAACAACTACAATTGATAAGTTACCCCGCCACTTACACTATAAAGGTATGGGTCTCACCTTCTCCAATGGTCTCCCTAGGTTCTTATTTTTCAACCAATAAACCATAAAAAAAATTTAAAAAAAATAGATAACAGACGTGGAGTGAGGAGCTCACCACCTCATAACTTAGTGTGGATACTCTATGAAAGTGCCCTTGTTTGTCAATATACGTGAATGTTGAGTCAGTCAGTTCAAGTGAACTCTTAGAAGAAGATATCAAGACCAAGCTTCAACAAATGATGAAGGCCATGTTCAAGATCAAACCTGTCAGTCATAGCCTCATCATCCAAACAACTAACCCTAGCAGGTATATGACCCCACATAATCCCAACTTACCCTTAAAATGAATTAAAACATCCTCTGGTAGAGTTAGTATATATAGCATCAAGAGTATAAAGGGAAGAAAGAAATAAAACCTGAAAAATCACAAGTCCTGGTCGAGTGCATTAAACTACAATCGAAGGAGTCTTCAATCCATCGAACATCACACGATAGCGTCAAACGATTCTATCCAGCAATAAAATGAAAGATATGTTGTAGATCTCGATAACATCGACTATTATTCGATATCATCGAAGTCCATTCTTCAATAACATCGAATGACACTCGATTACTTGGACCTTGAAATTCTTCCAAAGAAACAGAAAAATACTCTAAGTGCTCCTTAATGACATCGAAGCCTCCTCGATGTTATCGAGAGTAAGTTGTCGATAACATCAAAGTCTATTCGATAGAATCGAAACCTACTCAGATTTGTCCAACAGGTTTTTCAAAGAAAAATTATTTTCTTTGAGTACATCGAAGATCATTCAATATCATCAAAATTCAAACTTCGATGAATCGAAGGGCTCTTCGATTACATCGAACATAAGTAAAAATTGTCCAACAACCTTTTGTATTTTATTAAAGAAGATCTTAATGGATCAAGAGTCCCTCGATGAATCGAAGTGCACATCGATATCATCGAAGGATGCTTGATGAATGACAATCAAAATTTTCCTGCACCCAAAAATAAATCTCGTGTAGGAAGTCGATGCAATCGAAGATGGCTCGATGAAATCAAAATTCAAATTTCGATAACATTGAACACCTTCAATAGCATCGACAAGTTCAAAATTCTACGAATTTTTTTACCGTTGGGATCTTGTCTCTATATATATACAAGTATTGTTCTAGTTATAATGAGCTAGAATCCAAGATAGTTTGAGCCAGTTATTCCAAGATCTATCTATCCTCTTACTCACTGTCTCCTTCCCATTAGAGTTCATCATTCAATCCCTTACTTGAGCATCAACTCATATCATACATACTTAGATTGAATTATGAACGTAGCATTCATAAAGTTTCCAACTAATCATACTATCTTTAGAACTTTTGAATGCCTAGCTCATGGGAACCTTCTCTATTGATTTAAATTTCATCATTTAAATAGAGAAGATCAAAAACCCTAAACCTCATAACTTCAGAGACTTCACAAAAGCATCATCAACAAGTTGCGGTTCAAGGGACCTGAAGTTTCTTCGTCATCATTGAAGATCTTAACATTGTGCGAGAACGGGACTCACCAACTTACTCTGTAAGTACTTAGAGTCTAAAGTGTCTGAAGCTCTCTCCTTGTGTAGGATTGAGATTCAAAGTTTGAGTGTCAAACTCGTCAAGTCCTAGTTGTTGGCCTCCGACGAGAGAATATGTTTGTGTCCTTGTGTAGGACGGTTAGCCTTGTGTAGGTTGTGCCTTGCGTAGGCTCGTGTTGCCTTGTGTAGGCTCCTTGTGTTGTGTCCTTAGGTAGGACCTGTTGCCTTGTATATGCATCTAAGAACCTTGTGTAGATGTCCTAGTTTAACCTTGTGTAGGTTATGAAGGTTCATGGTTAACCTGATTTAAAACCATTGGATAGTGAAATCCGATACACTCTAGGAGAGAGTGTGTTCGCCGAGAGTGGAATAGGCAAGTAGCTGAACCACTATACATGATTGTGTTTGGGATTGTTTTGAGTACATTTACCTAATTATGCTTATGTTTGTCATATGTTCACATTGATGCATGATTTAGTTTATGTACAAGTATTGTTAGAAGTTACATCCCACACACAATACACACTATCCTTATAGGCTTTGATTTTACATATGAATCTTGTATAAGCCTATATGAATTGGACCCTCTACTGGCTTGGAACTCATAGAGTTACTTTGCCTTACTTCCCTGTTTGTAAAAGTCAGGCATACGTTGTTATTAATAGATAACAAATTTTGAAAAAGTCTTATCCAGCTCCCTCTAGGACAATTAGTCATACTTCATACTTCAGTACTAGTGGTTATACCACAATTTCACTTTGTGGGGCCAACATGATGTATGTGTTTTATCCACATTGTCCATCCATTTTTTCAGGTTTAGAGCATATCCAAAGCACAAGTGGCCACACCGCACCATAGAAAATAGTAGGGATAATGACATGCACTGATGAAACTTTTATAGGGCCCATAGTGATATTTATGTATCACCTAACCTATTCATAAGGTCACAAAAGCCTAGATGAAGGGAAAACACAAATATCAACTTGATCCAAAACTTCAATGGCCCCAAGAAGTTTTCAATAATAGGCATTTAATTCCCATTGTTTCCTTTGGTGTGGTCCACTTGAGATTTGGAACTTTTAAGCTCATACCCTAAAATAAGCTGGAAAAATAGATGAATGACGTAGATAAAAGACATATATCAAGGTAGGCCCTTAGAGAATCCACACCATGTTATCTTGTGGTGATCTCCTCATTACACAATCCTCCATTTTTGTATCTATGTGGCACACATGATAAGATCCAAATCGTTGGCTTCATTGGTGCCAAGATGAATCTCCATACTACTTTCATCTAATTCCAAGAATATCTTCATATTAGTTTTTTTAAAGAGAAAATAAAATAAAAATCTTTAGTTTTAAGAATCCATGGCAAAAATATTTGTGTCAGGTGCTACGTCTTTGAGAGACATATGAAGACCCTATATCTGGAAAGAATCTATATGTAACCATCACATCTCATTTATTAGCTTTCTCTGTTGACAAGTAGGGTGTGAACCGCGAACCATCTATTGAGACCGTTGATATGGTGGGCCTTACAATGGATGGCCCGTCCATTAAAAGTTCCCTAACATTGGAAAAGTTTGGCCTTTCAGTAGGCACCAAGAATCTAGCTAAGAAAGAAAATTAGGTAATGACAGGCATTCGATCAGGAAAAGGTTAAATGTTGTGAGACGCTGATTGGTAATCGATCTCCTTACAGGTAGAGGCTTTGAGGGCGACCATGATGTATGGGTTTTATCCACATCGTTCATCCATTTTTCCATATCATTTTAGGGTCTAAACCCAAAAATAAGTAGATTCAAGGCTTAACTGGACTACATAATGGGGATAAACTCCTACCATTGAAAACTTCTTGGGCCATAGAAGTTTTAAATCAAGATGATATTTGTATTTTCCTTTCATCGAGGTCTATGTAGTCTTATGAACAAGTTGGATGACAATTAACCATGACGGTGGGCCCTGGGAAAGTTTCAACGATAGGTTTTATTATCAGTGTTGTTTCCTGTGGTGTGGTCCACTTGAGTCTTGTATCTGCCTCATTGTTGAGTTATACCCTAAAATGATAAGAAAATATGGATGGACAATTCCCAGACATCACGGTGGCCCCTTAAGCCCCTGCCCGTGCCAAGCTAGGAAGGGGCAGTATCTACCCAATTGTGTCTAACGTTGTGTGGTTCCGATCATATATATTGTACCCTATTTTTGACCATTCTGAGAAAAGCCAATAGGGAGGTGACATGTGACATTAGATGAGAGATAAAAAGTATATGAAAAGATTTCCTGAGATAGAATTGTCATATATCTAATGTTGTATGTCATAGGTGACTAATAAAGTAGCGTGGCAGAGACATTCAGAAGAGGAATGCAGTTAAAGAGCAAACAACAACCAAGAGGAATAGTGCTTGGCCGAGTGAAGGATCTAGTTGGGGACACATCAATTGCCTTAACCATTTAATAAAGAGGAAAAGCATTTGAAGAATAACAAGAGAAGAAATCTATAAATAGTAATAAGATTAGCAGAGAAAAAAGAACAACAACAAATCCAATAAAAAATCAAATCTATCCATTTATCTTAGCTTAGCTTATCTTAGGAGTAGTGATAATTCATTAAAAGTAATTTATTAGTTGTAATCCAAGTTTATGCTCATACACTAAACTTAATCCTTATCCAATTTTGACAATTCTTTTAAGAGACGCATTCTTGCATTCACTCCTAGTGATTGATTGTGAGTTTTTTCTTTTGTTTGATTGTACTAGTTTACTATAAAAGTCCTTTCTGGTGAAAGGCAAGATGTGAACTATCTTTGAAGGAAGAACCCCACCCTCCAATTATTTCCCGATCATTACAAAAATTCTACAAGTGGCTGAGTAGGCGACCGATCTCCTCAGATTCGGTTATATACTGTCAAGTTTGATGTTCACTCCCCAAGTATAGGGTTGTGATGTAGTAATAACTCGGTAAGACCGAGGTCGAATCCCAAGGGACTGGAACTTGTATGTAATCTGAAACCAACTAAAACTAGAACTAGAATGAGATGAAATCTAAATTGAGTGTAATTTGAGAAATAATGGTGAAATATTTAATCTAAAACTTAGGAGAAATCAGAGAAAAGACACTAGAGATTCAGAGGATCCACTTGTAGAGGTCAGGGAGATCTTATGCCTGGATTAAAAATCGGAGAAATTAACTGAACTGCCGTTGATATAGTTTTCAAGAGATGAAAGGTATATGAATTAGAATGGATTCCATCACCAAACCATGCCCAGGAGACAAAGCAAACAACAGAATTAAACTAATTACCAACCAATCAACATGTTTATGAAGGTTAGGAAAGGGTACCGTCATCCGACCATGCCCAGGAGACGATGGTGAACAACAGGGCTTCCTGACGTCATAAAACATAAAAGGAGAAGGAAATACTCAAAGTCATTGCAGACCCATTGTAATTTTAGTCACAACAGACCATTAAAGACTAAAAACATTCCCTTAATTAAACCCACATCAACATCAGATCAATCTAAACAAAAGGCAAGCAAAGAGGCATCCCATCACGCTACAAGCTTCACCTCTTAGCCCTAGCTAAGAGGTTTAGCCCATAAACATGAGTGGACTAGATCTCTTAAACAAAAGAAAATAAATAAAAAAAATAAAAATAAAAATAAAAATAAAAATAAAAGAAAATAATTACTCCATCTGTCTCTCGACTCCACGTCCCAACTCCCTAGCCAAGATCCTCTTTTCGTTCTCTCCTTCTCTCATTTATAAGCAGCAAGGTGGTCGAGCGCCAGAGGCGGTGGCTGGAATTTTCGCACTCCATGCGGAAGTTCTACGCAGCAAAACTCTCTATCTTTCTTTTCGCAGCCACCTTCGGGACTTCATAAATCTTTTAATCTTTGCATCATGTCCGTAAAAACAATGTCTCCCGAGACGTTTTTGAACGATCTTTACGATAGACGGTCCTGATCTGACGTCTGGATGATGGACCTGATCGTACAACGCCGCAAAAAGTGGGCAGCGTCCGGTCGCAGAAACCGTGATTTGCGCCAGCTCCTTACGCTGTGGTGATGGTGGGGTCCACTTTGTTGTTCTGTTGATCAATCCAAGCCGTCCATTGTATTCAGGGTGAAATTTCGGTGAAGCATGAGCAATTTTTACTGTCTGTTGATGCGGCCCACAGAATCCGTGCTTCAGCCGTCCGACTTGCGTTTGAGCCTTCCTGTACATGTGTTTGTTCATGAAAATCAGTCCACAAATCACAGTGTGGTCGGTTTACCCTCCTGAACTCGGTGAACGGTGTGGATCATCAAGAAGTGTGATGATGGTGGCCCACTGAGATCCCCTGTTCATTCGCTGGCGGAAAGCGTGCGAACACAGAAGGTTTGCGCGGTAATTGGTGAGCCCAAGACTGAAATCATACGAGAAATCCAGACCGTCCATTGAATTAATCATCAAAAACCAATCAGAAATGGATGGTTTTTTATTGGATTCAGTGTAGCCCACATATTTTTCCATTCTGCCGTCCATCCTGCATTTGACGGTAGAAATCATGTGATCGCATGTACAAGGCAAAAATGTCAGCATGATTAAGGGTATGGCCACCTCCTGGACACAATGAATGGTTTGGATCTTGCATGTGGGTGATGGGTGGAGCCCACAACAGAAACCGATGGTCTCTGTTACAGCGAACGGCAATGCCGTTTTTGAAATTTTTTTTTTTTTTTAAGAAAGAAAGTCGGTCAGCGCCGCTAACCGACTTTTGGATGTTAGGTGCACACCTGGTGCACTTGTGCACCGTGCACATTCACCGTACTTTTGGGCACCACTGATATTTGTATTCGAAATCCGCTCCGTCCATTCATTTTATCATCTCATTTTACGCGTTGAGACCAATTGTGAAGCATATCCAAGTAGCAGGTGGGCCCCAGATTTGATAATTTATGGGCTGATCTAGCCGTTAGGCCACTTCCACAGAGATCCAGGAGCTGAAATTCGACGTGTACGGTTCATTTATGCTCTTCAGCTCATGTATAAAGTTTCGAGCAGAACGGATGGTGGGAACCCTGTGATCTTGCATTTTGTCTGACTTTCAGGCCACTTGAGCTTCAGTTTCTCGATTTCCGCGGATCTCTGGCGAGTAATTCCGTCAATCGTGGTCTGCTGGAGTCCGTCCCTTGCCTTTAGTGTCATCAGAGCATTAAATCTATGCTTTTATCATCCTTTCCAGTTCCAGCTTGTAATTGCACCTTGCATCATAAACATGATTACAACAGGCCGTTAAACAGTATTATGTTCATAAATTCAGGTAATAAATGGGGTCTGATATGCAATATTTGACCCTCAACATTTGACATATCTGCCTACTTTGGCACTTAGGGTCAAAGTTTTTCAGTTTGAATCGAGCCATTATATCAATTCTGTCACACCCGCACATACCACACATGACAAAAAACAAACCGAGTGCTAAAAAAAATTAGCATACCCGGTGAGACTCAAACAACTACTTGGTTGTCATAAATATTTATTTTGCACTGGCCATGAAAAACGAACAATTTTTGGCATGCCTAATGGGACATTGATTATACTTATCGATCCAAAATTTATATGGAATCATGAGTCGAAGAGGTGATTGAAACATTTTTGTAGCTACTAATGTTGCAGCTAATGAACCTCTTACCCTAGATGAAGAGTTACAGGTTCAGCAGATACCCAAGCAAGTGAATCCACCACCCCATCTGATGCATGCTCTTCCAAATCCAGATAGAGTATTGATATCTCGGGTTGAACCCCTTGAGATTATGTCAGCTGGAATGGTTGATATGCAAAGGAGAATTATTACGTATTCAGGTTAAACAGTCACGGGTTTATACTGAAGCTTTTAATAGATGGATGGGTGGCTACGCCAAGAGCATAAACTGGTCGATGACTATGTTTATCGAAGGGGCACCTGTTGTACCTCAGCAACAAGTTAAAGCTAGTTCAGTTGGAAATTTGGCGTTAATACGTCCGGTACAATTAGTACCATAGGCACCCCTCTATAATGAAATATATATCATGCCCATATTCTAGTTCAGGACGTACAAAATTCACCCTCACCTATGGATTTCACACAACTTGAATGTGAGAATAGGAATTTTATCCTTAAATCTAGGAGTTAAGGGATACCTGGGGGGCAGCCTTTGCCTAGAAACCAACCTTATAATGAGTAGTACACGGTTGGTCTGGAGCCATCTTTAATGGCTAGGAAACAACATTAGGACCGTAATCAAATTGTACAGCTGATTCAGGAGGTAGGTAACATGCTAGGTTCTTAGCCAAACTACTACTCCAATGTATCATTAGCCTTATCCTAATCAGGTCGATAGGCAGTATCCATTGTTGAGAAATTATTGGCCTGATGTTACACTATTTACAAGTGATACTGGTCAATCAACCATAAAACATATAGGTCGCTTTAGTATATAGTATAGAGATTGGTGAATAATAATTATTATAATTATAATTATTCAGCAATTCACTAACTGTGATAACCTTTACTTGGTATTTTAATTTGTTACCAAATTCGATCCAAACTTGGAAAGAAATGGAAGTAAAGTTTCATGCATAGTTCTTTTATAAGGACAAAAAAATTTATATGGCCGATCTTACATGATTTCTTAATTATCAGGAGAATCGGTTGAAAATTATATCTCTTGGTTCAAAAAAGTAAAAAGTCGATGCTAGGTAGTCATGACTAATACAGAATTTGTTCAATTAGCCCAGAATGGTCTAGAGTTTAAACTTTGAAAAAATTTTATTGGAACAAAATTCATAGATCTTTATGATCTAACTAAAAAGGTTCTCGATATTAGGCTATGCTTCAAGAGGCGACATGGCAAAAGAATTTGTCAGCAAGAACATACTACTATAATCCTAACTATGACATCGCAATGACCAAAGTAATAGCTAAACAACCATTTGTCTCTTTGGTCTTGGTTAAAATAGAGGCGACTGGCCCTCTACTCAGAAAGTTTCATGGATATATATCTTTGATATTACTTAGGCTGATGAAATCTTTAATATCATGTTGGTCAGTAAATTTATCAAAGTTCCAATCAATCATAAGATACCGACACCCAAAGAGTTAAATAAAATAAGTTATTGCAAATTGCATGGAACTCAATCTCATTCCACAAACAAGTGTATTGTTTTCAGGAATGTTATCCAAGACAACCTCAACCAATTATTGTTGAAGTGCCCAAAAAAAGAGAAAGATGTGATGTTGATCGATACTGATATATTCTCATGCAATATGGAAATCAACATGGCCACAATTAATCATTGGATGTTGGTTCGACCAAGATCAAAAATCGACCTTAGATCTCAAAAGGACCAAGCGGAGAAACGAGATATTGGTAAGAAGACTATGGATATAGTCAAGAAGACCATAGCATATCCAAAGGTGGTAGACTCCACTTGCCAAAGGCCACATTTGTGTGAGCAATATGCAAGGCTGATTCGGAAAAATATGCAATTTTATCAATAGAATCACCAAGCAGAACCATCGGTCAATCAAAATATTGAAAAGGGTAACTCTTTTACTAACAAAGGGTTAAGTACATTATTAATCATCATAGGTTGACTCATTGACAATGGATGATTAAACATCAGCCTACTCGAGATGGAGTTTAGAAATGGTTGAGTCATCCAAAGTTTTTAATTGTACCAGAAGAGATGACACGTACTAAAAAATGACATTGGAAAAGATAGCAGGAAGCTAAACGAAGACAGTTGTTGCTATAAAAGGTGAACCTCAAATGAAGGCCATGTAAATGCAGTTAAGGCTGACAATTTCAAAACTAAAGGAAGAAGAATAAATGGTAAATATGGTTGAATTACATGTGGAAGTTAAGTCAGCCAAGAATGGTCGGAATTTCGAAAAGGAAGGGATGGACATTGAAAGATCGATCGAATACTTTAACAATGATTTTTTTTTTTTTTTGGATGACCTTTTGATTTAGGAATTTCCTGCAAAAATAAAGTCCTTAAAACAAACCTCATCCAAACCGAATGAGGATATTAGCCCAGAAACATTGAAGGAGACTGGCAATCAAAGGAATTTGGACACATCTGGGGGGCAATGTCCAAATTTGGTAATTTAATTTGTGTCATTTCCACAAATCATATTGGATTGCAATATGGTACTTATCCTACAATTGAGTTTCCAAGCTAAACCGTCACAACTAAATAAGATGAAAGGAGATATGAAAGAGTTTAGTCCTCCCATAATCATACAACACGGTTCCTTCAATTCAGAAGAGGACACCAAATATGTGTTAACCATTTTGATCGAAGTAGGGTCACTTTTGAAAATATAGTAATTGAAAGGTCGATCCTTAGCATGGCTCAACATCTGAAACATCTGTATATTTTTTATATTTGGAAGGATGTCCAGCTATGAGGGTCTTGGTTGATAATGGCAAAGCCGTAAATATACTTCCGGCCATGATGATGGCCAAACTAGAAAATACTCAAGATTATTCGATACTGACTGAAGTCATCATCAGTAACTTTTCTAGAGGGGTGGCACAAACACATGGTGTTTTTCCTATCAAAATAATGGTGTGGTCCAAGAAAATCTAACCGATTTCTTGTGGTTAATTCCTCCTCAAAATACAACGATTTGCTGGGAAGTGACCGAATTCATTCTTTTCATGCATTCTATTATCACTACATTAATTTATGATTTTCTAGAATCAAGATAATTTAAAATTGATTTTGGCCGACAACAAACCATTCTTAGCCAACATGGAAGAAGCTAATTTCTATGAGGACAAGATCAGAACCATACGTTTTATAAGATGAGATAAAAATGGTAGACCAACTAGGATAAACGCTAGAATCAACCCAGTTAACATCATCTATGATATTGCCACTATGATACAATTGGATAATGAGTTGTTGAAGTCTATAATTCCCTTTCGTGCAACTATAATTTGTACCATATAATAAATTCTATGATGACTTAGAAATTGGTCAAAGTCGAATTCACTGTCAGATTAAGGCATCTTGAGGAGAGCTTACAAAGATATGATAATAGATGCTTTGTTGATATGACCAAAATGGCAGTACAGACTGATTAAATAGTCGAAGATGGTATTAATATAAATGATTTAAAGAAAGCTCTAAGAAAATTAGATGATTCTCAAGCTCAAGTCCAAGATCCTTTAATTGAAGTAAATTTGGGAACAGAGCAACATCCCAAATCTACTTTCATCAGCAGACTATTAGACTCATGGATTCAGGTCGAACTTACTCAATTACTTAGATAGCTCATTGATTACTTTACATAGAATTATCATGAGTTACTTAGACTAGACCGAAACCCGATCGAACACAAATTATCTATAAAGGACAGCTATCAACCATATAAATAGTCTCCTATTCAGATGACATCTAAAGTTAACCAAAAGATAAATGAAGAGATTGAACGGCTTTTGAAAGCAGAGTTCATCAAACCCATCAAGTATGTTGAATGAATTTTAAAGGTAGTACCGGTTATTTAAAAAATGGTAAACTTAGAGTTCGTATTGATTTTAGAAATTTAAATCATGCCACACTAAACGATGAGTATCATACGCCTATGGTCGATCAACTGATCAACCAAGTTGCGGGATATCAAATGGTTTCTTTTATGGATTGCTATTTAGAATATAACTAAATTAACATTACAATCGAGGATGTCCAAAGACAACTTTTAGATGTCCTAAACCTTTGGGAACTTTTTATTGGGTCGTAATGCCGTTTGGACTTAAAATTGCGGGAGGTACTTATCGGAGAGGTATGAATGCCATTTTCCATGACATGATTAGTCATTTCATAAAAAATTATATTGATGAAATGGTGGTTAAATCAGCTGATACAATTGATCATTTCACTCATTTATGAAAATCATTCGATAATATGAGAGTTTATAAGCTGAAAATGAATCCTCTTAAATGTGCTTTTAGTGTATCAGTCAGAAACTTTTAGGATTTATGGTATATCAACGAGGGATCGAAATCGATCCGCACAAGGCTCGAACAATAATAGAAACTTGACCGCTAAGAAACAAAACTGAGCTCCAAAAGTTTCTCGACAAAGTCGATTTTATACGTCGCTTTATTTCTAATTGTACATGAAGAACTAATGTGTTTTATTTATTATTGAAGCTATAAAAAAAAAAAGAGACGAGTTTAGGTGAAAAGAGAACATCAGTTGGCTTTTAACAAAATTAAAGATTATTTAACAAAGCCATCAGTAGTGATGCCACCAGTCAAAAGTCGACCACTCAAGTTGTATATCGTAACTTTTACAGAATCAGTTAATACCTTATTAGCACAAGATGATGATGATCAAAGGGAATGAGAGGTTTATTATCTTAGCCGAACATTTTCAGATACCAAGAGATGGTATTCTGTTATTTATAATTAAAAAAAAAAACTATGTCTATCATTGTACTTTGCGGCCATAAAATTGTGTAATTACCTATTGGTTAAGTTAATAAATGTAATTTCGATAACCAATTTAGTTAAATATATGTTGACTTGGCCTATTTTAAATGGCCGAGTTGGTAAATGGGTTCTAGTTTTGTCTGAGTTTGATCTCACATTGTGCCACAAAGGGTAGTAAAAGGGCAGGCCATAACAAATTTCTTAATCGATCACCCTTCGGACTTCCTCCAGAAATATTGGGCATATATATGATCTACAATTACCTTGAAAATTGATATTTAACGGTTCAAGGACTGATAAAGGATCAGGAGCAGTGATCGTCCTGATTATCCAGCAAGAAGGAAACATGAATATGCGTTCCAACTCGAGTTCAATTGCACTAATAATCAAACTGAATACGAGGCCTTGATAATCAATTTAGAAATGTTAACAGAATTAGGAGCCGAGACTATATTGGTAATGGGTGATATACAATTAGTAATAAACCAATTGGTAGGATGGTTCAAGTGCAATGGTACTGGTTTGCACCCGTATTATGTTCCAGCAACTTAGTTGCTGAACAAATTTGATGAAATTGAGTTAAAACATATAACTCGAGGAAATAACATCGATGCCAATGAGATTGCACAATCGAGAGCATGACTTGAGATTGGTTAGGGGCAAGGTATCAGAACAATAAATGTTCAGAAGAAGTCATTTCCTTCGGTTTTTCAAAGGGAATCTAACGTGGAAGTTTGTTAGGTCGAGATCAAAGAAGACGATTGGAGGGTACCAATTATAAATTATTTTCAATCTCCCCATAACAAAACTAACCGAGATATTAGGAGAACGACAATAAATTATATTTTGATCGATAATAATTATTCCAAAGGGGATCTGATGGTGTTCTATTGCAATGTTTTGGTAATAAAGAATCTATGTTAGCCATCGATAAAGTGTATGAGGGAATCTGTGGAGCACATCAAGTTAGGAGGAAAATGAGACTTACACTCCGGTGTTATGGATATTTATGGCCGACAATGACAGCTAACTATATCCAATATGTTAAAGGATGTAAAGCGTGGCAAAAACGTGGGCTGGTTCAGCATGTACTAGCGACCGAATTGCATCATATTATTAAACCTTAGAATTTTGAGGATGGGTAATTGATTTAATAGGTAAAGTTTATCCTCTTTCATCAAAAGTACATAGTTTCATCATTATGGCTATCGATTACATCACTAAATGAGTAGAAGCAACGCCCAGACAAGAATCAATGATCAATAAATTATTGAATTCATTGAAACCCATATAATCCACCGATTTGGGATTCCTAAATCAATCATTAAGAACCTAGGTGTGGATTTCTCGTCCAAGGAAGTCAAAGCAAAGCAATAGCTAATTAGTATAGTTATTGTATTCACACCTTAATATGCTCAGGCCAACAACTAGGCCAAGGTTAGTAATAAAATCATTAAAAATATTATATGCAAGATGATCGATGTAAATCCCAAAGAGTGGCATGTTAAGTTATTTGAGACCCTTTAGGCTTATCAAAATTCCTGTCAGAAAAGTACAAAGATGATTCTACTCATGCTTACATATAGACATGATGCAGTATTACATTTGAGATAATTGTACCATCGTTAAGGATAACTTATTAAGCTAATCTCACATCGACTGAGTTCACATAAGCTATGCTAGTCGAACTTGAGAATTTAGATGAAATACAGCTACAAGCCTTGGATTCTATTATATTCAACAAAGCCAGGGTAGCCCGAGCTTATAACAAGAAGGTGAAAAAGAAGGCTTTTGTAGAAGGCGATATGGTTTGGAAGGTGATATTACCTCTAAGAACTAAGGATGTTTCTTTTTTCAAATGGTCACCCACTTGGGATGAACCATTTACAATAGTAAAGGTGCTCAATGGAGGTGCTTATTTTAACATCCGACCTAAAATTGGAGCAGTGTCCTAAGGCGCTCTCGTGCGAACTAACGCAAGACTGTACATTTCGGTCGCACGTGTGGGTTTATTATTCATAAATTAATCATGATTAAGCTGTTAATGTGATTAGGTCAAATTATGTTTGGGCTGGACATGGATCGTAGAGCTAGATGGTCAATCTATACTTGATGACTGTCCGTACAAGCCGTGTACTGTCTGAGGAAGGACCAAAAATTTTGAAACTTTGGGAAGTTATATGCCTCACTGGGCTTGTGGTCTCTCATGGACTACGGACTCAGATGATGCCCAGAAATGGATAAACCATGACCGTCCAACCAGCACTTGGAAATCACAAATAGCCAGGCCTAAAGAAGGAAAACCTTAAAATTAAAATTAATTGGCCCTGTTTCTTGGATCAAATAATCTAGGCATTTTAGCCGTCGAATCTCTTCTAAATTTACACCGAAGGCTAGAAATATTTCACTGCCTTCGGCCACAAATTCTGACTGTTGATCGAAAGCTGATAACCGTTGACTGCAAATCGGACTACTGTGGCAAAACCCCACATCCGTTTGCCGTCAAATTTTACCCGGCCCTTCATCAAACTAGGAGACACCTTATCCATGAATTGGATGGGCCAGGGGCCCATTAGGGTGGCCCCAAAATCCAAAAAATGGGCCCACGGGGCCATTGGAGGGATTTCACCTAATTGTAGGGTCAACTTAAATAAAATTTTGGATATAAATATCCAGCCCTCTCTCTCTCACTCTCATAAACTCCAGTAGCTGAGAGAGAGAGAGAGAGAGGAAGAGAGAGCAAGGGTGATTTGGGGTGTGAATTTGGCTGTGGTGCTTGGGATTTGGGAATCTCAACACCTACAACTCTCAATCGCCGGAAAACGCCGACCCAAATCATCGTTGGAGTGAAATCCCACTTGATCTAAAGTAAGGTTGAGCTCTAAAGCACTTCTCCCTAATCTCTAGCTGCATGCATGTCACTGACCGTCAGTCTATGCAATGCAGGGCCCTGACACATCAAGTTTGCGGACTCGCCGACGCTAACACGATTTCAGCGACTTCCGGTCAACAATAGGTGCGGACCATTACCTTTAGGTGGCCGATTATCGTGCCTAGCGTAGGTTTAGTGAATGTGTATGGTGCATTGTTAGTGCGTGTTGCTAAAATTTCTTTGGATTGCATGAATGAGACTATAGACTAGGGATTTCAGATTCATAGGGAAGGGGGTTTGAGCCCCAAATACCCCAATGTATGCATCATTGTTCCCTTGTTCTTATAGGGTATAGGCAATTGATTTTCCCCAAATATTACTGATTTTGGATGAATTACTATTGCATGTCAAATGTGTTAGGAGAGAAGGCATGAATTGTTAACAACTTGCTGATTTGTTGAATTTCTTGTACTTGATCCTCTACATACAACTGAATTGCATGATTTATGTTGACCCATGAAAGACCGAACTGTTGTGTATTAGTGCATGGCTATCCTTATGGCTGTATATGTTGAAACACGTTGAATATGGTCCATATGGTTTAGCTAAATTTGGTTTATTGTTATCCGTGTAGTTGAATTACTGAATTATGCTTGCCTCATGTGACTTATCCCTGAATCTGATGATACATGCTGTTTATCTAGTGCATAGACCCTTATGGATTGACCGATTAATTGAATCACTTGGGTGACCTTCCGTTGGGCCTGCCCACAAGTAAATCTGGCCCAATCAGTGAAGCTGTGAATCGGCGGCCATAGTTAAACTACACGAGACACTGTTCTCAGGCCGTTCAAATTATGGTGCAACCTATGGGGGCATATTGACTCACCATCGGTCATCATTGTGTGTTAACCATAATCGCACGCCTATGTAGAAACTGGAGATACCCCGAGACCTTTGTACCCATTGTTAATTATAATATTCAGCCCACATGACTCATGAGCCAGGGATGGTGGTATGGAATACTATGCCCGAGCTGTTAGCCTATGCTGGGGTGACGAGCTTCCCCGTAGTGACCCATGAGCACCAAGACTCGTGAGCCAGGGATGGTGGTATGAGACATTGTGCTCGTGCTGTCAACTTATGCTGGGGTGACAACCTCACCATGAGCTGGACTTGAAAGTCCTAATTGACGTCGTATGAGCTTAAGAGCTATGGGATTATCGAACCCACGAGGGTTAAGAATCGCGGAGCCAATTGGCCACAGCCCTAAGCCGCGTGATTAGGTTAGGGCAACATTTTACTAAGGGTATCATGGTTTCCCCAACCTGCTAAATGAATGAACCTACTTAATCAATTCGGCTAACATGATCCATAACATTGCATTGCTTACTTTGGCGATTAGGGAGTCGAGGTCGCACTGAAGGAGTGTTGGTCATTCACGATCGTTAGATGTTGTCGCTCGAGGGAGTGTTGGTGGAAAGAGGCATGCATCATATCATGAACCATGCATTTCATTAACAAGAGTATTTAGGAATCTGTGATGTATGTTATTTGCTAAATCTATTCTATGCATGATTATTTATGTTATCTATTGCTAATGGTATCACTGAGTTGGTCACTCACTCCCACTCTGGGACGGTGTTCTAAAACACCAACCAGACTTTAGCATAGATGCAGGAACCTTGGAGTGAGAAGCATTGGACGATGTCGGTTTGGACGACGACGAGGAGTTGCTACTTCCAGATGTTTGGTGGACCTTACTAGCGAGATGGATGATCTCGGGCCTGGGCTAGGGCCCAACTTTCTTTAGGAGAGGCGAGAGGATGGGACTAGGTCCCTAATGAATATTTGTTTCTTAGGATTATAAGGTTTTTATGCTAGTTCATAACTTTATTAGTAGCACTTGGATTGTGGATGGTTTATAATTAAGTTTTCGATGATTAGTTACCTTATGTTGATTTAATCTTTCTTTGACTTCTTAATATCCATATTTACATGCATATAAGGCCCGTTAGGGTACACGTGGCACTCGAAAATCTAAGAGCCGAGTTCTTACTCGGCCCTTGAATTTCAGGGCATTACACTTATGTTCTTTGCGATATGCAGGGAGGAATCGCAAAAAAATAAAATAAAATATCAATGGTTAATTTTTGAAGACTTATCACCCTAGTTTGTGGGAGCTATGGAAAGATCAAGCCAAACAATGGCTAGATTGATCATAATTCATGCAGAATTGGCTTATATCGGTCGAGAATTAGTGATAGATGTAAGAAAATATGAGTTTTATTAATAGGATGATAAGGGAAAGTGTGGCCTAGGCTGATTATATATATATATATATATATATATATATATATATATAGGAGTTCTCACTTGTGCACCAGTTCTCACGGGTACTTGTGAGAACTTTTTCAGAACTCATCTCCCATGATTTAAGCCCAAAATATGAATGGTCCATGTGATGCAGAACCTCGTAAAACCCCAATGAGCCAACTTTTACCCTTGTTCGAAATTTTGGTGGGCCATGGCAAAAGAGAGACATATCAAGGGAGGAAACTATTTACGTTTGCCATGGCCCACCAAAGTTTTGGATTAGAGTTAGTGCGTATATGAGAACTCATATATATATATATATATATATATAAAAGGAAAAAAAAGGGGGAAGAAGGTTCGGCCGAGATGCGACGTAGGCGTAAGCTGCTTTCATTTCTTCAAATTCTTTAAAGGCGCGCTTCCTAATGAGTTCAGTCGTCTGCCTTTGAGCCTTATAGGATTCTCCACTCTTTAGAATATGGTCAAGGAAGAACAAAACCTGATTCATATGACGAACGATTAGGTTAGCCTTGTGCTTTGCTTCTTTCTTTTATTCACTGCTTTCACACGATCGAGCTTGATAAATATCAAGCTAAGATTTGATAAAGTTCAAAAGGGTTTGAGAGTAGTTTGAATCCCTCCTAGGGTAAAGGCGCTCAGTCTCCTAGACACCACCTTATTGAAATGATGTTGTCTAGTCCGGTGTAGACAATTGTACTAGGTCGCTTCATATTGGTCATGGAGCATGTTTGATTCTCTGTAAATGAAAGTATGTTCATTTGCATGAGAGTCCAGTATCTCAAGGTATTTTTTGACAATAAAATAAGCATTATCGATGCGTTGGAGCTTGGTCAGAGCATCCATGATTTCCTTTGATGGAGCATCATTCTCCGTAATATCTTAAAAATCATGGATAAATGGGTAAATGTTAAACTAGAGAGATGAATTGGTAAAAGAATAGATCTCGAGAGAAAGAACTTCCCTCAAGAAAGCTTGGGCCTGATTGATGGGGAAAAAGAGGTGCAATGGACATAATATAAAATAAAAGTTTTAATTTAGAAGCACGAAAGATTTGAGTGCATTGTGGAAAAAGAGGCATTGATTCATTTATATAAGGCTCAGGGAAGCCTAATATGCTCGAAGTCGAAGTATCATGATGATTGAAGATCCTATTAATGACATGAAATGTTCCCGACCAACATGGAACGAGCAGGTGAGCGATTTTTTATGTTTGTGCCATGTCATCAATAGGGTGATCATTTGTTTTAAGCATTGCAGAAAGAAAATAACTAAGTATTTAAAGCATTGAAGGTATTATGCTTGATTGCATTAAAAAAAGAAAATTACAGGTTGACAGTACATCAGTTGAAGAGACAGACAAATCTATGACAGCCAGAATTCAAAAGAAGAAAAGGTAGCAATCTTATCTTGCATCTTTGATCGCCTTTCCTTCAACCGATCGAGTGCAATTGTAGTTTGTGAACCCAAATATACCATTTGGCTTACCAATGGAGTATGTTTTTGCATGAAAATGCTTAATTTCTTGACCTCGGCTTTCTGACCACTTCTTATGTCGATCAAAGATTTTTCTTCTTTCTTTAGTGCCTTCATCTTATCCTCCATTGTTGATATTTTAGCCTTCAAGTAATTTAGGATTGAATCTGACTCCTTTAGTTTTTCATAAACGGTGGAGAGTTGTTCTTGAGCGGTTGTGACCTTGGTCATTTTGAGGGACACAGCTGTATGCTCAGATTGAAGTCTGTCGACTGCCATCACTATATCTTGGTACTCATGAATTAGATTCAGAAATTCATAGAGTATGGGCATCTTGGTCGACAGGGATTAGTCAGACCAAGAGAGAGTTTGGTAACGATGAACAAGAAAATTAAGTCTCTTAATTGATCCTAAAGAAATGATGTCAAAAGCCTCGAAGCGAATGAGAACTCATAATTCCTCTTGAAGTTGCCAGAGTTCCGATGAAGGCGCTGGAGACTCAGCCACCAAGGTATCAATAATGAAGGCTTGGTCAAAGAAGGATAAAATATATTTTATAGGAAGTATGTCCTCAGGAAACGAAGAGAGGGCACTATAAGTATCAATTGGTATAGGTAATGGAGAAAGAACATTGGTCGCAGGGATCTCTATGGGTATAGATCGATCAGAAGAAGCTTCAGCAGGACAAGAGAATTCCTCTTCTACTTCGTATAGGATGACCACCCTATGCTTAGAGATTGGATCTGTTTGCTCGGTTAATTTTAAAGATGGAGTAGACAAAATAGAAAAGACTGGAATCACATTAGAAGTAGCCACCCTAGATGAATTGTGAAGCATTGGTGTAGCTGACTCCACAACTCCCTAACCTTGATCACGAGTGACGACGAGGCCATAAAATACAAAAGGAGGCTGAAATACTCTAGAGGCTAATACGTGATTACCTCTTCCTGAGTGTGCCTTTCTATCTGACTTTCTAATCGACGAATGTCACTCATATTCTCTCCAGAATCGGAAGTGACAAGTCTTTCTGTGGGAGATTGAGTGGCATTGGTCGAAATATTTACAATCAATGCCTTGGCCTGAGGAGGCAATGCAAAGATAGGTTGTCTCTTAGAGGCAAAGAGTTCCCTGGTCATTGAGAAAAGAAAAGAAGAGGATTAGAGGAAACATTATCATACCAAAATGAAAAAAAAAAATGAGATATAAATGGCATCCACCTAAATTAGACTGAATAACGACGGTGCAAAATCTATAAGCCACTGGCGAAATTTTGGTGGGATTGACAATTAAGACCATAACTTAGTTGGAACGTGGAAAAGGATGGGGATTATGCAAATATGGTTCGAGACAATGATCAAAAGGAAGATTGGGATCATCCAATCTTTCCTTTTCTCTCTACTATTTGTTAAAGGCCTTAATGAAGTGAGCATTCTTGTGTCTCTTATATACCTCTTCCATCTCTCACAAATATTTTGAAGGAGGAACACCTGGACAAAACTTGGTTTTATAGTATTTTTTTGAAAGCTGCAGTAGCTTTGGCTGAAAAAGGAATACCTAAAGTTTTTGGGGTCGATTGATTAAAAGCAGTAAGAGATGTGGGAAGAGGAGCTACAAGAGGTCCAAGCTCTGCGATCTTTAAAATGGTTGAAAGTGTTGTAGAGGCTTGGATGGATGGAGCTGTAGAGATAACTTTGACAGAAACTACAGCTTAAGTCTTTCGATGCTTTAGCTCAGGTGAAGCTGGTTTGATTGATCTTATTAGTACAAAAGAAGAAGGTTCGATTGCCCTTATTAGTGTTGGGGAAAGAACGGTTGATGAGATGGATATTGTTTTCTTTGATCGCGTCTTCCTTTGAAGAAGAGGCACAGCCGATTGAGGGGCCGTCAACTTTTTAGTACCTTCGGTCATTGTTTTCTTCTTCTCAGCCATATGTTTCTCCACTTTAGATGAAGAAGGAGAGAGCTAGGTGATGATTAACTCATGGAATCAACTTACTAAAGTCTCATAGTAATTTTTCCACCGGTGATAAAATGAAGATAGCTGTTGGGGACAACTGGAAAAGAGAGGAAGTATGAAAGCGGAGCTTATGACATCGAAATTTTTGCAGAGGGTATGGAATGTAGTGACCAATTCTACAAGTAGTTGATGATTAAGAGGCTGATTGCAATAGATAAGGAATGCCTTGGGCCAAACCGAATTGAGATTGGGTAGTATTGCTCAATCACAGCCTTAACATTGACATCAAAATATATTGTGCCACCATATTAGAGGTCTCTATAAATTAAATAAAATTTCCAAGCTTGATCTCTGAGACCAGTCATCTCGATATCGACCGATTCATATTCTTCTGTGAACCATGCTGGACTAAATTTTTTGTTATTGAAAAGACAAAAAAAAATAAAAATAGTTGGATTTACAGGGGTTAAAAGAAAGAAAGAAGTTCATATATTTGGCAAAAGAATGGTGAAGTTTGATGTAAAGGATATTGTGATTGTTGAAAGAAGCAAAATCTAACCTAGTAGGAACGGATTTGACAAAAGTTACCCCAAAATATTCATAAAGCCACATCTGGACGAGCCAAATAGGTCTGCCAGAATGATAAAAACCTTTAGTGGTCGCTTCAAACATACTCTGATATAAGTGGCCGAGCATGTATGGGGCAAGGGCAAGCTAACGTCCTTGGGCAAGCTTACCGACCAGATGAATGTATTCCTTTATAATATGAAGAACACTCACGCAAAACAAAAATTGGCAGATCCACATGTAACAACCCATACTTTTCAATACTCGAGTGTTACCATGAGAACCTAACTTGGTATAAACACAAACCTGATTTATTTAAACATTTACCTTCATTGTAGCTTGATTAAATAGTTAAGTGTAATTTTTGTCCATAGATCAAATCATTCATTCGTTGATTCTCAAGATGAACCATCATATCACTCCAAAATTAAACCACATACCACCAATCTAGGGTCTCAAGTCACAAGATCTACTGTTCATTGCGTCCTTAATAGCATGAGGGTTGCTTCACACTTAAACCATACAATATAGTTAATAAATATGTAAGCCCCTACCTAATTCCACCTAAAACTCTCTTAGAAACCATTAGGAATACTAATGATCAGATTCGAAAATGATCTGTCTATTAGATTATCATGGATCGATGATTAGACCAAGTTGCACTTAGCATGGCCCACCTGAGCTATGGATCTACCTGATCTTTGGGCAGAGGTCCTAAGCAGAACCGTATAATTTATGAGTGGAATGGATTTCACTAGACATCATGGTGAACCCCACCTTGAAGTTGTGTGTACACAGATGTGTGGTGCAGTGAATACCGAGCTTAAAACCTAGTCAAGTTGGGTTTTACCTGATGATCTAAGCCCAAAGAGGAAACCTCTTCCTATTTCTTATTTTTCTGCCAACGAATAGATGGCATCCGTCAGTTTGAAATTGGGCCCACCATCATAGACCTCATGAGGGATCTGAACTATTTATCACGATTAGACAAGAATTTTGACCAAACCCTAGGTATTTTCACATAAAATTGCACACGTGTGTGCACGCATCACAAGCATAAGCTGAGAGTGTACGATTATTTTCTGAAAATGAAAATTCATTTTAGCATCAGGCTAGCAATCCATATAGCCATTTTCGAATCAATCCCAACCCTTCGTTTGAATAAATCCCAGCCATTATTCACTTCCATTTTGAGGCTTTCCATAGCGGGAGTTCTGGTGAAAGAATCTTTCCTCATGCATTGTTGGCGCAATCCCAACTGTTATTTTATTTCTAGAAGATCTTTGGAAGCATCCTAGTCATCCAAACTAGGGCTTCTTAAAGCTTCATGCATGGTGATTGCAAGTTCTCATGAGAAAACCGCCCACAACTCAAAATCTCGTAGAGCATGAAGATTTTGATGTTCTCCCAAAAGATGGACTCCAAATCGATCTCTAGCCATATCCACACCATTTACATGCCTTAGATCGTAAGATCATCCATCAGATCCAAATCCACCATTAATGGGGAGGTTATCTCCTCCATTTAGCGGGAAGAACTTATCTTCTTGGATGGGCCCCATCTTATTTATTTGAGTCGCTCAAATAGTGGCTCAGGTTACCAAAGAGTAGTTCATAGGGTTGGATTACATACATGCAATCAGATTTGTGTATAATAAGCAACCAAAGATGATTTTCTAATGTGTTAGAGATGAGGTTTTGTGTCTAAACTGGAGGTTACTAGCCGGTTCTTCTAGATTTTCCTAGGGCCTATAAAAGGCTACCTATTAAGGTAACCCATCCCAAAACCTAGAAATTCAGAGTGTAGGAGAGAGAGAGAGAGAGAGAGAGAGAGAGAGTGATCATCGCTCTCTCTCTCTCTCTCTCTCTCTCTCTCTCTCTCTCTGCTGCACCACAATGAGGTGGGTTGAGTCCTAACTTGGTCCATATCTTTCAAAGGAGAGTCTGGTCTACAAGAGAGAAGACAAAAGAGAGAAAGGAGAAGGAGAGGTTGAGGAGAGAAAGAGAAGACAAGAGTGAGTAAGCGGCCAAGTCTGTGCCACACCAGGTGACTCGTTCAAGTCACTGATGCGAGTGTTAATCGAGTTTTGGGCCAACAACCTTGCTGATCATGCCAGAGATGAGAGATCAAAGGAAGGAGAGGAAAAAGGGAAAAGCTAGAGAGAGCAAGCTATTTTTCATTGAACTGCACCGACGAGTTTAATCCGATTTGGGTCTAGGTCATCGGCTAGGTTGTTGGTTGAGTAGAGAAGAAGAGAAAGAGAAAGGAGAAGGAAGAAAAGGAAATGAGGGAAGGAAATATGAAGAAGTGGGAGTGATAAGGTTGTTGTTGCAATGTGTTAAGCCGCATCTGACTTGCTGCTGAGTCATTGCATCAAACCGACTTGTTGTTGAGTCAAGGCAGGTTGGGGTGAGTCTAGTTTAGTTCTAGGGTTACTGGACACCCCATCATTGAGAGAAAGAGAGAGAGAGAAGAAAATGAAAGGTGAAAAGAGAAGGAGAGAGAGAGAGAGAGAGTCGAGTCAAGTTGGTACATTTATGTCGCACCAGCTCGACTTGGCTAAGTTGTTGATTGAGTTGTAGGTTGATTTTAGTCCAGCAACCTTCCTGGACAGGTCAAAGGGAAAGAGAGTAAAGAGAAGAGAGGAAGAAAGAAGAAGAGAAAAAGAAGGATGAGGAAGAAGAGTTGCTGAGTCCACTTGGTTTAAAACCGAGTTAAGGCATTGACTCATTGGTGGGTTACTGGGTTCAGAGGAGTGAAAGAAGTAGAAGGAAATAAAGAGGGGAGGTGCGTCCGAGTCACAATTGAGTTGACTTAATTATTTTCAGTTGAGTTAAACTAAGTACAGCTGAGTTCAGCCAAGTTCGGCTAAGTTTAAACAAGCTAACTGAGTCACTCAATTCTTCGTTAGATTCCTGTAGCATTTGCAACTACCCCTTAAGTAAGTTCGTGTCGAGTCGTCAAGTTGAGCTACCAAGTTGAGGTAAATCGAAACCCATTTCATTTATGTTCTACTGAGTTGACTTAGTGAATTTTCATTGAGTTTATTGTCTGTAGAAAGTTGATTATTAGTAGTTTTCCTTCATATTTTGATTGGGTCATGGCCGCATGTGTATCAATCAGATTTGACTCTATTGGATTGTAGTCATGTGTCATTTAGCAGGCCACGCATGCATCTAAGTTGTTCGATCAAGGTGAGGACTCCCCCTTTAAGCTTTCGACTTAAATTTGTTAATCTTGATCTAAATGATATTTTAATCTCTTATATTTAGTATCTCCTACATTACTTGATTAATCTACTTGTCTCACTATGTGAATATGTTAATCTGTTACACAATTAACTTTTGAATTGGATAATTAACATGTCTCTTTAATTCTAATAAGCATGAATTATTTGATTGCCACATGTTATCTCAAGTTACAAAATTTATTAATCAATTAGATGCCTGTAACTTATGATTACTCAATAATAAATTTGGGAGTCTTCAAACTAGTGTATATTTCTAATAGAGTAAATGGAATTTGTTGTTAACTTACCTTCTAGCAAATCATTTATGCCGATGCGGCTTTTGGGGATAATCTATTTTTATTACATTCGGTGATTGGATTATTTGCCCTATGCGGCTTTAATTGGATATTTACCCTAGTGCTTTTGATATTCAAATATTTTTCCTATTTGTCTTTGATTGGATATGATGTAGAGCAGGTCGCGGACAGTTTCATGGCCAAGATGGATCAGAAAAGGCCCGGTCGACGACAGAAGTGATTCGGACCGTCGGACCTTAGATCGGGCGTATCTCGTAATCCGGAATGAGTTACTTGACGTAAAATATATGATTTTGGGGTAGAACGAGCTACTTTAGCCAACTAACCCCATTATGTCAGGTTGCGCAGCCCAGAATTGCGAAAAACCACTGGATCGACGGTCGTTTCCTTGTTTTAATTTTGTTTTTACTATAAATAGTAAGTTTTAATTTGATTATAACTCTTCATCCGTCGGGCTTTACGAATTGCGCCCAACGTGAAAAGAGCTTAGAATAATTAGGAGAACGTTTGGTGAAGCCAAATAGGACACTTACTATTTTTGGCCGAAAACCTTGCGCACTAGTAGACATCACGACCGTCTATAAATAGTAAGTTTACTATTTATAGTAAGTCGCGATTTCTAGGAGTTTTAGTTGTAGTTTGATTCTGATTTCTTTCTCATTGCTTGGTACCCCTATTTAAAGGGTTGTGAACTCGTTTTTATTCATTCATTAATCAATTTTGAATTTATTAGAATTTATTTCTATTTTCTGCTTTCTTTCCTCATGGATTCGAGAAGTCTTTGTGAGGAGTCTAGAGAAGTTCCGTGGATTCGGAATAGTTATCCTCTTGAGGAAGATGGTGCTTAACATCATGTCCTCCCCTGTGTCAGCTTGGTATCAAAGCGAGGTTTCTCCTTGGATCGTTGGCTTCTAACGACGGGTCGGACAATAATCCCATGGGTGGTGCTTTAGGGAATTTACCTTTAACGCCGGTAGCTTTCGAAGTAGCGCAACAAGATAATCGGCAAGCCATGGAAGGGCTGCAGGCTTCCATCGACCGCATAGTGGATCTCTTGGCGGAAAACCTAAGGCAACTCCTTGTTCTTGGTGGTAATCCTCCACCGCCAATTGCTGAAACTTGTAATCGCCATGATCGCAGGATAGTACTGGTAGTGCATCCACGGGTCATTCTTAAGGAAGGAGGCTCTAGTGAGGAGGAAATCGACGACATAATCTTCTAACATCCCAGACATGGCAATGATCGAGTAGATCGAACGGATCGAGAATTCAAGATGCAGGTTGATATTTCTAGCTTCAATGGCCAATTACATATTGAGGCTTTTCTCGATTGGCTTTCTGAAGTTGAGCAATTTTTTGACTATATGGATATCCCTGAAGCAAAGAAGGTCAAGCTTGTGGCCTACAAGTTGAAAGGAGGAGCTTCAGCTTGGTGGGAACAACTGCAACTCGCACGAATTAGGCAAATGAAAGCACCAATCCGCACCTGGCAGCGGATGAAGCAGCTATTACGTACCCGTTCCCTCTCTAGCGATTACGATAAGGTATTATTCCAACAATACTAAAATTGTTGACAAGGTAGTCGGTTGGTGAGAAAATACGTAGAAGAAATTTACTGCTTGGCGGCGCGTAACGATTTGGTAAAAACTAAGTCGCAGCAAGTCGCCCGATTCAACAGTGGATTGTGTATGGCTATCCAGGATCGGGTTTAGATACAGTTCGTCTAGATGATGAATGATACGATCAAGTTGGCTACTCAGGCAGAAGTGCAACTTGAATGTCCTAACACATAGACTTATCCTACTGCAAGGATCCCTATGGCAGGTCCCCTCCAGGGAATTGCATAGCCTAAGGGGAAGGAGCCCGTAGGAGCACACACTTAACCTCCTACATCTGAGAACCGAGATCAGGAAAGCGGGTAAGCTAGACCCCAAAGGGGCGTATCGACTATTGTTGGTCCAAGTAGAATCCTGAACCCCTATGCTTGGTCAAGGCCCGATAACTGCTATTGTTGTGGCCAACTGGGCCACCTATCAAATACTTGTCCTCAGCGAAAAGCGGCAAACCTCGCCATTAATGATGGTAGTACTGATAATGCTTATGAAGATCCAGATATTAAAGAACAGGAGCATACCACCGAGGACGAGGAAGATGATTCAGGT
This sequence comes from Magnolia changhungtana, assembly GCA_030180095.1. Classification (NCBI taxonomy): domain Eukaryota; kingdom Viridiplantae; phylum Streptophyta; class Magnoliopsida; order Magnoliales; family Magnoliaceae; genus Magnolia; species Magnolia changhungtana. The sequence continues at coordinate 468,731 of JASAUF010000648.1, forward strand.
TGGGTTCAGCAAGATCACTGCGAGTCACTCGTCGTAAGGTGACTATTATATGCGCCAAGAAAAGAAGTACATCCACAGCGACATAACATCTTCCGCACTAGGTGTACTGTGAATCGAAAGGTTTGTGACGTGATCATTGATAGTGGGAGTAACGAGAACATTGTCTCCAAGGTCATGGTGGAAAAATTGCAATTGAAAACGGAGCATCATCCCTCTCCATATACAATCAGTTTGATCAAGAAGGTCAGCGAAACAAAGGTAACTGAACAGTGTACCATATCCTTTTCAATTGGCAAACATTATAAGGATGAAGTAGTATGTGATGTGGTTGACACGGAAGCATGTCACATACTACTTGGTCGGCCCTGGCAATCTGACCGTGACACCACTCATAAAGGACGAGATAACATATATATCTTCGTCAAGGATGGCCGGAAGACCATATTGGCCCCTATGGATCCAGAGGGACCACCTGAAACTTCTAAAGTGAATGACTGTTTTCTCTTAACCATACAGGACTTCGTGGAAGAATCCAAAGAAACAGGACAAACTTATGCATTAATTGTAAAAGGGAAGAACTCGAGCCTACCATCATCCCTGAAAGACTAAGGCCCCTGTTACATGAATTCAAAGAAATCTGGCCCAATAACCTTTCTGATGGGTTACCCCCCATACGGGATATCCAACACTATATCGACTTTGTCCCTGGGTCCAGTTTACCTAATCGTCCTCATTATCGAATGAGTTTGAATGAGTGCGAGATTCTGCAGGGACAAGTAGAGGAGTTGATCCGTAAGGGTCTTATTCGAGAAAGCATGAGTCCATGTGCTGTACCAGCTCTATTAACTCCAAAGAAAGATGGGAGTTGACACATGTGTGTCGACAGCTGAGCCATCAATAAAATCACCATAAAATACAGGTTTCTTATACCACGGTTGGACGATATGCTGGACATGGTAGAGGGTGCAAAAATGTTCTCTAAATTGGACCTAAGGAGCAGCTACCATCAGATTCGAATACGGCCGGGTGATGAGTGGATAACGGTCTTTAAGACCAAGGAAGGATTATACGAATGGATGGTCATGCCCTTCTGTCTTTCGAATGCGCCTAGCACATTTATGAGATTGATGAACCAAGTTCTGAAACCTTTCATTGGGCTATTCGTTGTGGTTTATTTCGATGATATTTTGATATACGGTCAAGACGAAACCACCCATATGGAACACCTCAAGAAGGTCCTTCAAGTGCTCACTAAAAATAAAATGTATCTCAATTTTAAAAAGTGCAGTTTTATTATTGATAGCCTATTGTTTCTAGGTTTTATCGTAACATCCACGGGCATTCGGGTGGATGAGGAAAAGGAGAAGGTAATCAGAGAATGGCTGGTTCCCACAAATATTCACGAATTGCGAAGTTTTCATGGAGTAGCGACATTCTATCGTCGGTTCGTGAAAAATTTCAGTACCATTATGTCACAAATCACAGATTGCATGAAGAAAGAGCAGTTTTAGTAGACTGACGAAGCCTACAAGAGCTTTGCCGAAATCAAGCGCAGATTATCCACGACCCCAGTTCTTGTACTTCCTAACTTCGACAAACTGTTTAAAGTCGAATGTGATGCCTCATATGTCGGAATTAAGGGAGTTTTGTCTCAAGAAGGTAGGCCGGTAGCCTTCTACAGTGAGAAAGTTAGCGATGCAAGTAAGAAGTGGTCTACATATGAGATCGAGTTATACGCGGTGGTCTAGGCACTGCGACACTGGCGACATTATTTGATTAAAAGGGAATTCATACTTTACACGGACCATCAAGCTCTTAAATTCATTAATAGTCAAACTAATATTAACCGTGTGCATGCAAGATGGATCTCATTTTTGCAGGAATTTACGTTCATACTAAAACACAAGTTAGGGCAATAGAACAAAGTAGCTGATACACTAAGTCGCCGTGCAACTTCGTTAGTCACTATGAGTAATGAGGTTGTCGGGTTCGAGCGCCTCAAAGACATAAATGCCGATGACGACGACTTCAATGATTCATGGGTTAGATGCCAAAAAGGTTACTCCGGCGACTTACATATTCAAGACGGGTTCCTTTTCAAGGGAAATCGACTATGCATCCCGAACAGTTCACTAAGGGAATAGATAATTCAAGAGCTACATAGAGGTGGCCTCAATGGACACCTTGGGCGAGACAAGACGCGAGCTCTTTTGGAAGAATGGTATTACTGGCCGCAATTGGTATGTGATGTAGGAAAGGCAGTCCAACGTTATTATATCTGTCAGACTTCCAAGGGGTAATCTCATAATATGGGCCTCTACACCCCATTACCCGTACCTGATAGCCCTTGGGAGGATTTATCTATGGATTTCGTGCTTGGTCTCCCACGAGCACAACGCGGCATGGATTTGATGTTCATGGTAGTAGATCATTTTTCCAAAATGACGTACTTTATTCCATGCAAGAAAACTCTCGATGCAACACATATGGCGAATCTATTCTTTAAAGAAATTGGGCGGCTACACGGGGTTCCCAAGACTATTACTTCTTACCGTGACACGAAGTTCATAAGCCACTTTTAGCGGACTTTGTGGACTCAATTTAATACACAACTTCAGTTCAACAGCGCCTACCACTCACAGACTGACGGTCAAACTGAGGTTGTGAATCGCACGTTGGGAAGCCTCATTCAATGCATTTCAGGAAGAAAATCGAAGCAGTGAGATTTGACTTTGTCTCAAGTGGAGTTCGCATTCAACAACATGGTGAATCGCTCGACAGGGAAATCCTCATTCCAGGTTATTTACAGACGAGTGCCTCGCCACACACTAGACTTGATCCCTCTGCCCAAGCTCCCAGGCATGAGCATTGCAACAGAACATATGGCTGACAAGATCATGGGCATTCATGCGGGGTACAAACCAAGCTACATGCCTCAAACAAAAAGTACAAGGAGTAAGTGGACAAGCATCGGCGACAAAAAGTGTTTGAGGTTGGCGATCAAGTAATGGTCCATCTGCGCAAAGAGCGATTTTTAACCGGAACGTACAACAAGTTGAAGAATAAAAAGATTGGACCGGTACCAATCATCTGAAAGATCAATGACAACGCTTATGTTGTTGATCTTCCAAATGACATAGCGATCTCACGGACTTTCAACGTCGTGGACCTGACCGAGTATCATGAACCAGTGCAGGATGAGAACTCGAGGATGAGTTCTTTTGAAGTGGAGGGGACTGATGTAGAGCGGGTCGCAGATAGTTTCATGGCCAAGATGGATCAACAAAGGCCCGATCGACGACAGAAGTGGTCAAGACCATCGAACCTTAGATCGGGCGTATCTCGCAATCTGGAATGAGTTACCTAACATAAAATATATGATTTTGGGGTAGAACGAGCTACTTTAGCCAACCAACCGCACTACGCTAGGTTGCGCAACCTAGAATTACGAAAAACCCCTGGATCGACGATCGTTTCCCTATTTTAATTTCATTTTTATTATAAATAGTAAGTTTTAGTTTGATTATAAGTCGGGCTTTACGAGTTGCGCCCAATGTGAAAAGAGCTTAGAATAATTAGGAGAACGGTTTGGTGAAGCCAAATAGGACACTTACTATTTTTGGCCGACAACCTTGCCACTAGTAGACATTACGACCGTCTATAAATAGTAAGTTTACTATTTATAGTAAGTCACGATTTCTAGGAGTTTTAGTTGTAGTTTGATTCTGATTTCTTTCCCATTGCTTGGTACCCCTATTTAAAGGGTTGTGAACTTATTTTTATTCATTCATTAATCAATTTTGAATTTATTAGAATTTATTTCTATTTTCTGCTTTCTTTCCTCGTGGATTCGAGAAGTCTTTGTGAGGAGTCTAGAAAAGTTCCGTGGATTTGGAATATTTATCCTCTTGAGGAAGACGGTGCTCAACCTCATGTCCTCCCCTGCGTCAGGATATTTGCCCCATATGGCTTTAATGGAATATTTGCCCTTTTGAAGCTTGATGGTTTAATTTGTATAAAATGCTGATTTTTAGGTCATTATGCAGAGTTCCATATGATTTTCAGGTGAAGCTGAAGTTCATATATTGATTTGATAGTTACCTTGCAGAGTTCATATGTTTTCGAGTGATGCTGGAGTTCACGTGTTGATTCTTTTTTTAATCTTGTGGAGTTCGCTTTTATTGTGATTTCCGGGTGAAGCTGAAGTTCATTTATTGATTTTTTAGTCACCTTACGAAGTTCACGTACAATGTGATTTATAAGTGAAGCAGAGGTTTGAATGTTGATTTTCTATTCATCTTTTGGAGTTCACTTGTATTGTGATTTTTAGGTGAAGCTGAAGTTCACATGTTGATTTTCTAGTCACCTCGCGGAGTTCATATAATTTTTGGGTGAAGCAGAAGTTCATTTATTGATTTTCTAGTCATTGTACGGAGTTCTATATGATTTTTGGGTAAAGTGAAAGTTCACTTGTTGATTTTCTAGTCACTTGCGGAGTTTACGTATGATGTGATTTTCGAATGCAATAGAAGGTCGTATGTTGATTATTTGACTATCTGGATATATTCACTCATAATACGATTTCTACTACACTTTCTTAATGGTGAAATTATGTTAGTTGGCTATATTTATGAGTGTATGATCATGATTTCAAATTTCATTGTTTAATATATCTCGTTTTATGTCTTGCAAACTATATTGGATTATGAATGATGAATATGTAATCTTAAAGGGTATTCCTCACTGCGATAGTTATTAACACTATCAAAACATACCAGTTGATGCAAGTGTAGAACGAGCCAATGCGGTTAACTTGGTTGCTGGAACAGATTAGAAAGTTGAGGAGCTAGACGAGGTCCCAGTGGACATATCGAGCTTCATCATTAGTTGATAGATTTTCATTTTTTGTTAGTGTACTTTTGGTATTTAGATTGTATAAGTCCTGTATGGGCACTATATTTTAGGTTTTTGTAATGAATGAAAAACTTTTGCTCAATGCATGGTTTACTCTGCTAATATTTGTTAATAACTCTGATTGATAACAAGACTGTTTAAATTTAGACTTTAAATTACAAGTTAACACTTGGGATTTTGGGAAACAAGCAATATACTCAGGTTTCAAAAACTAGAGTGTTATACTGCATTAGGAGAATAGTCGTTTGCTCTCGATCATCAACTTCGTCTTGAGATTTGCATTGGATAGCCATGAAAGTGGAGTAAGCTTTACTGGTCTTGTCTGGAAAGACGAATGTATGTTTATCCTTTAGGACAAAACGTGGATAAACATGTTCACTAAAAGGGAGAATATGGGTGAAAGCACAAGCATCCACGATAGTCGGACTCATGAGGTTATATTTAAAATGGAAGGTGTTGGTTGATTGACTCAAAAAATTTGAAGTTGTCACAAGAAGAAAAGCATTGACTTGATATTTGTGCAAGGAAAGACTGATACAATCATAAATACCAGCCTGTTTCCATATGTCACCATGTTGTGCTTTCACACGAGTATATCATTTTGCTTAACCGTTCATCGGTTTCAGTCATGACCTCGAATCTTTTAAAGCGTTGATAGGATTTGAGAATTGATCAGATTGGATAAGCGTAACTTCATCAGGGCGCCCTGGGAAACATGATTCTATTTTTCGAAGTTATTTGTGCTAACTTCAGGATGAAAGGCTAGGCCAAGTGTTAAGTATGCATTGTTCAATTCAGTAGTAGCACTGAAGGGGAGGTCATTGACAAATCTTAAAGAAATGACATCCAAATCTTTTATGAAGGTTTCTTGGTAGAAGACTGGAATGGCGGAGGAGGAAGATGCAGCCATGGTGATCGAAAGAAGATCGGATGAAGAGAGGAGTTTGAATAAGAGAAAAGAGGTAAGAGGTACAAGAAGGCAAACACTAACCCACGTAGTGTTTATATATTGATCATGATACATGCACATTAATGAAAGGACAATCACGACTCCTAGTATAAGATGACTGTGTACAACATGCCACGAGGATATCCAACAGATAAGAGGTAAAGACCGTCATTCAGTTTAGCCTTGATCAAGTAAATCAATGGGGAATTGACATGTGGAGGAGAAGTCGTTCGTATTAATTGCATCAAGTAACAAAAATACATTCTCGCATTTACTTCATTAGAGGTAATTTTTTAGTTGTAATCTATTAGCAGTAATTTTTTAGTTGTAATATAAGTTTATGCTCATACATTGAACTTTAATCTTATCTAATATCATCAATTCTTTGAAGAAATGCATTCTTGCATACACTCCTAATGAAAAATTGTGAATTTTTCCTTTTATTTGATTGCACTGTTTACCCGTGTCTTTTCTTATAAAGGACAGGATGCAACCCATCCTCCTACGAAGTACCTCACCCGCCAATTATCACCCAAACATTGTAAGATTGCCTGAGTGGTTTAGGCAATCGATCTCCCTAAATTCAATATATATTCAATTCTATATGGTTAAGTTAGATGTATGTACTTATTTTTGCCCTTGGAAAAAACTTGATGGATTTGAATATAACCATTATATTAATTTTGACGTGCCACACACACCGCGCCTGACAAAAAACAGACTGAGCCCCCAAATATAACGGGGATTTTTGGCTCATTGGCTCTGCGTATTGGGACCGATCATACCAACGGTTTGGATAACTACACTATGAGCTCCACCTACACAAACCCAAAAGCCGAATCTCAATCACCGCTTGTAGTGTAATCTACAGCAGCCCGGCCAACAAAAAGCTCGATGGGCCACACCATTATGTATGTGTTAAATCTACTCCGTCCATCATTTAAAACAATGCATGTTAAGAAATGATGCCAAAATTAAGGCCGTTAAAAGCTCAAGTGGGCCACATCACAGTGAAAAGTGGAGATAGAAAAGCCAACCATTGAAACATTCAAGGAGGCCATCGAAGTTTTAGATGAAGTTGATATTTGGTTTTTGTCCTTTCATCCTGGTGGGAGTCATCTTTTTAACGGGTTAGATGGCATGTATACATCAAGATGGGCCCTGAAAAGGTTTCAATGGTGGGCATCCCCTCCCTGCCGTTGCCCATGGTGTGGCCCACTTGAGTTTTGGTTCAGATAGATTTGATTCATGGGCACAATGACATTATCTAGTGAAAATGATAGTCCAAATGGATGTCAGATACATTTCACGGTTTGCACACAGACCGTTTTGTTGCACGAAAGCGGATTGTGTCCTGCCCCTGGACGGACTCGGTCCAGGCAGAGGTTGTGTGGGGCCCACCGTGGTGTAGGGGTTTTATCTGCACCGTCCGTCCATTTTTTTTTCCGTTTTATTTTAAGATAATAGCCCAAAATTGAGGCAGATCCAAGGCTCAAGTAGACCGTACGGTGGGGATTGATCTCCCATCATTAAAAACTTCCTGAGAGCCGTAGAAGTTTTGATCAAGCTGATATTTGTATCTTCCCTTCATCGAGGTCTATGTGACCTTATGAACAGGTTGGATGAGAAAAAAAACATCAAGGTGGGCCCTTGTAAGGTTTCAATGGTGGGGATCACTATCACCGTTCTTCTTATGGTGTGGTCCATTTGAACCTTGGATCTGGCTCATTTTATTTTTAAATCTAAAATGATCTGAAAAAAAAAAAGGGTTAGATGGCGCGGATAAAACCCATACATTAAGGTGGGCCCCACAGACACCTTACCTGAACCGAGTCCGTTTAGGCAGGGACAGGACAGCAGTCCGCTTGTTGCACGGGCTGCCTACTACAACAACTGTTGTATGAAATTCGCGGGAGCGGACTAGGTGTTACCCGGGTAACACATCAGTGGTGTTACCCTTACCGTGGGACCCACCTTTATGGTATTATGTATATCCACACCGTCCATTCGTTTATAAACCCTGTGTTAGTACGATACACCAAAACTTATTCGGATTTAAATTTCAAGTGCACCACACCATAAGAAACAGTGGTGATTGAGTGACTCACCGTAAAAAAATAAAAATCCAAAGGTCCTATATTAAGGTTTATGTAATGGTTATTTTCAATCCAATCTGTTGATAATGTTATTAATATATGGATGAAGCTAAAATACAAATATCAACATGATCCAAAAATATTTTGGCCCACAAAAAGTTTTAAATGGACATTCATAACTTTTTCTAGTGGTATGGTCCACTTGAGGTTTATATCTTCTTAAAATTTGGGATATCCTACTAAAATGAGATGGGAAAACAGATAGACGGCGTGGATATACAAAAAATACATCAATATGGGCCCCATACATTTAGGGTAACACCAACTATGCGTACTGCTACCCGGGTAACAGCTAATCCGCTCCCGAAATTCGCGTCCGCTCCCCACCAATCACCGTATTATAAAACTCGCACGATCTCAGCCAATCACTTACAACATTCGAAGTTGCCGTCCATTCTTCTCTAAACGTCCATCTTGTATCCCCCAACCGACCATTTACAACCGTTTAAACATTGAGAATTTCGACCATTGCTCCATCCAGAAGCCGATTTCGAAACCCAACGGTCTAGATTCGCACACATGCATGCCACGTGTACGGTGGGGTAGCCAAAATGTTTCAAATCGGGTCTGGATGAGCCGGGTTTGTCGCGGAGCGCCTTGGCGTCGGCCGCACGCAGCGAACTTTTGTCTCCTTCCCTTTAAATTTTTATATTATTTCGTCCCAATTTTCTACCATAAATAAATAATCGGAATAATTACAGCCGTCTGATGTGGGGCCCACTCGAACAGTTTATTTTCAGCCGCTCCGCTTTGTCCTCTCGTCCGTCCCCATTCTCACAGCAGACCCCCTTCTCCGTCTCTCCTTCGCGTTTTCATTTCCTCTCCACTCTTCCGCGCGCCGCTACTCTTATCCTCCGCACCCTCTCTCCGTCCCTCCGACTTGCGCTAGCCTGCTCCGCTGTTTGTCTCTGTAGCGCTCGTTCGTAACCTGCGCATCCCCATTTCCTCTCTCGTTTCGTAGAGAGAGAGAGAGAGAGAGAGAGAGAGAGAGAGTTGGGGGTTTTGGGAATGAGATTAGGGTTAGGGTTTGTGTGGTTTTCTCTACAAGAATGAAGATCTCTTGGTTTCTAGGGTTCGTTTCTTGGTAGAAGAGTTGGGTTTCCATGGCGGGAAGTAACGAGATTAACGTAAATGAATCCAAGGTATTATATTTCTCGAATTTTTTGGATTTTTTGTGCGATTTTTAGTTTTTTTTTTTTTTTTTTTTTAAATGGTTGCATATTGTTGTTGATTTCTTCCAATTGGGGCAAATTTGCTTTTATTTTGATTGATTTGGATTAGGGTTTTGATTTCATCGTTGTTGCAGAAAGAAAAGATTGTAGCTTGTGTTGAAGCGATTCAGTCTTGTTTCGGTTTGAATTTCAGTTGTGTAGTTGTTGAACTTGCTGTAATTTGGAAAACCCAGAAAGAAGATTTCTGATTTGATATCGATTGCGTGCCGTTTTGCTCTGTGTATTGCAATTTCTGGATTGAATAGAAGATATATTCAAGCTTTTGCTGGGGCTGCTTTCGTTTCCTTTTGTTTCAAATTCAGAAAACCCAGAAAGAGTATCCTGACTCTGTATCTATTGGTTGCTATGTCACTGTATAAACTGTTATTTATGTATCGAATAGAAGAAAGATAGCAGCTGTAGTTGAATCGATTTTCGTTGGTTTCAGTATGAGTTTTGATGGTGTAGTTGTTGAAATTAGTATAATTCAGAAAACCCAGAAAGAGTATCATGGTGATTCCATGTCTATCAATGCTGTTTCTGCATATTATATTGAAGTTTCTGTATCAAATGGAAGAAAGATAACAGCTTGTGTTGAAGAAATTGTCTTTCACTTTGATTTGAAGCTTGATTGTGTAGTTCTTGAATCTGGTATATTTCAGAAAACTCGGAAGGAAATTTCCTGATTTATGTTGATTGCTTGTCATTTTGTCGACGATTATCGCAATTTGTGTAATTCAGGAAATTCAGGAAGCTCGTATTGACTTGTTTTTCTGTTTTAATGTTCGATATCATGGCTGTTTAAAATTTGTGTAATACCAAAGACCCACAAATCTTCCTAATTATGTGCTGGTCACTTGTTGTAGATGGTTGTCCCACTCAATACCTGGGTCCTCATTTCCAACTTCAAGCTGGCATATAATCTCCTCCGTCGCCCAGACGGGACCTTCAACCGTCACTTGGCCGAATTCCTTGACAGGAAAGTCTCTGCCAATGCAACTCCGGTTGATGGGGTCTTCTCCTTCGATGTCATAATTGATCGCCCAACAAGCCTCTTGAGCCGTATATACCGCCCTGCCCCTAACGCTGCCCAACCGGGCATCCTTGAAGTCGAACAGACTGCCAGCTCCACTGTCTTCCCTGTCATCATCTTCTTCCATGGTGGCAGCTTTGCGCACTCAACTGCCAACAGCGCCATATATGACACCCTATGCCGTCGCTTTGTGGGTTTTTTCAAGGCTGTTGTGGTATCTGTGAATTACCGGCGGTCCCCCGAGAACCGGTATCCATGTGCTTATGACGATGGATGGGCAGCACTCAAGTGGGTGAACTCTCAGTCCTGGTTACGGAGTGGAAAGGACTCCAAAGCGCACGTGTTTTTAGCTGGGGACAGCTCAGGAGGTAACATCGTGCACCATGTTGCAATGCGAGCTATGGAATCAGGGATCGATGTATTGGGGAACATCCTCCTCAACCCCATGTTTGGTGGGGAGAAGAGAACAGATTCAGAGAGAAGATTTGACGGGAAATACTTTGTAACTATTCAAGACCGGGACTGGTATTGGAAAGCCTTTCTTCCTGAAGGGGCAGATAGAGACCATCCTGCGTGTAACCCATTTGGTCCCAATGGTGTAAAGCTCAAAGGCCTACCATTTCCCAAAAGTCTAGTGGTCGTGGCAGGCCTTGATCTCCTCCAAGACTGGCAGTTGGCTTACTTCGAAGGGCTCAAAGAGGCTGAGCAAGATGTGAAACTCATCTATCTTGAGCAGGCAACAATTGGGTTCTACTTTCTGCCAAACAACGACCATTTCTATAGTGTAATGGAGGAGATAAAGAACTTTGTGAGTTCTAACTGTTAATAGACTTTACCTATACAGGCATACATAACAGAAGCTTGACATATATCACTCGGCCTTTTTTTCTTTTTCTTTTCTTTCTTTTTTTTTTTTTTTTTTTTTTTTTTTTTTTCTTTTTTCTTTTTCCCCCATTCGTGGTTGAAGGCGTGCAGTATATAAGATGTGTACTACTTCCAGTGTCATCCATTTTGGGTGCAGGGCATGTGTTATATCTGTGAAGGCTTGGTTTTCAGCAGTTTCAGCTCGATCAGTAATCCGCATGCGTTATTGGGTTTTTGGGCATTGAGCATGTTAGTTTCAGGTTACTGGCTCTGTTGAAGCTGCTATTGATGATGGGTTTTCCGGGGGGCTGCTGAAGTTAGGTTATTCCCTTCTATAACATCCAGCTGGTCACGAAGAAGCTAAGGATTTGAGAGGAGGGTAGCATATTCAGTGGTGGATCAAACAGTGCCTGACTAATGTTAAGAGCTAATTTCAGGACATGGGAAACATCCATGGTGTTGTGAAATATATATATTATACTTGTGTTTTATAATTGTTATGAAGATGTTTGCTTATCGTTGACACAATGTTTATTTGATAAAGAGTGTATTGGTTTTTCTTCCTTCTTCTTTGTTAGCGCACTGCCATTTGTTGGATTTTCACTGTGCTTAACTTCAAATATAATGGAGTATCTGGTGTTCTACACTCATATGGTGGAATTTCATATTGCATTTGCCGGGTTTCAATCAGCAAACATGCACCTCTAGATGCGGGGCATTGGCATTTGCAGTGGGGCACCTAAGCCATGCACCAGGTGGAGCCTCCTTTGTTGATTAAATGACCCAAAAATCAAGCTGGCGCTGACTCATCTGATGGGCTGTGTGTGTGCATTGGCTGTAAATCATTGGTAGTTTCTTTTGAAACCTTTTGAGTGTTTTAGTACATTTGTCAACCGTCAGCTGAGTTCATCATTTAGGCGGTGGGTCATCATGCAGTTGGATGGCTATTGCCTACATGCCTGGTTGACGTGTGTGTAGGAGGGAGGTTCTCGTGGGATTGTAGCAAAGATCCCCATTCATTGCACCTTAAGCACGTTCAGGCAGTGGTGCATTTGGGTGGGCGTCTTCCTGCATGAAATAGGCTGTAGAAGGAAGCCATGTTTGAAGTAGCTGTTCATAAGGGGGCCTAGAGAAGGGACACTCAAATCAGTTTTGAGGTTTGATGCAGGATGTCTGTTTTGGTGAGTCTGTCGGGAATGCACATAGGAAGAGAGAATTTGCAAGAAGTGAAGCATCAAGCAATCTGTGGGCTCTACTTACAGCCGCCCATATCAAGGAAGAGCCCAACTGTAGAATCGCACGCTGGACGTGTCCGCGGGAATGCGCCTGTGACCAGATGTGAATAGAATGTTGTAAAAGAGACTGAAAAATTGCATTTTTCTGAATTCTCTCTTTTATCAATTGATGCTTCTTTTTTATCCTTTATTTTGATCTTTGCTGAGCCGGCAATCAGATCTATCATGATTATCCAATTTCTTTCTTGGTTTGCCACCTAATACTGATTCCATCATCAGTATTATTCATAGTTCAAATACTTGAAAACTCGATTGGATGTCTAGCCCAGTGAGGTTGACTTGAAGACTCGATCAAGTCTTCACATGACTCGACTCGATATTTAATGATATTTAAATACATTATTAGTGATCAAGCATAGTAAAAGAGAATTTTACTATCGATATCAATTTTGATGCCTTGGTTAATGGTGGTATTTCTTTTAGAAATGTTTGGGGTTTGAATCTTACTCACTACCTTTATGAGTTTTCTTTTTTAAGCCTGGATGGGTGAGTGACTCAGCTCAAGTCATTGCGAGTCACATCAAGTCAATTGAGTAGCGAGTTCACTCGATGAGTTTCTTGCCAACTCAGCTGAGTCACTTAGAAGCACAAGTTTCTTACTGACTCAGCTTGAATCTCACTGATATGAGTTGAGTTGGCTGAGTTTTGAGTCGAGTTGGCGAGTTTTAGAACTATGTTATTAGTCAAAAATATCTCTTGTGGACAATTTAGTCATTTATTTTTTGAAAAAGATGTTTGGTGTCCCGCCAGATTGTCGATGATAGGGGCATCTGAAGAATGGTTGATACACATTCTAATGTAAGACAACTAATCACTTGCTCTAAAAGCTCGAACCGATAGAGTCTGGCGAATCAATCCCTTCATCTCATAGCACATGCTCCATATCTCCTTGGTTAGGTTCTTGGCCAAACCCCTCATGGGTCCTACATCACACGGGTTTGGCCTCACACGAGCCACCCGCCTCACACGGGCTGCCCACTTGACTGTGCCCCTACATCCCACAGGCCACCCCACTCGAACTCGATGTGAAAATGCCACTGTATTACATTCATTATTTGATAAGATGCGAAAATTGAAACCCGAATTAATCGGGCTAACATTTTTTCACATGTTCCCACCCCAAATCACAAATAAAATAAGAACAAGCTATCACACTTCTCTCAACTGTGATCTTACTGCCAAATGCTCAAGTGCTTTCCAAGGGCTTGTTTGGGTGCCACCATAAAATCATTTCAGTTCATTCTTGTCCAACAGGCACAACATGTGTTGTCCACATCTCAGAATTATGATGAAGGGTTAAGATTCATTTCACAACTAGGGGCCCAGCTAGACATCCAATTGGCCTGATATTGGCTTGTGAATGTCTTTCATCTTGATGATTCAGACACATTTGCAAGCATTCACACTTGTTCGAATGCTTTTTGCACACAACTCTTCTTAGGCCCTGTTTGGCAGACACCTAAAAAAGAGTTTATTTCATTTTAGTTATCAGTGATTATTTATTAAAGATCTTGATCTCTAAGACATTGAGTTCAAGTTAACAATGATCAGAGATCACTGATAACTAAAATGAGACGAAACTCATTTTTAGGCATCTACTAATCAGCCCTTAGACTTATTTTAAATTGCAATTTCAGTCCATTGGGCAAAAATTAAACCATTTTCGTCTTAAAAAAATCATACACCCCATTTATTTTTGGGCAAATGTAGGAATGGATAATGTAAATATTTGAATTTTCCCTTCATCCTTCATGTACTCACCTTATGAATGGGTTGGATATCATATAAACATCACAATAGCCCCCTAGAAGATTTCAATGGCCAACTCCATTCCCACATTTGTCTATCATATCGCTCACTTGAGTTTTAGATTAGCATGATTTTCAAGATTGCCTCCTAAAATTGATCTAAATCAGATGATGGATGGATTGGATGTCTCGCATGCACACAAATACATGGCTTACGAATCGGTTCAAACGAGAACATATAAGAACTCTTTGAGAACTCATTTTAGTGATATGTATATGCAATCTAGGCCATACGGGTTGGGGAAATTTTCAGTACAACTAACTGATAAGGTCTATCCATTAGGTCCTAAATGTATTTTGTGGGTTATAAGTAATAATCACACTAGTTGGACAATCCTAACCATTAGATAAATAACATATAAAATGGACAATCAAGATCATTTATGAAAAAATAGGCCCGGTAAAAATCTGAGCTATTGATTTATTGGGCCTCATCATGTATTGCTTATGGTTCTAATAATCACTTTCATTAGGAAATCAGAACCATCCAAACCTTGGCTTGGAAACAGATGGCTATAGAAAAGAAGAATAACTTATGAATAAATCAGATAATCTTATCAATATGGGTTTCACATTTCGGCCCATGAACTGAACAGAGTAGACGGTTTGGATTGATCGAATAACCTTTCTAATTTTCCATATTCAACTAGGAGCACCATGTGTTAATAGCATAGGTGGGCATTGAGTCGAGTCCGACCGAGTTGGGCTGATCCGACTTGATCCGGTTTTGAAATAGGCTTGACCTATAATCGACCTAACTCGGTACTGAGTCCAGCATACTTGACCCGATCCGAGTCTAAGACTGGCCTGGACTAATCTAGACCAAGTTTGACCCGGTCACAAGTACCGAGTCAGGTCGAGTCAGCACCGATTCGGGTCAGGTGTAGCGGGTATCCACAGGCTGAAATCACAACTCAAAACCTATATTCACTTGATAGAATTGTAGCCTCTCCATCAACTGCATGGCATTTCAGATCTGAAACGTCAATTATGAGTTTTCTTTAACATATTTGTACAAGTTGAGCTTCGGATCGAGTTGAGTCAGTACCGAGTTAGATTTTGGGTCGAGTCGAGTTACTGGATGACTTGAACTCGACTCGGTTTGAGTTCGGATTGGACGAAGTCAACTCGATTCGGATCGACTCACCCACTCAGATCGAGTTTGCCAAGTCCCATGGTCTGGTGCCCAGCTCTACTTAATAGTGCCCTGAGAAGACGGGAGCATTTCTCATTTTGTTGTATGTGTGTGGACGTTTAGAAGTTATGATAGCTACAAAAAAATAAGCATTGTTTGGATATGATTTCGAACCCATCTATTAGTCGTTGGATTCACATTGTGTGGCCCACCTAAGCAATATATAATAGATCATTGGCTATGTTCTATTGAAAATGATATGAGAACTTGTCTCATTGACTTTTTTACAGGCCTGATTTCCGGTGATGATTAGCTTTGTCATCAATCATAAGAAATGATCTGGTACCCCTGTCGGCAGTGGGACCTCACAATACTGGGCCTCGTTTTCACGCCAATGTGTCACATGTGTAGGACATCAGAGCCATACAAAAGATTGGCCCCCTCATGAAGATCACCCAACTTAAAATCAGGACCATCAGTCATCAGATGGGCTAGATCTTTAAAATCAAGGGTGGATAATGATCAAACCCGACATACTTTTTGGTCCACCTGGTGATGGATCAAACGGCCAATGATGATCCTTTGTAATGGGATGGACGTTTTGCACGGCTAGGATCTTTTGTACATGTGACATGTTGGCAGGAAAAGATGTGTGGTGGTGTAAAGTTATGGTAGTGTGGACAGTACCTGATCATTTATTTGATTACTGTGTCGTTTCATAATTAGTTGATTAGGCATAGAACATATTCCCTAATACGACATGTAGTCATTGTCTGTGGTTAGGTGGGCCATGGCCACTAATGTGATTCCAGCTAATATAGATTTATTAGTCAAAACCCAAGTAATCTTGGCCGTATGTTGGAGGGGTCTCACGTGGACATTGATTGAAGGATACACATACAACAACTAGACCTACAGCTGATGACTCAAGTCAACTGAAATCTGGACCATCCAAATTGTGGGCCCATTAGAGATAGAGGACAGTCTAAAAATAAACATGACCATCCGTATCTGAATTTTAAACAGGTCCAATTTGGGACATTCTACCACAGACTCAAATCAAATTTACCCAACTCAAGGTAATAGTTAATTGCTATAGGAATATAAAGAGAAATTCTCATAACACCATGAGTTATAATGCTTCTAGTTGCATTGGGGGATTGATGGTCCAATCTATTGAATTGTTCATTAAGTCTAACTCACATTTCGTAGGCCACCATACAACATTACTGATAGTGTATAAGGAGTGAGTGTGGACCTTTAAATAAGTATTTTCCTCTTACAACATGGTATCAAAGCAGAGCATAATTCTTTCTCTCAACTGATCCTCCCATCATGCCACTCTTCCCATCCCCACCCCCAACTACCCGTGTCACTCGTCCTTGCTGTTAACGGTGATAGCTGACATTTCGAGTGTGGGGGTCTCTTTCTTTACCAACGGGTCGCTTCTCAGGTTTGTTCATTCTATCACTTGGCCTATCTTTATGGTTATGTAAGATAGTTCTTTTTCTCTCTATTTCGTGCATGCGATCTTATAGTTGTGTTTAAATTTGTGAAATCCATGCCTCTATTTGTCATTTGTGTGGAGATTCAAGAAGTTGGGGTTGACCAACGCCTAGAGCTATATATTACTATCATAAAATTAGGTGATCGCAGCTATCTCACGTGGTCTTAATCCACTACTATATATCTCAATGGTACATGTAAGTTGAGCTATATTGATGGGAGTAAGAAAAAGCCTCCTTTCAACCATGCAACCTATATAGGTTGGAAATACGATAAATATATTGTTATAAATTGGCTAATTGGCTCATTTACTCCACAAATCTTGAAATTAGTGAGTCTCTTATGATATATAGCACCATAAAAGAGATATGGGACACATTTGTTGAAATGTATTCCTATAAAGTTGATCACGGACGTACTTATCAATTTGAGAAATTAACTACTAGCATACAATAAGGTGAACAGTCTATAGAATCATATTACATTTCACTATGCTAAAGATGAAAGGAACTTAATCATTGTATGCCACAGTTCTTATCCATAAGGATCTATAGAAATGGCTTGAAAAGTTATACAATTTCTAATTTCTTGATCAAATGAGAACTTTGATCGTCGTAAAGTTTAGATTTTGGGGAGGGAGTCTATGCCCTCATTTAATTCAGTTTATAAATATATTCACGGAGAGGTCGGTCATTATACTTCCAATGCTCCATTGTCTTCATCAGCTATGTAGAAGTTTGCCTTTTTTGGATCCAAACCAAATAGGGGAGTTACCAAATAAAAAAAAAAGGACAGATGATCGATCATGTTGATCATGCTGCTTATCGCCCTATGAGCCATAACTGTCCTATTAGTGCCTTGATTTGTCAATGACGTGTGCTAGTGTGTCTTGAGTCAGTTGAGCCCCTATTAGAAGATATTGGAAGATCGAATACTTGAAGACTTATAGTATCAAGGCTTGAAGACATAGGTAAATTGAGGTGCCTTGGTGAAACTAGCCCTAGACCCCTTTAATTCCAAAACAACCTACTTCTCAATGATTCATTACTTCTAAATGATTCATTCTCCTAAAGGTAAATCCCCATTTGATCATCACAAGCCTTAATCTTAAAATGGACATGTTTAGCTAGGCTAATAGAGGTTCAGATCCGCTAAGAACCGAAATTCACAATCAACAGCATTTTGAAGATTGTCGATCGAATCGACAGTCCATCGATTCGAGTCGATTGAATCAACAGGTTATGCCGATCCGATCGAATCGACAAGTCATGCCGATCTGATCGAAGGTCCAATTGAGAAAGACAAAAAAACGTCCAGCAAGCTAACTTCTTAATTCTGGAATTTATCGATTAAATCGAAGGTGCACTCTATCGAATCGAAACTAGCTATTATATATCCATTTGAGCTTCTTCTTTATTAAAATGACACTTGGATCTTTAAAAAATTTATTATTTTTGGTATTTTAGAAACCCAAGTATATCTCACTCTTTCCATTTACTCCTAGGCTATCACCCTAAGAGATATATGTCGTCTTCTTGTGATTTATCACTCTTGTGAGCATTCCAAGCTTTATTTGAAGATGAACATGGTATCTTGGATTCTCTAAAGATTAGACACCAATCTTATAGGTAAACACATGTCTATCATCCTCCAAAATGCCCATCTAGGTAAATCTCCAATTGTAACCAACTATCTCATTAGTTGTAGGAGATTCTACCACCATTCTATTACCTTGGCGTCTGCTTAGGAAGATCATTGAAAGATAGTCGATCGTTGGAGCTGAAGAAGATCTGCATTTAAGATCAGGGGAGCAAAAGAGAAGCCACGTTAAGATTGATTGAGCATCTCAAGAAAGCGCTGGCAATGGGGCTTATCCAAAATGAGTAATGTTTTAATTAGAGTCCATCGAGTTTGAAACCCAAACTCAAATAGGTCCTCGTGTAAGACCATCTCCAGTGAGAGTGTACGTAAATTAGTTCTTGTGTAAGACTAATCAAAGGTTGTTGATGAGCCTATAGAAAAGTCTTGAAGTCTTCAAGAGAGCCACCTACACAGGTGCGTACGTACATACAAGTCCTTATGTAGGACCGGCTCCGGCGGGAGTATATGTAGGTCCTTGTGTAGGACTACATCGATTCTTGGTTAGCCTAAAGAAAACCTTATGAGTCTTCGAGAGAGCTCCCGACACGGGTGTGTACATGTAGGTTTGTGGTGAACCTATTGAAAACCATTGTAAAAGTTAATGATAAACCTATAGAAAACCATTAAAATATGAAATCCAATACACTTGATTTTGAGTGCATTGGCCAAAAGTGGAGCAAGCATTTAGTTGAATCACTATACATTCTTATGTTTGTGATTGTTTATGTGGATGTAATTCTATTTATACTTGTGAATAATTTTTTTTATATTATATGAATACATCAAATAGATTGTATGCTAGATACTCAGATTAGAGCACACGTAATTAGTATTTTATTATCTCACATCATGG
The DNA here is from genome assembly GCA_030180095.1 of Magnolia changhungtana. Classification (NCBI taxonomy): domain Eukaryota; kingdom Viridiplantae; phylum Streptophyta; class Magnoliopsida; order Magnoliales; family Magnoliaceae; genus Magnolia; species Magnolia changhungtana. The sequence continues at coordinate 488,096 of JASAUF010000648.1, forward strand.
ACCATTTGCACCACAATTAGTTGTATCTTTTATTGTCTATGATCTTGGACCCATTTCACCTTAAAATGTAAATTGATAATTAATTAGTAAATATTTTAAAGTGGTCATATATTTTTTTTTTAAAAGGACTTAGCCATAATTCTAAAGTCCGTAAGCTTCTACGAGTTGTAGTATCGTGTTAGATAATTCACGCAATTTCAATTTGTATCAAAGCGGGTTTCTCTTTGTGAACTTAACTGTCTAGAGTAAGATCTATTGGGAGCTTTAGAATGATGTCTAAAAATAAGGAGAGTTCCATCTCATGACTGTCATATTTTGATGGGTCTAACTATGCCCATTGGAAGGTAATAACGATGATATTTTTAAGATCCCTTAACCATATGCTTTGGGAGATAATATACCAAGGTTGGCATATGCCGGTGGAACTAATCATGATAGATGGTGTCATCATCACCACTCCTAAAGATCAATCCAAATAGAGTGTTGGTGATAGAGCTAGATATGGTTATGATTCCAAAGCTCTCAATGCTATTTAGTTTGTCGTTTATCTGGATGCATTTAAAAGAATTTGCAAATGTGAAATTGCGAAAAAAAAAATGTGAGACATTTTAGAAATTACTCACGAAGCAACAAGCATAGTTAAGTGTTCCAAGATTTAGTTCTTAACCGTCTACTTCGAAAATATTAATTTGAAAGAGCATAAATCATTTATGGAGTTTTATTCTATATTGAATGATATTTGTAACTCCATGTGAAATTTAGGTTAAAAAAAGTTCCGAAGGCCCGTATAGTAAGATAATCCTTAGGTCCCTACTAGATAGATTTACCTCCAAGTTAACCTCAATTAAAGACTGTTGAGATATTGATTGCATGAAAATAGAAGAACTTGTAAGTTCCCTATATACATTTGAACTATACTTTAGAGAAACACCCTCTAAGAAGAAATACATTATCTTAAGGGGTCGTTTAGCACCATGGATTTGGAGGGATTTGAGGGGATTTCAAATCCCCTGGTTGTTTGGCACTATAAAGTAAGGGGGTTTCAAATCCCCTCTTTGAAATCCATAACGAGAGCTTAAATTACATCTAAAATCCTTACAAGAGTTGCATGTGTAATATGTGTGTCACTAAAGTATTAAACTATTGGGGACATGGCCCACTAATGATTGGCTTAATCTCACTCATGTTCAATGCACAAATACAGTCAACATATTCTGGAACTCGGAAGTTGAGTTACTACTCGACCCCCGATTTTTGGGATGTTACAAATTGAAAGGTTTACTTTTCACTACGAAAGTTTTCGTAGCTAAAAAATGTAGATGATGCTTTTTGCTACGAAATGGTTCATCGCTAAAGGCTATAAACAATTTTATTTTAAAAAAAAATGAAGGGTTTACTTTTAGCTACGAAACGTTTTCGTAGCTAAAAGTAAACCCTTCGTTTTTTTTTTATAAAATTGTTTATAGCCTTTAGCGACGAACCATTTCATAGTAAAAAGCATCATCTACATTTTTTAGTAGCTAAAAAACATGGATGAGACTTTTAGCTATGAACAGTTTCTTCGCTAAAGGCCTTAAACAATTTTTGAAATAAATCGAAAGGCTTACTTTTAGCTATGAAAATGTTCGTAGCTAAAAAACGTGGATGAGACTTTCAACGATGAAAATTTTCGTCACTAATGGCTATAAACAATTTTTTATTACTTTTAGCTACAAAACTTTTCGTGGCTAAAAAACGTTAATGAGACTTTTACCTACGAAATATTTCTTAAGTAAAAGTCTCATTTTTTTAAAAAATATTTCATCTCAAATTTTCTGATATACACCTGTTAAAATATAATTCATCATATTCTTCCTGATATATACCTGTTATATAATATATTTCATCATATTCACATTCACATCTATCTAAACCTAAACCACATAAATTCATCCAGACATAAACTACATTCATCCAAATATAAACTGCATCCATCCAAACACAAACAATCCTATGGAAAAAAAAAAAAAAAAACAAATGAAAAGAGAGAGAACATATGAGAGGTGATCCAGACAAACAAAAAGAAAAACAACCTTAACCTAAACCTAAACCTATCACCTACACTTATAGGTTTAGGTTATAGGTTTAGGTTTAGGTTTTAGGTTTAGATTACGGTTAGGTTATAAGTTATAGGTTATGGGTTATAGGTTATAGGTTAAGATTTAGGTTATAGGTTTTGGTTTAGGTTAAGGTTATATGTTTAGGTTAAGGTTTAGGTTTAGGTTATAGGTTTAGGTTTAGGTTTAGGTTTAGGTTATAGGTTATATGTAACACCCCGAATTTTTTGCCAACATGGAGATAGATGTCCTTAGGCAATGAGTCGATCCTAACACCTTATTAACTTGTCAGAACTCAATCCCAAAGTGTGGTGAAACCACATCAAATGGACTCGGAGGGCTAAACGACGCAAATCGGGAGGACCCGAGGTGGGTCCCGCACTTTTTCGATACCCCGGGGGATGGATGCCATCTCCCCCAGGGTGAGCCATCGCCCCAGGGTGCAGCGGACGGCGATGGCATCACCGGATCGGTGAGGTCTCGCCAGCCAGCGGGCTGGGCGGCCCATTTTTCTACACTTTTCATTTAACTTCAACAAATCATAGCTCCCTCGTTTTAACTCCGATTTGGGTGATTCAAAAGCTATATTGAAAATTGATAAGTTTAGTTTTATATAAAAATAAGTAAAAAATATAATAAAAATTTTATTATAGTAAAATATAGGTCGTTGTGACAACTATATGAAAATCATCAGTTTGGACAGCTACTGCTTCGAGAATTTGTAGAATTTTTCTACAACACGAAACCTAGTGAAATTTGGTAGAGATGAAGTAGACTTGATGAAAAACTATTAAAAAAATAATTAAAATAATATACTACCTAAAAGCACCAGAAAGGGGTGTAGAACTGCCCTAGGACCATATTCTTTCGTAATTAGGACATAATTTAATTAAGTACTAAACTGAATACTCAGTATAATTAGCTTGAACCACTTTAAATATGAATTACAAAACCCAAAATGAGTAGAACAGCTAATGCTACGTTACCTAGAAACTTAGAATCAATCTCTAAACCCAATTGCTCTCAGGAGCACATTGAAACTTCGTATCGGACCTAGACCGCGCGTCGAAAGGCCGATGACCACAAAACTATATACTAATGGCCGCCTTATTGGGCTTAACTACCATCTAGGAAATAAAGTCCAGATAGCATCTCAAAACGCACAACTTGAGCCATGAGCGAAGTGTGTGAGAAACGCGAATACCTTTAAAAAATGAACTCAAACTTAAGTGAATTGAGTCGTTTCATTTGCAGGCCAAATCTAAGCTTTCAGACCATCAGAATCTGACCTAATTACACCCTCAAATTAGGAAAAATTTCTAACACATGTCAGTGTACTTGTGGCCCTGATCGAGTGCCGGTGACTGTTGAACTGAAACTGGTCCGCCACGGTCGATCTGTAAATCTGATAGGACCGAAAACTTAGCTTAACCTAGATCCAATGTCAGGGAGCTTACCTAGATCCAATGTCAGGGAGCTTAAGTCCGACCGCACGCAGAAAAGGGGCCACCAGAAGTGCTCCGTTGGATCGAAACAAACCCTATTTGGCTATAACCTACGTATATTATGGCCCTGGGGCCATTCCGGACAGTTCTGAGCCTATATAAGGACCTTAAACCCTCTCACTCTCTTCACATACGAATTTGCAAACCCTAGAGAGAGAAGAGAGAAGAAAGAGAAGGAAAAAGAGAGAGAGTTAGAGTTGGTTCCTCGAATTCAATCCTGGCGCTCCACGTACTTAACCACTATTCTTTTATCATTATACGGGCGATTCCGACGCCGTTCTTAGGTAAGGAAAACTTAACCCTAATCTGTTTTAGGGTTTTAAATAGTGTAAGGGATGGAATAGCTAACCTATTTCATACTGAAGGTTGTCGTTGTACTGTAGATAAAGACTTAGTGTTTAAACTGAGTTCATTACGAGTCTACCAGTGAAAGGTGCGGACTATAAATGTTTAGGTTATGGTTTTCAAGGCTTTCAATGTCAGTTAATAATTTATAACTGACTTGCTTGTCGTTTCACATGCTAAATACGTCGTTTCCCTCGCTTTACAGATATATATGACTTATGTTGAATATAGTGTTTTCCATATGTTTATTGAAATGTTTCAATAGGTATGGAATTTGGATTCGTGCTTGCCATGATTATCCATCGTGGATATGAGATTGTTGTATATGCGACAACTCCTTAGTGAAAGGATTTGCCCAAATACATATTAGGATCAATATACGTCATGTATATCGAAGTGTATAGTCTAAGTGTTTGTAAAAATGTTCGAATGAATATGGAACTATGATTTACGCTTGCCATGCTTATTGGTTGCTAATGCATGATCGATGTATGTGTGGCAACTCCTTTGGGATAGGATTCACTACTGTATATGTTTTTAACTAAATCATTACATGTATATGATATGTGCATTCTAAATGTTTGCTAAAATGCCTGAGTGAGAAAATGCGTAATGTAATGTGTTTAATGAGGGTGTTGAGATAGGGTTCTCAATCCCCCTAGCTAAGGTTACTGTTTCCTTCATGTAATCTATTTTACCATTATGTGATATGTGAATTAAATGCTCATGTACGCTAACATGTATTCTATATGTTCGTCGAAATGCTGATATGGGATCTATATTTAATTGTGTTGTTACATGTTGTCTTGGCTGTTACATTTGAATGCTATTATTCTGGAGTGTGTTTGGGGCTACGTCGTAGTCCAGGCAATCAGTAATGGTTTAGGGTCGGTGGCCGAACTATTCTTGGCCACGACGGACGTGTTCGACGAACCCAAGTCGTACATCGTTTGTAAACAGTGGCTAGGCCACGCGGAATGCTTACTCACTTCATGTCGATCAATTCGATGTACGCTCGTACTAGTTGAGCTCGTCAAGTAACCCGATTGACCCGATGTATGTTTACTATATATGGATACTATTGCTTGAATCTAAGGTACCAAACTTACCAGTGGAAACCCCGTTAACCTTGGTACCTCGATCCACTAAGACTCATGAGCCGGACATGGTGGTATGGGACACCGTGGTCGAGCTGTCGGCCTACGCTGGGGCAACGAGCCTCCCCATAGTGAACAGTGAGCAACACTGCCTCGTGAACCGAATATGGTGGTATGAGATATTGTATTTGAGTTGTCGGCCTATACTGATTAGGTGACGAGCCCTTTGTAGTAACTTCGAACGTACTCTGAGACTGCATTGAGGTGACGAGTCTTTCCGTAGCAACTAGAGTATAAACTAGGCCTACACTGAACAGGTGACGAGCCCTTTATAGTGACCTAGAACCGCAACATCATATGATATGTACTAGGACTGACGACCCTAGAATGGATCATTGTTTAGAAAATGATATAAGTGTGGTACCTTTGCTTCCCAACACTACTATATGAATCAATCTAATTAAGTATTAGCTAACATGAGCATGCACCGCATTACATGTGCTTTGGCGAGGAAGAGCACTTTCGAGAGTTTACCATGTGCGTCATGAGATGAAGACACTAAGGGAGTGTAGGCGAGGGCATGCATAATTATCGTATACCATTCTTACATTAACAAGAGTATATAGGACATGATTGCTGTACTGTTTTATCATTACTACGTGATTGAATTGATAACATGTTAACCTTTGCCTTATAGCTCCACTGAGTTGATCACTCACTCCCATGTTCTGGGACGGTGTTTTAAACACCAACCAAACTTTGTCTTAGCTATAGGTTATGGCGATGCCTACAAGGCAGAGCCAAATTTCGAGGACAATGAGGAGGCGTTCTCCTATATACAGTTATCAAACGGGTTCATGTGAGCCGTGTCCTAGTCGACGGGCCTTGCAGGGTTGCTGATTAGATGCATTACACATTTTGTATATTTTAAAACTTTACATGTAAATTATTGACCTGGTAATATGATCATACTCTGAAGACCTACGATTACTTATATGTTTTATATATCTATCACAGTCTTCCGCTTGCTTAACTTAATTACCTCTAGAGTATGATATACTGTTTTGGTTTAATCTCATTCATGTTTAATGTGCTAATATAGACAACATTTAATCATCACTATCTATGTTGCATAAGTGATGCGTTGAACTCGGGAGTTGAGCTCCTGCTCGACCCCCGATTTTCAGGGCGTTACATTATAAGTTATAGGCAGACTGAGTGGAGATACCTCGTTTCAACACTTGAGGTCATGGTATTGATCCCGAGTGGGGGTGGTTAACATGGAGTGTGTGTACTGACATGGTGTGTACTAACAAGCTAACCCAAAAAAAAAAAAAGGTTATAGGTTATAGCTTTAGGGAATTGAGAATAGGTTAAGGTTTAGGTTTAAGAAATTAGGTTCTGGTTCGGGTTTGGTATCGAGTTTAGGTTTCGGTTTTCAAGTTTAGGTTTAGGTTTAGGTTTAGTTTAGAGAGTTGAGATTAGGATTAGGTGTAGGTTTAGGTTTAGGGATTTGAGATTACATTTAGGTTATAGGTTTAGGTTTAAGTTATAAGTGTAGGTTATAGGTTTAGGTTTAAGTTAGGTTATAGGTTAGGGTTTAGGGAATTGAGAATAAGTTAAGGTTTAGGTTTAGGAAATCGGGTTCGGGTTTAGGTTTGGGGTTTCAAGTTTAGGTTTAGGTTAAGGAGTTGAGATTAGGATTAGGTGTAGGTGTAGGTTTAGGGATTTGAGAATACATTTAGGTTTTAGGTTTAGGTTTAGGTTATAAGTGTCGGTTATAGGTTTAGGTTTAAGTTAGGTTATAGGTTATAGCTTTAGGGAATTGAGAATAGGTTAAGGTTTAGGTTTAAGAAATCGGGTTCGGGTTCGGGATCGGCTTTAGGTTTGGGTTTTCAAGTTTAGGTTTAGGTTTAGGTTAGGGAGTTGAGATTAGGATTAGGTGTAGGTTATGGTTTGGGGATTTGAGAATGCATTTAGGTTTTAAGTTTAGGTTTAGGTTTAGGTCTTAGGTTTAGGTTAAGGTTATAGTTTTAGGTTATAGGTTATAGGTTGTAGGTTATAGGTTATAGGTAATAGCTTTAAGGAATTGAGAATAGGTTAAGGTTTAGTTTTAGGAAATCGGGTTCAGGTTCGGGATCGGGTTTAGGTTTGGGTTTTCAAGTTTAGGTTTAGGTTTAGGTTAGAGAGTTGAGATTAGGATTAGGTGTAGGTTTAGGTTTAGGGATTTGAGAATACAATTACGTTTTAGGTTTAGGTTTAGGTTTAGGTTTTAGTTTATAGGTTTAGGTTTTGGTTTTAGGTTAAGGTTATTGGGTTATAGGTTATAGGTTTTGGTTTAGGTTAAGGTTATAGGTTTTGGTTTAGGTTTAGGTTTAGGTTTAGGTTTAGGTTTTAAGTTTAGGTTAAGGTTATAGGTTTAGGTTAGGTTTAGGTTTAGGTTTAGGTTATAGGTTATAGCTTTAGGGAATTGAGAATAGGTTAAGGTTTAGGTTTAGGAAATCGGGTTCGGGTTCGAGTTTAGGTTTGGGCTTTGAAGTTTATATTTAGGCTAAGGAGTTGAGATTAGGATTAGGTGTAGGTTTAGGTTTAGGGATTTGAGAATACATTTAGGTTTTAAGTTAAGGTTTATGTTTTATGTTTAGGTTAAGGTTATAGGTTTAGGTTTAGGTTATAGGTTATAGCTTTAGAGAATTGAGAATAGGTTAAGGTTTAGGTTTACGAAATCGGGTTCACTTCGGGTTCGGGATAGTGTTTAGGTTTGGGTTTTCAAGTTTAGGTTTAGCTTTAGGTTAGGGAGTTGAGATTAGGATTAGGTGCAGGTTTAGGTTTAAGGATTTGAGAATACATTTAGGTTTTTTGTTTAGGTATAGGTTTTAGGTTATAGGTTTAGGTTTAGGTTATAAGTTATAGCTTTAGGGAATTGAGAATATGTTAAGGTTTAGGTTTTGAAAATTGGGTTTGGGTTCGGGATCGGGTTTAGGTTTGGGTTTTCAAGTTTAGTTTTAGGTTAAGGAGTTGATATTAGGATTAGGTGTAGGTTTAGGTTTAGGTTATAGGTTATAGCTTTAGGGAATTGAGAATAGTTTAAGGTTTAGGTTATAGGTCAGGAAATCGGGTTTGGGTTCGGGATCGGGTTTAGGTTTGGGTTTAGGTTTTAGGTTATAGGTTATAGGTTTAGGTTATAGGTTAAGGTTAAGGTTTAGGTTTAGGTTTAGGTTATAGATTTAAGGAATTTAGAATAGGTTAAGGTTTAGGTTTAAGAAATCGGGTTCGGGTTCGGGATCGGGTTTAGGTTGGAGTTTTCAAGTTTAGGTTTAGGTTTAGGTTAGGGAGTTGAGATTAGGATTAGGTGTAGGTTTAGGTTTAAGGATTTGAGAATACATTTAGATTTTAGGTTTATGTTTAGGTTTTAGGTTTAGGTTAAGGTTATAGGTTTAGGTTATAGGTTATAGGTTATAGCTTTAGGAATTGAGAATAGGTTAAGGTTTAGGTTTAGAAATCGGGTTCGGGTTCGGGTTTAGGTTTGGGGTTTCAAGTTTAGGTTTAGGTTAAGGAGTTGAGATTAGGATTAGGTGTAGGTGTAGGTTTAGGGATTTGAGAATACATTTATGTTTTAGGTTTAGGTTTAGGTTATAAGTGTCGGTTATAGGTTTAGGTTTAAGTTAGGTTATAGGTTATAGCTTTAGGGAATTGAGAATAGGTTAAGGTTTAGGTTTAGAAAATCGGGTTCGGGTTCGGGTTTAGGTTTGGGTTTTCAAGTTTAGGTTTAGGTTTAGGTTAGGGAGTTAAGATTAAGATTAGGTGTAGGTTTAGGTTTGGGAATTTAAGAATACATTTAGGTTTTAGTTTTAGGTTTAGGTTTAGGTTTTAGGTTTAGGTTTAGGTTATAAGTTTAGGTTATAGCTTTAGGGAATTGAGAATAGGTTAAGGTTTAGGTTTAGGTTTAGAAATCGGGTTCGGGTTCGGGATTGGGTTTAGGTTTGGATTTTCAAGTTTAAGTTTAGGTTTAGGTTAGGGAGTTGAGATTAGGATTAGGTGTAGGTTTAGGTTTAGGGATTTGAGAATACATTTAGGTTTTAGGTTTAGGTTTTAATTTATAGGTTTAGGTTTTGGTTTTAGGTTTAGGTTAAGGTTATAAGTTTAGGCTATTGGGTTATAGGTTATAGGTTAAGGTTTAGGTTATAGGTTTTGGTTTAAGTTAAGGTTTAGGTTTTAGTTTAGGTTTAGGTTTAGGTTTTAGGTTTAGGTTAAGGTTATAGGTTTAGGTTAGGTTTAGGTTTAGGAATTGAGAATAGGTTAAGGTTTAGGTTTAGGAAATCGGGTTCGAGTTTGGGTTTAGGTTTGGGTTTTGAAGTTTATGTTTAGGCTAAAGAGTTGAGATTAGGATTAGGTGTAGGTTTAGGTTTAGGGATTTGAGAATACATTTAGGTTTTAGGTTTAGGTTTAGGTTTTAGTTTATAGGTTTAGGTTATAGGTTTAGGTTTAGGTTTTAGGTTTAGGTTAAGGTCAAGGTTAAGGTTAGGTTATAGGTTATAAGTTTAGGTCATAGGCTTAGGTTTAAGTTATAGGTTTTGGTTAAGGTTTAGGTTTAGGTTATAGCTTATAGCTTATAGCTTTAGGGAATTGAGAATAGGTTAAGGTTTAGGTTTAGGAAATCAGGTAAGGGTTCGGGTTTAGGTTTGGGTTTTGAAGTTATGTTTAGGCTAAGGAGTTGAGATTAGGATTAGGTGTAGGTTTAGGTTTAGAGATTTGAGTATACATTTAGATTTTAGGTTTAGGTTTAGGTTTTAGTTTATAGGTTATAAGTGTTGGTTATAGGTTTAGGTTTAAGTTAGGTTATAGGTTAAGGTTTAGGGAATTGAGAATAGGTTAAGGTTTAGGTTTAGGAAATCGGGTTCGGGACCGGGTTTAGGTTTGGGGTTTCAAGTCTAGGTTTAGATTAAGGAGTTGAGATTAGGATTAGGTGTAGGTTTAGGTTTAGGGATTTGAGAATATATTTAGGTTTTAGGTTATAAGTGTAGGTTATAGGTTTAGGTTTAAGTTAGGTTATAGGTTAAAGTTTAGGGAATTGAGAATAGGTTAAGGTTTAGGTTTATGGATTTGAGAATACATTTAGGTTTTAGGTTTAGGTTTAGGTTTTAGGTTTAGGTTAAGGCTATAGGTTTAGGTTATAGGTTTAGGTTTAGGTTTAGGTTATAGCTTTAGGGAATTGAGAATAGGTTAAGGTTTATGTTTAGGAAATCGGTTCGGGATAGTGTTTAGGTTTGGGTTTTTAAGTTTAGGTTTAGGTTTAGGTTAGGGAGTTGAGATTAGGATTAGGTGTAGGTTTAGGTTTAGGGATTTGATAATACATTTAGGTTTTAGGTTTAGGTATAGGTTTTAGGTTACAAGTTTAGGTTTAGGTTATAAGTTATAGCTTTAAGGAATTGAGAATAGGTTAAGGTTTAGGTTTTGAAAATTGGGTTTGGGTTCGGGATCGGGTTTAGGTTTGGGTTTTTAAGTTTAGGTTTAGGTTAAGGAGTTGATATTAGGATTAGGTGTAGGTTTAGGTTTAGGTTATAGGTTATAGCTTTAGAAAATTGATTATAGGTTTAGGTTATAGGTTTACGATGTGGTTTAGGTTAAGGGTGTGGTCCCTGTAAATACAAATATAAACATCGCCTGTCCAAATGGCCAGACCCCTCCAATGCTGACCATAGGAAATGGACAGCTTCATCATGGTCATAACTGCAGTTCCCACCTTCCAGGGACCCCCGCTCATCCAGATAGCTCCGACGCACATCCGGGTCTGCTCCATTAATTTTGAGCAAATACCTAAACACGGCATGTCTAAATGGTCAGGCCCTTCCAGTATTGTCCATAGGAAATAGAAAACTTCATCATGGTGATAACAGCGGTTCCCACCTTCCAGGTATCCCCACTCATCCGGATAGCTCCGATGCACATCCGGGTCTGCTCCATTAATTTTGAGCAAATACCTAAACATGGCATGTCCAAATGGCTAGGCCCCTCCAATGTTGTCCATAAGAAATGGATAGCTTCATCATGGTGATAACAGCGGTTCCCACCTTCCAAGGACCATCGCTCAACATCCGGATAGCTCCGACGCACATCTGGGTCTGCTCCATTAATTTTGAGCAAATACATAAATACAGCTTGTCCAAATGGCCAGGCCACTCCAATGTTGTCCATAGGAAATAGACAGGTTCATCATGATCATAACAGTGGTTCCCACCTTTCAGGGACCGCCGCTTAACATCCGGATAGCTCCGACACACATCCAGGTCTGCTCCATCAATTTCGATCAAATACATAAACACAGCCTTTCCAAATGGTCAGGTCACTCCGATGTTGTCCAGAGGAAGGACAAACTCTTTATACCAGATGACCTACAGATGATGAAAATTTCCAAGTAAATTGTACGAGGTTTACAGTAATCTTAGAGTGGAGAAAATTTCTAAGTATGTGCATTTCAGTTCGAGTTATTTCTATAATCACGATAACCTTGAGATGGTTGATACGAGGGATGGGTTGATTGCAAAAGGGCTTATTAAAACTATATTGGATTATCTTGTCGGACATAATGATTTCAGGACCAGCAAGATAACCCGATATAGTTTTAATCGACCCTTTCGCAATCAACCCATCCCTCGTATCAACCCTCCCAAGGCTATCATGATTAGGAAGGAACTCGGACTAAAATGCACAGACTTGAAAATTTTCTACACTTCAAGATTACTGTAACCCTCGTACTGTGTATATTCAACGATGTATATAATACAATGTATATAACATGAAATGGTACATGAGTGAGACAAGACAACATAACCTTTTATATAGAAGCCAGAAATTGATAGGTTAAGATTGTTCTATCGAGGAGATTCTTAAGCGTAGTCCATCTGCTGTTAGGACAAACAAGCATGGGTTTGGATTATTGGACCATGGGCCCCACCTGTAATTGAAAACCAACGATTAAAATTACAGTTCATCATATGCAAATGCCACGTGTACAGTAGAGATGTTTAGGGGAAGTAACATTATTCAATTGCTTAAAGAATACAGAAACCAGTGAGGAAAGGGGGAAAAAACACTAAAGAATGCCATCAAACTACCTAGAAATCAAAGGCAGTGAAATTGTGTGATAATCGAGAATGTGAATTTTGACTAGAAGACCAATCACCAATACACTCATTAAAGATCATGATATGATATTTTTCATTCCTCACCACACATAACCTGCCCAATAGTTTGTAGTTTCTAAATAAAAAGATGCCCCCCATACCAATGTCAAAATATCATATTTGACAGAAAAGCATACAAGAAATTTATAAATATTCAATCAGATAGTATGTCAAATAGTATACATTGAAGGAAAATAAGGGCAATGTCATCATTTCTAAGAGAATAAACTCAGACTATCCTTAAACAGAGTTCCACACAAAGAAAAGGAAGATTATACCAGAAATACTACTGAGAGAACTTTTTGACGCCTTCCTAATCCAGAAAGTTGAAGCCGATAACCTGAGTCGCCATTAGGAATATCTTTGCCAGGTGAAATCTTCACTTCCCTCCTTCATAATCCATATAAAGACTCAGAAAAAGAAGCATCTGAAAATTCATACAATGTGAAAAAAATTATTGAAAACAATTACCATTACATTTAATCAACATAAATGAAATGCTTATTTACAATTTAAATGCATTCCAGCAAGGCGAACACCCATGGACTGGATTCAAGAAGAGAACAATAAAAAGAAAAGAAACAACAAGTTTAGCATCTTAAACCAAATGAAACACACAAAAGATGTATGTTAAACTCCTGGATAATCCATTAAATGAATTCGGAATGAATGGATCTTGGTTAGAGCTAGGCATCGGTCCGAGTCAGATCGGATTGGGACCAACCCGATCCAATCTGAAATTTGATTCTCCTGACCCAAAGCCGATCCGATCCGAGACCGGATCCGGGTCACCTAACCCGATCCGAACCGAAGCGAGACGTGCGCGAGTCGCTGTGTGACTAAGTGGCTAAGACGGGTGGCTGGTTGGCAGAGAGACTAAAGGACTGGGAGAGAGATCTCTTAATATATATAGAGAGACTAAAAAGAGCTGTTACAGCAGAAACTGTAACAGTTGTGCCATTAGTGTAAAGACAAGCTGTAATGCTGCATGGCTAGTCCAACAGCTAGAAAACAACTAGTATTTATGGCTCATGCACAACAATCAAAAAATGACCATAAAACGGCTAGTTTCCAACAACCAAATATGGCTTAATAGAATTTATGTCTCTAGACCACAACCCCCTAGCCACTATTGCCTATAAATAGAGGGTCTGGATAGGTTTCCAAACCATCTCAACTCACTCCAGCAAACCCATACGAATCAAAGCCCACTGACCAAATACTCCAGCCTATATAGCAGGGTACAACAAGGTTCTTTTGGTCCATTGTCTGAAGATCAGACTCAGACCAATAGAGTGGTCTAAGAACAAGTTCATTTGCAGACCAGTGCAGTGGTCTAATATCAGAATTCTTCTTCTCTTTTTTCTGGGATTTTTCCTTTTCTTTATTTCTGCCAGATTGTGTAACAGAGTTCCATTGGTGGGCCTTCATGTTTGCTGAACGTAAACCCACACCAGGCTCATCATATCCTAGAAGCGGTTTGCCTGTAACCTATCAGCATACTCAATTCACTTGAGTAAGGACAAATAACGCTTTAAGGACAGCGTCTCAGACGTGCTTTAACCTATCCTTATTTTAGATTAATTTGTAATTTTTGAATTCCATATTTTACAGAAAAAATATTATTCTGTAAATTTTCCAACCTAAAAAAGTAATAATTTCCACTTCTGACTTTGACCCATTGCTGACCAAATAAATCGACCACTAATAGTGGGTGTAGGTCGACACCAATTATGTAACACCCCGTACCATTAGTACTCGAGTGTTACCCTTTTTAAATCTACTTCAACTTAAATCAAATTGGATTAATCAACTGACTTGAACATGACACATGTAGAATAGAGATTCCGGTTAAAATTAAGGCCATCCATCCAGGTCTCCAGGAGCCGGGACGTACCCTACAACATTTAAGAAGGTGAGGTTACCTGAACACTGTAAATTAAAGCATTTATGTTAATGGATACTGCTACAACACACTTACCACCAACGTCTAAGGACTTGTTAGTGACAAATCGAACCCTCATCATAACCAGTACCTTATATTAACCATTGATAATAAGTATCGTCAAGTCATATGGGCTAATAATAGCCCATAGAAGGGTATAATGACCCACCTAGGCCTCACCAGCAACTCAAAGTGGGCTGGGATCCCCGTGTAGGGTCCCCAATGTGAATGGACAAAGCAGATTATGGTACTGACATCGCAGCGGGCCACATGCGGTGCGTGTGTGCACCCCATATACATGTGCACGACCTGCACCAAAGTAATGAGCTCTATCAAATTGGCTTTGATCGAGCTCCTCTCAAACATTTGAAAATGATTTCCCTCCCGCCAAAACAGAGGTCCAAGTAACCCATTTTTGAGCGCCTAAGTGGCCCACCATGATCATTTTCTGAACCATCTGGTCCGTTCAAAGTCTTCACAGGGCCCAACTTAAAGGAACCCTATAGCCATTTAAGCCCTTGTAAACGAATGAAGAAGATGGACTACCACCGTTAAATACATTGCACGTAGAAGGCATCCGAGAGGTGGGGGCCATGATAGGATCACCTGGACGGTTCACGATCGGTCCGATCGTACAACCCCAACCGTCCATCTGTCCGTTGGAGGCGTGCCTTCCCTTTGCCAAAAAATGGCCAGGCACAACCTGTGAGAGGAAAGAGAGAGAGAGAGAGAGAGGCAACCTTCCTTTTTGAGAAGGACGACGCCTAGCGTGATCTCGGCCGTTCTCTGTAGGGAGAAATCTCCATCATTCCTGATCTCTCTCCCTCAACTATAAAAGGGCACTATAGCCCTTGGGATTAACGCCAAGAGAAAGAGAAAGAGAGGAGGAAGGAAAGTGCAGGGAGGAAGAGACAGAGCGCTGAGAGCTGAGAGTGCACTGATCTCTCTCCCTCAACTATAAAAGGGCACTCATTCATCAATGTTCAATCATACAGAGGACGCAGGTATGGGAGCCAACGAGTACGTGGTAGATCTGGAAGCAGTGGCAGCTGAGGAGGAGCCATATGACGAGGAGTCGCAGCAAGAGGCGGCAGCCTACTTCGGGCTAAATCAGTAGTTTAACCATTTATTCTATTTTCGTACATTTGGAATTTGAAGAAACTCGAGGTTTTGTAAGTAGGCCCCAGCTGAGTGGGCCTGAATATTGTTCCTATTTTGAGATCATATCTATGTTACATTTTCATTTCCGCTATATTGTACTTTGATTCATTGGTTGATTGTCGTTATCAATAGCTAACTCCTGGGTTCTTGGAATTCGAGTCGTGTACTCGAGTTCTAAAAACCAAGGCGTTACATATTAGAAGTGGAAATCCAATTTCCACTTCCACTTTTGCTATGTTTGAAGACTTAAAATTTTTGTAAGAATGGATTTTGAATTTTCGCAAGGCTTTTTTGTGAAAAGTAGTCATTCTGATTGGGCTCAATCAATTGTTTTGTCATTCCCCGGGGGGGGACACTCAAACACTTATATTTATGTATAATTATAGTTTTCACCTATTAATGATTTAATTATTGTTATACTCAATATATTTTATAATACTTTCTTTTATAAACTTAGAGCCAATAAGAAAACTTCATACAAAGGACTGATACTCTTCCTGTAACCTCATTAAATACCTAATTTATTTTTACCATGAGATTGAAATTGTCTATAACACCTTATTTACATTGCATGTTGAACACTTAAGCTTTAGTGACAGCTTGTTATGTATGTAAGATCTACTTCGTTCATCCGATGATAATCTTTATGTTCATCGTACAAACAAAAGATCAACCCAATAAAAAATTTAAGATGAGTGGCACCTATCTAAACAATTTAAAATTGCACCTAAAATGTCTAATTCATGCAAAAAAAATAAAAAAATAAAAAGCAAAAACAAGAAAGAGTTACTAGATGCACTAGTCATATCATAGGCACTCTAAATAGGTATATGTGTCATGCGTCGTTCAATGTTTTAAATATCGTTATCGCATAATGTATCACACCCTTTGAATACGGATACATATCGGTTATCGCATGGGATATATCGGTTGTATCGCATAATAATGTATCACTGTGATTGGGAAACATGGGAACATTGGAAAATTGGTCAATTTTTTCAATAAAACTTTAGAGATTATTGAAAAAGACATCAATACACACGTTACCAAAAAAAAAAAAGTGCATATAATAAGGGTTTCCTTTGCATGGGGCCCTAATATATGCGCTTTCCAATTAAACTAACGCAAATATATTCAAAGTCTATTCATATAATTTATAAACGTGAGAAGGCACGTATGGAAATATAAACAATACATTCAAAAGAAAAAGAAAAATCACTAGATCAGATTACATACATGTTTAATTTTGTATTTGGATACAAAGATTGCAACTGATTTACGAAAAATTGAGAAATTTCAAGTTTTCTCAATTTTCAATAGCTTGAACCATCTCCCCCAAATCTCAAAATCAAAGTTCCAAATCCATGATTTTTCATGGAAAACATGAAGAATCATAGATTTGTAACCATTTGACACTAGTTTAACGTGATTTACAATAAAAACATAGATCAAAAATAAAAAATGATCATAGAATCGAATAGGTGGGATATATCGATATTACATGTGTGTTTCGTATCACACAAGTAAGATACAAGACATTGTGGGATATATCGGCTGATATCGTCGATATTTAAAACAAAGCATGCATTAACTCAAAATAAACCAACTAAAATGTGGAACACAATACTAGCAGGCCCTGAATTATATTGGTTAATGAATTCAAATATTTTATTATTGGACACTCGTTTGTTGAAACAGAACCATTAGATACTTTTCATTTTAAAAGGTCCTATAATTGTCCACCAATTTGGTAAAATGAATGTAATTTTTAATTCATGATACATCTAAACTAAGACTCATAATTTGAAAACTTTAATTTAATTTAATTATATCATACACATTCAATATGGTGGGCCACACAGCGAATGATGGAGAAATTAAGGATGCCAACTGTAGACTCATGTGTGGAATTATGGTGCCTATATTCCATCCAACCCATCAAAGTGCCTCCAGAAAATGCAAGGAAACTCCAAAGCCTGCTTGATCCAAAACTCATGCACTCAAGTCAGATGAACTTACTGAATATGTGAGTCGCATCTTATAAATAGAGTGGTCCCACAAAAATAGAATGCTGTGCTTAGTGGTCTAATATATAGAGGTCATCAGGTCTTATGCTATTAATCTTTTATAACATTTTTGGCACTTACTAAGCATGTTTCCCAAAAATCAATTTTACACTTATGAGAAGCAATGCCAATTGAACCCTAAATGTGTGGCCCACCTGGTAATCCGATTTTTGGAGAAGTCACTGCATCATGGGGCCTGCCTAATAAAAGGCTTGGATCTGGCACACATGTGGGCCAAAAGTGCCCAAATGTTGCTTGCACACGCAAGAGTGTGGTTCCTTATGCATGCATGCATGCAACGGTTGTACAATGCATATTCCAATTATATATGCAGATGTCTCCATGCATTCATGCATTCATGCACGTACGTGTCTACATTATTCACGCATCTAGCAAAGCCAAAAAGACAAGAAATTTCATTTCCTCGGCAGTTGTTGGAGGAGGCAGTATAGTCAATGTATTGAATGATGTGATCATCCACCTGCCCCACCGGTTAATGGCCCCACCATGGAGTGCTGTTGATTTGATATCTCATGGTTCGACTGATCCTAACCATTCGATTGGTGACTTGCTAATGGATGAAAGAGCTGGCAACGAATGTTTGAACGGAGAGGTAGAATAACTCAATTATTGCAATTTTGGGGTTGTGGCTTACTTACGCTGTGCCCAGAAAATTGGATGGTGATGATCAGTCCAGTGGTACGTTGGAACGGTGCACTAGGTTGGAAAATTACACTCAAACACTTACATTTATGTACAATTACAGTTTTCACCAGTTAATAATTTAATTATTGCTATACTCAATATATTTTACAACACTCTCTTTTATAAATTAACTTAGAGCCACTAAGAAAACTTCATTCAAAGGATTGATACTCTTCCCGTAACCTCATTAAATACCTAATTTATTTTTATCATGAGATTGAAATTGTCTATAACACCTTATTTACATTGCATGTTGAACACTTAAGCTTTAGTGACAGCATGTTATGTATGTGAGATCTACTTCGTTCATCCGACGATAATCTTTATGTTCACCGTACAAACAAACGATCGACCCAATAGAAAATTTAAGATGGGTGGCACCTGTCTGAACAATTTAAAATTGCACCTAAAATGGTTAATTCATGCAAAAAAACAAAACAAAAACAAAAACAAAAACAAATCCAGGAAAGAGTTACTAGATGCACTAGTCATATCATAGGCACTCTGAATAGGTATATGTGTCATGCATTCAATGTTTTAAATATCGTTATCGCATAATGTATCACACCCTTTGGATATGGATACATATCGGCTATCACATGGGATATATCAGTTGTATGGCATAATGTATCATTGTTGTTTGGGAAATATGGGAACATTGAGAAATTGGTCAATTTTTTCAATGAAACTTCAGGGATGGTTGAAAAAGACATCAATACACACATTACAAAAAAAAAAAAAAAAAATGCACATAACAAGGGTTTCCTTTGTATGAGGTCCTAATATATGTGCTTTCCAATAAAACTGATGCAAATATATTAAAAGTCTATTCATATCATTTATAAACGTAAGAAGACACATATGGAAACATAAGCAATATATTCAAAAGAAAAAGAAGAATCAATAGATCAGGTTATATACATGTTTAATTGTGTTTAGATACAAAGATTGCAACTGATTTGTAGGAAATTTAGAAATTTCAATTTTTCTCAATTTTTCACGGCTTAAACCATCTCCCCCAAATCTCGAAATCGAAGTTCCAAATCCATGATTTTTCATGAAAAATATGAAGAATCATAGATTTGTAACCATTTGACACTAGTTTAATGTGATTTACAATAAAAATATGGATCAAAAATTGAAAATGCTCATAGGATCGAATAGGTTAGATATATCGGCATTACATGTGTGTTTGGTATCGCACAGGCAAAATACAAGATATATTGTGGGATATATCAGCTGATATCATCAATATTTAAAACACCTCATGCATTAACTCGAAGTAAACCAACTAAAATGTGGAACACAATATTAGCAGCCCCTAAATTAAATTGGTTAACGTATTCAAATATTTTATTATTGGACACTCGTTTGTTGAAACAGAACCATTAGATACTTTTCATTTTAAACAGTCCTATAATTGTCCATCAATTTCGTAAATGAATGTAATTTTTAATTCATGATACATTTAAATAAGACCCATAATTTGAAAACTTTAATTTAATTTAATTATATCCTACACATTCAATATGGTGGGTCACACAGCGAATGATGGAGAAATTAAGGATGCCATAGATTCATGTGTGGAATTATGCTACCTATATTTCATCCAACCCATCAAAGTGCCTCCAGAAAATGAAAGGAAACTCCAAAGCCTGCTTGATCCAAAACTCATGCACTCAAGTCAGATGAACTTATTGAATATGTGAGTCACATCTTATAGAAAGAGTGGATGTCAGACACACAATATGTGGGTCCCACAAAAATAGAATGTTGTGCTTAGTGATCTAATATATAGAGGTCATCAGGTCTTTTGCAATTAATCTTTTATAACCTTTTGGGCACTTACTGAGCATGTTTCCCAAAAATCAATTTTAAACTTACGAGAAGCAATACCAATTGAGCCCTAAATGTGCGGCCCACCTGATAATCTGATCATCCTAATCTTTTTTGGAGAAGTCACTGCATCATGTGGCCTGCCTGATAAAAGGCTTGGATCTTTCACACATGTGGGCCAAAAGTGCCCAAATGTTGCTTGCACACGCAAGAGTGTGTGGTTCCTTATGCATGCATGCAACGGCTGTACAATGCATATTCCCATTATATATGCAGATGTCTCCATGCATGCATGCATGCATTCATGCATGTACGTGTATACATTCACGCATCTGGCAAAGCAAAAAAGACAAGAAATTTCATTTCTTCGGTAGTTGTTGGGGAGGCAGTATAGTCAATGTATTGAATGATGTGATCATCTACCTGCCCCACCAGTTAATGGGCCTCACCATGGAGTGCCGTTGGTTTGATATCTCATGGTTCAACTGATCCTAACCATTCGATTGGTGACTTGCTAATAGATGAAAGAGCTGACAACGGCCCATATTCTTTGATGTTTGAACGGAGAGGTAGAATCACTCAATTATTGCAATTTTTAGGTTGTGGCTTTCTTACGCTGTGGCCAGCAAATTGGATGGTGCTGATCAGCCCAGTGGCACATTGGAACGATGCAGTAGGGCGCCTGGGAGTAGAATTTGGTCTATCAAGGCTCTAACCAGTATGATGAAGATGCTGGGATGCCGCTTCGGTGGATGGTCCGTATGCCTGATCTTTGACATTTTCACGTGATCATATAGGTGGGGCCTTCTAGCTGAACGGCCTAGATCATCACGTGGTGGGGCACATGTAAGGAGCTGCGTGCAGAGCGCCTCAGAATGGGCCACCTCCTGAGCTTTTTTCGGGTTCACAATGTCAACCGCCGGAAAACCAAAAATTCAAAGGACGGTGGACTGTCAGCCGTTGCAATGGGACCACACGTGCAATTCCTATAAATGACAGGATTTCACTGGATAGAATAGTGGCTTGTCAAATAAAATGACGGGGTTTTAATAAACAAAGTAACAAGTTCATTTGACAAAGTGACAGGATTTCATTAGAAAAAATGATGAGGTTCTATTATATAAGCTAATGTAGCCATTTTATAAAATCATCATGGTAGGTCCTATAAATTTCAAGGGTGGATGTCCTTCTTTCAAATATTTTCTTTGGTGTAGCTCACATGTATCTTGTGTTAATCTAATTTTTTGAAATTCGGGCCTAAATGATTATGCATCTAATTGTCAGAATGGATTTTGCAAATACATCATGGTGGACCTAGCCTACGCCAAAAATTCAATCTTTCATACTTCTCCAATTGTAAAGAGAGTTTATATATATATATATATATATATATGGGTGCGACTCTTGATTTTTTCGAGGCCCACTGCAATGTTTATGTAATATCCACTATAACCATTGGCTATTAAATTTCATATTGAGCCTATAGATATGTGCTAAAGGAAATAGTTGGGAGAGAGATGTCCACCATTTATTTTAAAGGGTCAAACATTATCCTTACATCAAAATTCACTTCAACAACTAAATTATTTATAATAATAATAATAATAATAAACATTTTGGCAAAAATTATACCGATACATGAATCACTTGGGCCAATCTAAGAAAGTAATTTGGAAGGCGAGGATTGTCTATACGTTATTTACAATCATGTAGTCAACGTGAATTATAGATAAAACTAATTTTTTTGGCATGTGGCCTAAATTGGGTAACGCACCTTGTGGTCCAGGTTGGTTTTCCAGAAAACATCACAGTATGACTCACCTGAGCCACTGACTATTTTCTCATACAAATGGCTTTAACAAAGGGGACACTGGTAGCATATACCACAAAATGTAGTACTGTGTTATTGGAAAAGCTCTATTAGCTCCACCATGATGTATATATTTTATCCACGCCACCTATCCATTTTTACAGATCATTGTAGTTCATGAGCACACAATTGAGGAAGATCCAAATCTCAGGTGGACCACACCACAAGAAACATGGATGATTAGAAGATTAAAAACTTATTGGGGACTACAAAAGTTTTGGATCAATCTGATATTTGTATTTCTCTTCATCCATGTCTTTGTGACGTTATCAGTTGGTTGGATGGAAAATAAACATTACATTGGGCTGTACGAAGTTTATAATGGTATGTGTTCAATAACCACTTTTTCTATGATGTGGTCCACTTGAGATATCGATCTATTTATTTTTAGACTCATGCCCTAATGTAAATGGGCAAATTGGATGAATAGTGTGGATAAAAAACCAACCATCATGGTTAGAGGTGGGCATCGAGTCGATTCAAATCGAGTTAGGGCTGACCCGACTCGATTCGGTTTTGAAATACACCTGACCCGAACTCGACCTGACTCGGTACTGAGTCCAGCATGCCTAACCCGATCCGAGTCCAGGTCTAGCCTAGACTAATTCGGACTGAGTCTGACCCCGATCACAAGTACCGATTCGGGTCAAGTTTTAAAATAATATGAGAAAAAGAGTGGATGGAGTAGATATACAATGCATAAATCGAGTGGGCCCACGGTGAGGATCCTACCGATATCGCTTATCTTGGGTCGCAGCTAATATTCAATGTTAAACAAGCAAATTTTGTAAATATTTTTTTTTTATCTTATAAAATTTTCATGAGATGACATGGCCTAGTTAAGTTTTAGAAGAAAGAAATTGGAGGCGGATAAGCAACCGACGTATTGAGTAGCTAGACTCGTTACTGAAGTGACGCCACCAAGTTATGTGGGGCCAACCATGATGTATGTGTTGTATCCACATCGTCCATCCATTTGGAGAGATCATTTTAGGGCATGATCAAAATAATGAGGTAGATCCAAAGCCGGAGTGGACCCACCACAGAAAACATTGAGGAGAGTGAGGTCCACCGTTGAAGCCTTCCTAAGGTCCACCATAATTTTTATTTGAGATCCAACCTGTTCATAAGTTAGCACAGACATTAAAGAAGTGGAAACACATATATCAACTTGATCGAAAGCTTTTGTGGCCCTTAGAAGTTTTTAATTGTGAGCGTACTCTCTTCATTGTTTTCTGTGATGGGGTCCACTGGAGTTTTGGATCTAATTCATTCTTTGCCTCATGCCCTAAAACGATCTCTCTAAATGGATGGAATGTGTGGATACAAAACATACATCATGGTGGGACCGACATAACTAGGTGACATCACTTTAGTAGTGAGTCTTGCTACTCAAATGGAAACTTAAATAAAAATCACGGTGGACCTTAAGTTAACACAGACATTAAAGAAGGGAAAACACAAATATCAGCTTGATCAAAAACTTTTGTGACACTTAAAAATTTTTAATGGCAAGTATGATTCTCTCCACTTTTTTCTGTGGTGGGGTCCACTCGAGTTTTGGATCTGATTCATTCTTTAGCTCATATCCTAAAATGATCTCTCCAAATGGATGTACAGTGTGGATACAAAACATATATCATGGTGGGACCATGATAACTAGGTGACGTCACTTTAAGAGTCTCACTATTCAACCCGCCTACTAAATCCCCGTACGTAAGGAAGCCGATTGCGAATCCCCAGATGGAGGGAAGCAGACTGCATAGGAGTAACTCACTAGGCTCTGCGTACCGAGTAAACTCTGTGGGGTCCACCATGATTTATGTAATTTATCCACTCCGTCCATCAATTTTACCAGATAAATTTAGAGCTTGATACCAAAAATGAAGTACATACAATGTTCAAATGGACCACACCATAGGAAACAGTTGAATTGAATGTTTACCGTTGAAAATTTCTTGGGGGCTACAAAAGTTTTGGGATCGAGCTTATATTTTTTTTTTCCCTTCACCCGTGTCTATATGATCTTATGAACAGGTTATATGACAAATAAATATTACGGTGAGGCCTAGAAAGGTTTCAAAGGTGGAAATCATTATCCCCACTGTTTACTGTACTATGATCCACTCGATATTTGGATACACTTCAATTTTGGGCTCAACCCCCTAAATTAGATGGAAAAACGGATGGACAGTGTGGATAGACCACATACATACAAGGTGGGCCCAACTGAGTTTACTGAGTAGGATAAGAGCGTATTGTACTGAGTATGCAATCCGATTTCCAAATGGAAACCGTCTTAAGTTCTAACGTTTCCGTTAGACTTCTCCCTAAATGTATTTTTTTTAATATATTTTAAAAATCCGATGATGTGGCACTTACAGTGACCTGGACCAATAATAAAGCTGGATTCAAGTGCTGCTATTTCCACGAAACAGAGGATCCGTACTCTTTGAGTTTAGATAGCTTGGATTAAGCTCTAAGGGTGGTAGACTCCCCGGAGTTTCAACACCGGGTCAAGGGTTCGAGTACCCACGGTGTGTGTGCGTGTGGCGTGAGTGTGTCGGGGTGTGTGTTCATGTGTAAAATAAAAAATAATAATAATAATAATAATAATAATAATAATAATAATAATAAAAGCTCTGAGTTAGCTAGGATCGGATTGAGAGATTTAGGGACTTATACTATCTTATATGGACTTGGATAGGAGTGTACTATTTAAGGTTTTTTTGTGAAAAGTAGTCATTCTGATTGGGCTCAATCTATTATTTTATCATCGGGTGGGGTGTCTACAACTAGGTTGGAAAATTATACTCAAACACTTATATTTATGTTTAATTACAGTTTTCACCAGTTAATAATTTAATTATTGCTATACTCAATATATTTTACAACACTCTCTTTTATAAACTTAGAGCCACTAAGAAAACTTCATTCAAAGGATTGATACTCTCCCCGAAACCTCATTAAATACCTAATTTATTTTTATTTATTTTTATCATGAGATTGAAATTGTCTATAACACCTTATTTACATTGCATGTTGAACACTTAAGCTTTAGTGACAGCATGTTATGTATGTGAGATTTACTTTGTTCATCCGATGATAATCTTTATGTTCACCATACAAACAAACAGTTAACCCAATAAAAAAATTTAAGATGAGTGGCACCTGTCTGAATAATTTAAAATTGTACCTAAAATGTCTAATTCATGCAAAAAAAAAAAAAAAAAACAAAAACAAAAACAAAAATAAAAACAAAACCAGAAAAGAGTTACTAGATGCACTAGTCATGTCATAGGCACTCTGAATAGGTATATGTGTCATGCATTCAATGTTTTAAATATTGTTATTGCTTAATGTATCACACCCTTTGGATACGGATACATATCCGCTATTGCATGGGATATATCGGTTGTATGGCATAATGTTTCACTGTTGTTGGGAAACATGGGAACATTGGGAAATTAGTCGATTTTTTCAACTTCAGGGATTGTTGAAAAAGACATCAATACACACATTACAAAAAAAAAAAAAGTGCACATAATAAGGGTTTCCTTTGTATGAGGTCTTAATATATGTGCTTTCCAATAAAACTAATACAAATATATTAAAAGTCTATTCATATTATTTATAAACGTAAGAAGACATATATGGAAACATAAGCAATATATTCAAAAGAAAAAGAAGAATCACTAGATCAGGTTATATATATATACATGTTTAATTTTGTGTTTAGATACAAAGATTGCAACTAATTTGTGAGAAATTTAAAATTTTCAATTTTTCTCAATTTTCCATAGCTTAAACCATCTCCCCCAAATCTCGAAATCGAAGTTCCAAATCCATGATTTTTTATGAAAAACATGAAGAATCATAGATTTGTAACCATTTAACACTAGTTTAATGTGATTTACAATAAAAATATAGATCAAAAATCGAAAATGCTCATAGGATCGAATAGGTTAGATATATCGGCATTACATGTGTGTTTGGTATCGCATAGGCAGGATACAAGATATATTGTGGGATATATCGGCTGATATGGTCAATATTTAAAACACCTCATGCATTAACTCAAAGTAAACCAACTAAAATGTGGAATACAATATTAGCAGCCCCTAAATTAAATTGGTCAACGAATTCAAATATTTTATTATTGGACACTCATTTGTCGAAACAGAACCATTAGATACTTTTCATTTTAAACAGTACTCCTATAATTGTCCACCAATTTGGTAAATGAATGTAATTTTTAATTCATGATACATCTAAATAAGACCCATAATTTGAAAACTTTAATTTAATTTAATTATATCCTACACATTCAATATGGTGGGCCACACAGCAAATGATGGAGAAATTAAGGATGCCATCTATAGACTTATGTGTGGAATTATGGTGCCTATATTTCATCCAACCCATCAAAGTGCCTCCAGAAAATGAAAGGAAACTCCAAAGCCTACTTGATCCAAAACTCATGCAGTCGAGTCAGATGAGCTTATTGCATATGTGAGTCACATCTTATAAACAGCGTGGAGTAAGACACACACAATATATGGGTCCCACAAAAATAAAATGTTGTGATTAGTGGTCTAATATATAGAGGTCATCAGGTCTTATGCTATTAATCTTTTATAACCTTTTTGGCACTTACTGAGCATGTTTCCCAAAAATCAATTTTACAATTACGAGAAGCAATGCCAATTGAGCCCTAAATGTGTGGCCCACCTGATAATCCGATCATCCTAATTTATTTTTTTTGGAGAAGTCACTGCATCATGGGGCCTGCCTAATAAAAAGGCTTGGATCTTGCACACATGTGGGCCAAAAGTACCCAAATGTTGCTTGCACACGCAAGAGTGTGTGGTTCCTTATGCATGCATGCATGCAACGGTTGTACAATGCATATTCCAATTATATATGCAGATGTCTCCATGCATTCATGCACGTACGTGTCTGCATTATTCACGCATCTAGCAAAGCCAAAAAGACAAGAAATTTCATTTCCTCGGCAGTTGTTGGAGGAGGCAGTATAGTCAATGTATTAAATGATGTGATCATCTACCTGCCCCACCAGTTAATGGGCCCACCATGGAGTGCTGTTGATTTGATATCTCATGGTTCGACTGATCCTGACCATTCGATTGGAGACTTGCTAATGGATGAAAGAGCTGGCAACGGATGTTTGAACGGAGAGGTAGAATAACTCAATTATTTCAATTTTGGGGTTGTGGCTTACTTACGCTGTGCCCAGAAAATTGGATGGTGATGATCAGTCCAGTGGTACGTTGGAACGATGCACTAGGGCGCCTGGGAGTAGAATTTGGTCTAGCAAGGCTCTCGCGAGTATGCTGGCATGGGGCTTCGGTGGATCACTAACCGTGGAGCCCACCTTGATGTATGTGTCTTATATCTATGCTGTCCATCCGTCTCGACGCATCATTTTAGGGTATGAGCCCAAAAATGCAGCAGATCAATATCTCAAGTGTACCACACCACATGAAACAGTGGTGATTGAACGCCCACCGTTAAATTCCTGGGGGCCACTGGAATGTTTATTTCCATCCAACCTCTTGATAAGGTCATAAAGACCTGGATGAAAGGACCACATAAATATCAGCTTGATCCAAAACTTTTGTGGCCTCCAAGAAATTTTTAATGGTCAATCATCACTGTTTCCTGTGGCATGGTCCACCTGAGATTTGGATCTGTTTCTTGTTCGGGATTATACACTTAAAATGATCTTGAAAAACGGATGGACGGCGTGGATATATGAAAAATACATCATGGTGAGCCCCACAGTCTGGGATCCACCACGTAAGGGATGCTTGCCGTTAGGGATGTGCCCACGTTTCCGGCCGTTTCTATCCCCCACCACCTGTTGATCCAGGACGTTCATCTGGGGACTGGGGGCCCACATAAATAGGCCACGTGGAAAAGGTAAGATGGTTAGATATCTCATCTACTTGAAATATGGGCTCATATAGGTGGGGCCTTCTAGCTGAACGGCCTGGATCATCACGTGGTGGGGCACATGTAAGGAGCTGCGTGCAGAGAGCCTCAGAATGGGCCACCTCCTGAGCTTTTTTCGGGTTCGCAATGTCAGCCGTTGGAAACCCAAAAATTCAAAGGACGGTGGACTGTCAGCCGTTGCAGTTGGGATTGAAAACCTACCGTTGAAAATTTCTTGGAGGCCACAAAAGTTTTTATCAAGCTAATATTTATGTTTCTCCCTCATCCATATCTATGTTACCTTATGAAGAGGTTGGATATCAACTAAATATCACGGTGGGCCATAGGAAGTTTTCAATGGTAGAAATTTAATCCCCACTTCTTCCTATGGTGTGGTATATTTGAGCCTTTGATCTGGCTCCTTTTGGGGCTAATTCTCTAAAATTATCTGTAAAAATAAATGGACGGCATGGATAAAACAAATACATCAAAGTGGGCCCTATAGAGACCCTAACATGACCATCCCTCTCTAACTTGTGGCGACTCATACAGTGCAACAAGATATGCATACAGGCCAATCTAGACCGTTGAAACATTTTGATTGTAAGGATTGGTGTGGTTGCATGCCACATATCCATTGAGTGAGTTGCCTCGATTTAGTAGTTTGAGATAAACCTATACCGGAATCTCTACGTAAGACGACAAATGATCGTCCATCGAAGGATATGTATGATCAAGATTGTTGTTATGATGGACCAACCATGGATGGGTGATGCCCCAAAATTCTCCCAGATGGGAGGATCCAAGCCATTCAATATTCGGTGTTTCAATTCAATTTATATTATTTTTCTCAAGCGTCCACTTGCAAGCCATCGATCCTATGTTCATTAGGACGATTAAAAAAGTCGTTGAAGATGCGAAAACACTAAAGATTCGAAGAATGAAACAGTTTAATTTATTATCATTTAAAAATGGACCCAAAAAAACAATCATATACGTCCACATAGGCGTGTATTCATTGTATGAGAGAAAAAGTCATGTGGTCTCAATGCACTGTAAGTTACAATACTCTGAGCGGGTGTTTGATTTTAATTTCATTTTCCAAGTTAGTACTTCCACTTGGAAAACCCATATGAAAAGGACTGTCTTAAATTTGTGGGCCCCTCAGTGATGAATGTGATATATCCATGCTGTCCATCAGCTTTATTGGAATATTTTAGTTTGTGAGCTCAAAAATGAAGGTGATCTAAAGGTCAAGTAGCCCACACTACAGGAAACAATGGTCGTAAAACATCCACCATTGATCTAGATTGGTCATTAGGTCCAATGCGCATGTCATATATAGGCAACCTTGCAAGCATCACACCAATTTAAAAAATATTAATCATTTGATTAATACTATTTATACAAATATAATGTCCAATCAGCAATCGAGATGGATTACTTATGATTCTAAATAATTACTTCTTTAAGGTAATCACAGCCATCCCATCCATGGCTTTAAAAAGCAGTGGTTATAAATAAAAAGGACAGTACAGCATGGAGAAGATCATTGTGTATTGTTTTGGTGTAAAAAACATATCCATGCAAAAAAAGAAAGCAGTCATGTGCAAGGTACAGTGGATAGTCTATTTCAAAATCGTTAGCTTAGGAAGGAAAGACAGAAAGAAAGAAAAAAGAAATTGTAATTCAATTTTTTTCCCTTTCAATGATGCCAGGGTGTCCTTCCATTTTATGGTCAGACTATTCCCTACATATGTACACACTTAGAGTTGTATATGAGCTCGGCTTAGCAAGCAAGCAAGCTGCCCCAATTTGAACCCAGCTAAACTTAGTACTCAAGCTTGTTTGGCTAGCTTGGCTCAACTCGGTAAGCAACTCAAGCTAGCTCAAGTTGAGTTCAAGTTTGAGCCTACGAGCTAAGTTCGAGTTTAGGTTTTATGGTTATATATATAGGGAAATGGTACTATTAGGTACCTCACGGGAACTTCCCATGAAATCGAGCTTTATGGGCCACCGTGATGTGTGTCCAACATCTATGCCATCAGTCAGATGCATCCATGACTTGGGTGGGCCACACCATATACGTGTTACCCTTCCATTAAAATATTCATAATCATTTATTGAGCTTATTAATTTAGATGTGGTTCACAAATCTAGACCATACGTTGTATGTGTCCCACTTGGATGAGGGGTTAGAGAAAGTTTCAACCGCATCCAAAACTCAAGTGGGCTCCGCGAAGTGCTTTTATATGTTTTAAACATGTCTTCATGTTGT
Organism: Magnolia changhungtana; assembly: GCA_030180095.1. Classification (NCBI taxonomy): domain Eukaryota; kingdom Viridiplantae; phylum Streptophyta; class Magnoliopsida; order Magnoliales; family Magnoliaceae; genus Magnolia; species Magnolia changhungtana. The sequence continues at coordinate 518,139 of JASAUF010000648.1, forward strand.
TTTAGATGGTATGGCCCACCTGAGTTCCATATATGGCTGATTTTTGGGATATCCCATGACCTAAATGGGACCCATTAAATGCACCATGTTGATGTTGGACATACATCACGGTGGGGCCCACATAGCTCGACCTCATAGTACCATTTCCTATATATATATATATATATATATATATATATATATATATATATATATATATATATATATATATATATAATTTATGTAAATATTTGTAAAATATTTTATATTTTTTGACTTGAATTGATTCAAATTGAGTCAAGTTTCAAGCCCAGTTAAATTGAGCTCGGGCTAGCTCCTACTGGCTCCAAAACTTTTTGAGCTTAAAAAATCAGCTTGATTTAGCTCGAACCCAGTTTTAAGCTGAGTCGAGTTGAGCTTTTTCGATTTTACTCAAGTGAGTTAACCGAGCTAACGCAGTTCAGGTACAACTCTACAAACAATCATCTGCAAACCATGTACGTCATGTAATCCTGAAGAGGATTCTAATTTTCTAGCACCTAAAAACTCATAAAGCATTTTCCCATCTCTCGTTCTCTTGTATGATTCTAATTTGACTGTTTTGAAAATATTTATATCAAGTATATAGAAATACCCAAAATACTCTATTTAATTGGATTGAGCTTTGAATTGATTCTAATATATCATAGAGTCACACATGAGGCAAGCTCTCTCGCAACCCTCTATGAAAATTTATATATAACTTTCTCCTACACTGTTTCGTAGAATACAAGACATCTATAACAATACACTGCAGTTTCAAATATATGTTCTAGACTTGAACGGTTCAGATTAATTGATTAGATAGCATAGGTGAACTCTGCCCACGGCACAATAACTTAGTGTTTAAAAAACAAAAAACCCTTTAATTAAAATAATTTGAATTACTATGTTTGTGAAGGAGCAAAAATGTAAAGTATGTGACATAATGGTATTTATATTTTCAATCTTAAATCCTTCTTTGTTAAATAATTCACTTATAAATTGATCAATTTTTGTTAAATTTTTGGTATTTTTATGGCAAAATTTCTCAGGGTTTTAAATTTTACCAAACAGTGCTTGTTTAGGGTTTCCAGGGCATTTTCGTCATAGGCCTATGTTCGACTTTATGATCTGGGCTTAGAGAGACCATGGCCCATCCTAGGCCCAGCCCATCGGCAGCCCTAGATGGAGAAACCACGTGAAAGTAGGCTTGGGTGGACCAAACCCAGTCCCCTTTTGGACTTGAATTTATTCGTAGACTAAGGGCCAGCACGATGGGCTTGACCATTACTTATAAGGCCCCATAAAATTAGTGGGCCCCACTTGAGCCTGAGTGTAATTGAAGACCGGATGGGATGGCCCGGCAGACCAAATCTTATTTAGTCCTAATTGGCCTGGGTTCTAGCCAGCACGCTGGGCATGAGGCCCATGACTCGCCTAGATGCATCGCGAATATGCTGGGCCTGAACTGGACTTGAGCATTTAGATATGGCCCACTCGATAATCCAAAAGGACTGCTAGCCTAACTACAACTAGCCGAGAACCACATGGGGAAGAATGTGCATCAGATCCACACCGTCCATTGGTTGCATCACCACGTGTTCATAATCTATTCTAACAATCAACCCAATCCAAGACTTAGGTGGGCTACACCATAAGAAACCGTGCCAATTATGCCTAAAAACTCTAAAATCATATGTAATGGTACACAAGCATTGTAATTAGAGCTGGGCACCGAACGACTCGAATCATATGACTCGTTTAGATCCAAATCGAGTGGGTGAGTCGATCTGATTCAAGTTGACTTCGTGCAATTCGAATTCGAACTGAGTTGAGTTCGAGTCACCTAGTAACTCGACTTGACCTGACCCAAAATCCAACTCACTTTTGATCTGACTCGATTTGAAACTCGACTCGTACATATATATTAAAAAAAACTCAGACATGACATTTCATATTTGAGTTGTCAATGTAGCTGAGGGAGAGGTGCTGAGGCTGCAGTTCTGGCAAATGAATATAGGTTTTGAGTTGTGAGTTTAGCGCGTGGATACCCGCTGCGCTCAACCTGACTCAGTACTTGTGATTGGGTCGGACTCGGTCCGCATTAGCCCAAGCCATAATCGGGCTCGGATCAAGTTAGGCATGTTGGACTTGGTATCGAGTTAGGTCGAGTTTGGGTCAAGCCTATTTCAAAACCAAATCGAGCTGAATCAACCCCAACTCAATTGTTCTAATTTTTTTTTAAAAAAAAATCTTTTATTTTAGTGCTCGTATGAGTGGATTCATGGTATATACCACGATGGGCCCGACACACAATTTGGACGCCTATCTCAACTGTTTCCCATGGTGTGGCCCTCTTCAATTCTAAATTGGCCTATTTTTTTGTGCCCTAGTCCACACACAAAATGGCCCATGGGGTGGATCTACACCACATGAAGTCATCCATCCATATTAACAAATAGTCACGCCCCCACATGGATACACATGGGAGCCCAAGATGGCCCTTACTGTGGAGCCCACCTTGATGTATGTATTCTGTATCCATGCCATATATCTATTTTTTTCAAATCGTTCTAGGGCATTATCCCAAAAATGAAGCAGATCCAATTATCAGGTCGACCATACCGTGGGAAAGAGTTGTGATTGAACATTAATGGGCCACAAAAGTTTTGGATCAAGCTGATATTTGCTTCCTTTCATCTAGGAAACAAATTATGGTGGGGTCCACTCTATCCATCTGTCAACCCTATGAAGGGCCCCTCTGTGATATGTATGTGAGATATATTTCGACGATCAGATGTGTACCTAATGTATATGAGATCTATTTGGACGATTAGATGTGTACGTACCCAATGTATATGAGATCTATTTCTATGATTAGACGGGTACCCTCGTGGCAGGCCTAGATCTAAAAATTCAAGTTGATAATTTGGGTGAGTCACAGTAATGAAAATAGTTGGGAGAGATGTCTACCCTTGATTTTTACGGGGTACATCATAATTATTATTTTGAATTTACTCCAACCATTGGATGCCACATTAAAACTTAGTTTCAGGGCCCTAAAGTCAGGCCCATTAGTGATTCATGTGGGCCACTTGTACATTGCTTCTAGGTATGTAGTCCAACTTAATCATGAATGGGAATGATTTTTGTGTCATGTGCCTAATATGGGATGACACATATGATGGCCAAGATAGATTTTAATTATAAACACGATGGTGGATTCCACCTGGGCAGCTATCCCTTTTCCTTTCCTCCCTAGTATTTATCAACATTAATTAAGAGTTGTTTGATTTTCATTTTACACCATAAATAAAGTGTAAATGGGTCAATATTGTTTCTTACACTTAGAAGAGGGAAACACATTGGAATGCTCACCCGCGCGGTCTCTCGAGAACTTGTGAGAATTTTTTCACAAATCATCTCATCGTGATGTGGGTCTAAAATTTGAATCATCCATGTGATGCAGCACCCATGAAACCTCTAAGGCCCGACCTTTACCCTTATCCAATGCTTTTGTGGGCCACAGAAAAAGAGAGATAAATTAAGGGAGGAAAGAGTTTCCTTTTTCCATGGCCCACCAAAGTTTTGAATCAAAGTGAAAGTCGGGCCCTGTGGGTGTCATGGGTGATGCATCACATGGACAGTTCAGATTTTGAGCCCACATAATCGTGTGATGAGTTGTGAAAAAGTTCTTATGAGTTACAATGAGAACCGGTGGGCAAGTGGGCATTCCCTGGGGTACACATTTATGGAAAATTCTCACAAGGTTGAGCTTTATGGTCTCTACTGTGATATGTTTCAGATACCCATATAATTAATTAGATGCACCCTTCCATGATGGACCATGGGCCAAAAAATCAGACCAATCCATAACTTAGGTGAGCCATGCAATAGTCAACAGTTGAGAGTGGATGCCCATCTATTGAAACTTTCCTGATTGTTTACAGGACTGCTGAGATGTGATTCAATCACCTAACTCATCCACGGTGTGTCTCACTTAGATAAGGGGTCACACAAAATTCCAGGTCATTCGAAAATTCAAGTGGGCCCCACCAATGCACTTTAGATGTTTTAGATATGATTTCATGTAATTTCAAACTGTGTACACGCCTAAGTTTTAGATATTGCTGAATTTTGGGGCATTCCATTCCCTAGAGGGAGACCCACCAAATGCACGGTGCAGATGTCCAACACACATCACCTTGTGGGGTTCACAGAGCTTGAGGCCGACCTTTCAAGAGCTCCCCATGGAAAGATACTATGAGGCCCACCTCATAAGAGCTCCCCATGAGGTCGAGCTGTGTGGGCCCTTCCTTGATCTATGTCGAACAGCATCCACCTCATTAATCGAATATACCATTTCATGATGGGCCACGAGCCTAAAATTCCGGCCAATCCATGAGAGAGTGGATACCCATCAATTGAAATATTTGTGATCATTTATAGGGCCAACTGAGATGTAGTTCGGACATCCAGACCATCCATTGTGTGTGTCCCACTCGTATGAGTGGTCACACTAAGTTTCAACTGGATCCAAAACTCAGGTAACCTGTACCAAGTGGTTTTAGATGTTTCGGGTATGATTTCACAAGGTTTCAGATGGTGGGACCCACTTAGTTCTGAATACCGCTGATTCTGGGATATCCCATAGCCTAAATGGGACCCACCAAGTGCACAGTGTGGATGTTCAACATAGATCATAATCGTTCCATAGAGCTCGACCCCATGGAAAGCTCCCATGAGATCAACCTCACAGTACGGTTTCCCTTTCTCTTAACCATCTATATACAGACCATTCACCTAAGGGTTGAGATTTTTCCAGATTAAGGTATTTGTAGGACAATCTCCCATGCACGATGCTGCTCGACCGACGGCCTAATTTTCCGGTGCGTCAGGCTTGTATTCTCTTTGTGATGCATCATAAACGTATAATTTCTCAATGAGAATTACTTGAATACTCTGGCAGAGTGTAATGCATGCTACGCAGGCACACATAAATAAATCATACCATCAGTGTTCAGTTTGTTTTCTATCACATGTAATATGTATGGGCATGTCAGAATTGATAAAGCAGCTCGTTCCAAACCGATCAACTTTGACCCCAAGTATCAAAATAGAATGTATATGACCATATTCTAACAAGATCGGATGCTTAGCTACTTAACAGAATTTTATAACAATTAAGCGATAATTGAATGGTAGGGTTTTAAAGGTGGTTTCGTTTTGCCTTTCACAAGAAAGAACTTTCAGTACACCCGTGCAAATCAAACAAAAGGAAAATCAACCATTTGGAGTGACCACATGAATGCATCTCTCGAAGAACCATGCAATATTAGATGAAGGACTAATCCAACGTATGAGCATAAATTTGAATTACAACTAAAGATTGTAGTTAAGAATTACTACTACTTGATTATCGCTACTCTTAGGATAAGCTGAGATAAAGTAAATTGACGGTACTATTCATAGAGTTTTATTATGTAGCTTCTTCTTTTATATGCTTTTTCTATTATTCCAGTGGTTACGGTAGTCGAAAAGTCTTTCTCTATATTATTCTTTTTTTATGTTTCTCTTTTGTGACTATTTCTCTTATGTCGGCTAAATTTTGTTCCATTTCTCAATCACCTTCTGTATCTTGAACTGCTCAACTGTATTTCTCTCTTCGCTCGTTAAACTTTTACATAATTCAACCGCATTACTTCGTCAACCATCCAATTATGTATAAAATGATTACACAAAAAGCACTCCAAGTTCTCATGCAATGCCACATGTCGCCCTCATATTAGCTTTTTCCAAAATGACCATAAATAAGATACAACATTGTCCCCCACGTCGCTTCACTTTTAGGAAAAATGTGAAAGTGACATTGTTCTGTTGCCCAATGCAATTAATGCAATCAGCCGTTCGTCCACATGTTGTCTCTCCATTAACACTACCTGACCGAGGCTGTACCAAAAGATATTCTTTGTCTCTTTCCTCTACGTTGTCCATGTAATACGTCATATAGAATTGTATCATACGATGAGTTATGATTGTCATTTCATTAATGCGCACATATCTTAGTTGATGCATAAACACAATTCCAAATCTATGTTTACCTTTCTTCACCCTCTACTTTTTCTCTCTTATGTCGAAACTCCCTTTTCAATCTTTTTCCTCTCGATAGTCATAGCTGCATCTTCCTCCTCTTACATTCTAGCCTTCCACTTAGAATCGTTCATTAAAGATATGGATGTTCTTTCTTTAGGAGTGGTCAATGACCTTCTTTTCAATACTCTCATCGAACCGAACAAGGCATTGTTGACACTCGGTCTAGCCTTCCACATGCGGTTACTCACGAACAGCTTCGTGAAATCGAACCATATATTCCAAAGTGCCCTGATAAAGTTCTACTTATTTAATCTGATCATTTTCCCAGATCCTTCCAATGCTTTTAAGTGTCCGAGATCATGACCAAAATTGATGAATGGTTGAACAGAATAGTTTGCTCATGGTGAAGCATAGCATGGTAACGCATGGAAGTAGATTGGAATCTATGAATGTATCAAACTTTCCTTGCATGAATATCTAACCATACCCTCCTCCTTGCAATAATTTTAACTTTTTAGAGTCAGTCAACCAATACATTCCATTTTGGATGTGCCCACATTGGTCTAACAATTATGAATGTATGTGCCTTTACTCATCTTTTTCCCTTTAGTGAGCCTATTTATCTGGATTTTGCTTAGAAGAATCAACATCCCTTCATCCTTTCGGACAAGACTAGTAAGGCGTATTATGCTTCCATGGCTCTACATCGCAAATCTCAAGATGAAGTTGATGAGAAAGAACACACGCTTTCCTTTTGATGTGGATTTGCAGATTTTTACTATGTGTGAGTGCTCTTCAAATCACCAAGGAATACATCTATCTGGCTGAGGTGTTCGCTTAAGGATGTCAGCTTACTCTTACCCCTTTTGTGATCGGCTACCTTTATCGTAGTATGTTTGAAATAACTACGAAGGATTTTTACCACTTTGGCAGGCCTACCTGGTTTGTCCAGATGTGGTTTTATGAATATTTTGGAGAAATATTCGTTAAATCTATTCCAACATATGTAGAATTCACTTCCTTCGCCCACCGTAATATCCTCTACTCCAAAGTCAATTATTCATTCGCCGACTGTATGACTTTTTTCCTTTCTTTTACACTTGATAAGTACAATCATTCCTTCTGTCCATTTAAAGATAAAGATTTCGTCCTAACCTATTTCACTGAAAACTACAGGTTGACCGATATCGAGATGGCAACCCTCAGAGATGTCCCTTGGAAAATTTATTTGATCTGCAGAAACCTACCATATGGCGGTACAATAGATATGGGTGTTAATGCTAATGCTATAATTGAATAATATTACCATAATATTCTTGCTCTTCAATTTGGTTTGGCCAAATACATTCCATTTTCATTTATTCATTGAACTTGCAATAACCTTCAACTCATCGACCAATTGCAGATTCGGTCATCACCTTTTAGGCTCTCCACAGAGGATCTAATTCTGTAAGCTCTTCTTTCACGCTTATCCTCTTTACCAACTATCCTCAGCAACTAGAGTCATTTCACTCCTGGTGAAAAACTATTATGGGACTTTGATTGGTGGGCCTAATGAATTGATCATCGGTCGACTTTCTCCTTCATCCAAGATAGAGAAACCTATAGCTAAGAAGAAGAAGACGCTAAGGAAGGTACCCAAAAATCGATTGCACTTTAGTCACCCATGTCTCCTGTCCAAAGGAAGACAAGATCAAGGAAGACGACTTCACCAACAAAAATGGTCGAACCTTCTTTCACATTAATAAGAATAGTCGAGCCAACTCAACCTGAACTAAAGCGTCAGAAGACTGTTAAGGTGGTTCCAGCAACTACTTCAATCCCAGCACCTATAGCTCCTCCAACCATTTTAAGGATTTCTGAGCTCGGGCCTCTCTCATCTCCTCGTTCTACATTTCTTAAAACATCTGGTCAATCTGCTTCAGGTATTTCTTCCTCGGCCAAAGCTATTGCAACCTTTAAAAAAATATTACAAAACCAAATTATATCCGAGTATTCCCCTTCAAAATATTCTTTGGAGATGGAAGATGTGTATATAAGACACAAAGATGCTCACTTCAATAGGGATTTTAATAAATGTCAAAGTGAAAAGGAAAGATTAAACGATCACAGTCTTACTTTTGATTGATTTCTCAATCCATATTGTCCTAATCCTCCCCCTTTTTCTTGTTCCAACCGAGCTTTGACTTTGGTCATCAATCTCACCAAAATTTCACCAGAGGTCAATCGATTTACCACCATTGTTATTTGGTCAAATTTAAGTGGATGTTGTTCCAATATTTTGTTATTTTCCTTTTTTATAATTTTGCAATCCTCTTGCCTTACTTTCCTCCTTTTTCGCATTAAATGGAGAGCTCTCAGCTTCTGAAAAGCCGGTCTTTACGCCTCCTCCTCAAGTTGAGGTACCTATTCCAGACACTTCGGTCGATGCTGCTCAGTCTTCTACATAAAGACTTGAAGTTTCTGACTCGGAAGAAACTATAAGTGACATTCGTTGATCAGAAAATCAGACAGAAGGTCAAACTTAAGATGATGTAATAATATACCAGCATGTGGAGTCCTTTAGTCTCTTTTTACAATCTATAACTTCATGGATCGCACCTGATCATGATCATGATCAAGGAGTTGTGGAATCAATCTCACTGATAACCTTATCTTCCATTCAGCCTACTCCATCCATAAAACTGACCCATCAAGTATTCCTTACCCCAGTCGACAAACACAGGATTGTTCCTTTGTATGAAAAGGAAGTATTGAAAGAAGAAAACCCTCAACCAAGTGAAGTCTCTCATGGTCGAGGTACAAAGATTCATACGGTGGACGTCTCTGCCTCTCTAGCATCATCGATCGGTATTTCTCGTACCTAGTCTTCTTCTTCTGGAAGACATCTTAGCCTTCTTTAATAAGGAATTCCCTCATGATATTCCTATGGTCGAATCCCCTACACCTTCATCAGAGATCCAGTAGCTTTAGGAAGAATTACTAGTTTTTATTCACTCTAGTAGAGGTGGGCAACGAGTCGAGTCGGACCGAGTTAGGTCCAACTTGAATCGATCCGGTATTTTGAAAACCCTGACCCGAACTCGATCCAACTCGGGACTGAGTCCAACGAGCCTGACTCGATCCGAACTAGATCTTAGCTGGGCTGAACCGAACCAAGTCCAACTCAGTCAGAGATACCAAGTCGGATCGAGTTAGCTATGGTTCGGATCGGGTCAAAAGCTCAAGTAGATCAAGTCAAAACCGTTGAAATTTTTTTGGGCCCCATAATCTAGTCCGACTTGACTCGATGCCCATAGCCCACCTCTGGTGATTCGCATGGGAACAATACTGATCGGACCAGCTACGGTAAGGGCATTTGCATGGTGGGGCCCATCTGATAGATGGGTTCAGTGGCTTGGGTTTATCTCAAGTGATAATCTAGGAGCTGGGAACGGAACAACTTTCATTGGACCAGAATCAATGACCGAGATTGTCTTGGTCATGGTTCATTGTCTACTCTTAACATTTAATAAATAAAAAACTTAATTAATGTCGACAGATCGAAACATTTCATGCCACATCGGACCAAGGGTCCATTGTTGATTAAACCAAACATTTTAACTGTTAAAATATCACAGATCCAACTTCCAAGGTAAATAAACTACATCTATAAAATGAACAAAGTAAATAAACTCTGTCAAAAATCAAAAGTAAATAAAACATGTCCACATACAAACAAATAAAATTTTCATTCATTCGATAACCTCCGTATCATGAAAGCCTTTGTGGCATGTAACCAGAGTAACCTTATCCATAATAGTAACCCCCTCCTTTACCTTCATCTTCGTCACTAGAATCATCCTTTGGTTCTCTTTTTATAGCTTCAATTGTAGAAGAACTCTGGGCTAACTCCGAGTTAGAGGTGTCCAAAAGATGGTCGTTAACCTCTACTGAATCGGATGGTGAAGATGTCTTTCTATCGTCCGCATTCATAGATTCAACAAGTTTTTTCAACCACTTTTTATGATCCGATTTGTACGGGATTCCCAACCGCCTATAAAATGCTGCGAGACTTTTAAGAAACTTTGATGATTTACTCATGCCTCCTTCAGCATCATGTTGTCTCGGAAGGGGTGGATGTCATTGTCTGGTCCTGGATGCCATTTTCAAGCCTTCTTTTACAGCCTCTTTATAATCTTGTTCTTTTTGTTCCCTTAAAATTCTCTCTTATTCTTCTTCTCTACTAACTGTGGAGGACCTGGAGGCAGTTCTTTTGCTTAACCCTTTCTTCATTCATAATAGGCCTACTTTTATATCTTATGTGGCCAGTTATATTGGTTCTAATTGTAGGATGAGGGGTGGAGAAAGTTTTTGTATTTGAGTCGAGAATGGCTTGAAATAAATCTCGAATTTCCTGAGGAACTTTGCTACATGGTGCAACATCTCCCCGACAAGCCAAATGTAATTTTAGCAAATTTATTTTGTTTACAAATTGTTTTCCATACAACTTGTATTGTAACTTTATATTTCCATCTTAGGAGTAAACTTGGACTCAATAATTCCAAATATTTATCGATGTATCATCTTCCGATGATATATCGATAGGTGTATATTTTAAAAGAAAAATATTTGGTTAGGTTAAGGCAACATTAAAAAAATAAGTTATAATGATGAATGAACGTAATTAGCCAACCATATAATATGAGATTAAGCAACATTAACTAATTTAATAGTACAAATGAAAAGAGAGAAATATCTATCTACCCATAAAATATTACAATTTAAGTCCACAAAAAATAATTACAAATATCTTGTTGTAACTTGTAAGTAAATGCAAGAGAAATAGAAGACAGTGTCTTATCCTGCAGTTTATGCAATTGGTGCAGGTATTGTCTCATATTGCTTGTCACTCTCCTCTTTGTCGAACTCCTCATCAACAGAGCTCCCTTTTCCACAGATCATACGTAGTCAATCCTATATACAAATGAGTGTTTCAACTGATTCTGGTGTAAGTGAGCTTCGATACTTGTTCACTATCATACTCTTTGTACTAAAAGCAGATTTTAAAGTCACGGTTGAAATTGGAATTGATAAGATGTCTCGTGCCGTTAACAAGAGTACATGGTATTGTGAATCATGAGATTTCGTCTTCCACCAGTCCAAAACATCAAATTATTCACCTTTTTTACTTTACAAGTGGCTCCTTGAGGTAGTTTTCAAGTTCTGATTGGGTTGTCTGTGTTTGAATCTCAGCCTATGCCGGGAAAGATATGAAATCATTGATTGTTTCTCGTGGTTCTTCAACAGCAGAATTAAAACCCATTTGAAGAGTTTTGCTTTTTGCGGCGCCCACATAGAAATTGTATAAATCATCAACTGCATCACAAATCTTATCAACCTCAGAGGCACTCTTCTCATCATATCACTTATTACATACGAATATAACCATGAACATCTTGTATCGAGGATCAAGAACGAATACAACATCCATTACCAGACTGCACTCAAACCAATACTTATCAAACTTTAACTACATACCCATGGTCACTAATTGTAAAAAGTCTAGTCCACTACAGATTCTATGCAAGACATCTTTTACCTTCCAAAGTTCTGGCAGAAATATATTTGTTATTGGATACTTGCTTGCTGAAAATTTCTTCATTGTGTCGTAAAAAACCAAAAGGAACTTGCAAACTGATTCAGCCCTTAATCAATCATCTTCGGAAGACAACAAAAAATACACACTATCACGCTTCACATGGTGAGAGAATGCATCTCGAAAAGCTATTGCTGAATCCAACATTTTGAAAATTGAATTCCAACGTATCATGAAATTCAGCTTCATCGTTCTCTGAGATGACAAATTTAACCACTTCATGATCTCATTCCATATATATAATCGTGAAAGTGACCCCTGTATGTACTTCATGGTGTCTCTTATGTTCTCGATCGTTAGCTCAATTGTTTTAAGGCCATCTTGTACAAACAAGTTTAGGATGTGGACACAACACCTAACATGAAATATCTTTCCACTAAACTACAAGTCGTCGATGGCCCTAAACTGGTTCCGTAAATTCGTTATCACGCTATCATTTGCGGAGGCATTGTCTAAAGTTATTAAAGAGATTTTCTTCTCAATTCTCCACTCCACAAGACATTTGTACATGTAGTATGAAATTATCAATCCAGTGTGAGGAGGTGCAAAATAACGAAAATTTATGATTCTCTTGCAAAGCCTTTATTCAACATCAACGTAGTGAGCATTTAGTGACATATACCCCTTTTGACGATTAGATGCCCTCCACAAATCTTATGTAAGGCTAATTCATAAAATTATTTTCAACTGTTCTTTCAACTTGAGCTCCTCATTTTCATATATTTTCATGCACACTCTCTTTATTATTGTATGGGAGACCTTCTCGTATCTGGGGTTAAGGCCTCTGGCTAATTCGACAAAAGCAGAACTCTCTACCATCTAAAATGGTCTTTCATTGGCAATAATAAATTTGGTCATCAACTCATTCATATGGTCTTTGTTGTACTTGTAGATGGACAATATATCTTGCAACGGATCTACTAAAGATTGGGTAAATGAAAGTGTTTGTTACCCTGAGGTTTAAGTTCTCGCTTTTTTATGACACTTTAGACTGTGTTTTTCAGAGTTGTGGTTAGCCTATCTACTTGTTTAACATATTGAGTTTTGTAATACTTGCATTGTATCTTCACTGTGCCATTTTTTAGGGTTACTTCTTCAAAATATTCCTACACTACTGATTTTTTTTTGGTTTTCCCATAATCTGTGATTGTGAGGTACTTATATTAATGGGCATCTCTTCATCTTGTAGACCTAATCCTTCATCTTTCAAGATCATCGGTAATGTAACTGACAAACCGCCTAGGGTATTGGAAAGACCCTCACTAGCCATCTAATAGTTGAAAAATATTAAATCATATTAGCATTAGCAATCTAATGCCTTACGGATTTATACTAAACCCTAAATTAGTCACCCATCCAAGGTTGGATAGATTGTAATACTTTCATATTCTCATTTAAACGCTCACGCCGAAAATTTGGCAACATCTCCCCATGTCTCTCCAGATAAGTTGATCTTCCATTACATTCCGATACCAAATATCTAAACAATGTGAAGATATTTGACATTAGAAATGAAAAGAAAGAAACATATCCAAAAAGAAATGAGGAGATGGAGCGCATATCAGGCATGAACATTTAAATAGGTTATATGAAAGCATACTATCCATCTAACCTTGAACTGTCCAAAATGAGATAATTTCAACAATTTCTATTACACCAAAAATACACTATATCTATATATGGCCACATAGAAATTCTCAAATGGAAAACTAATTATCTAATTCATAAATCACAATAATAAGTTAAGCAAAAAAGTACTGTAATATATATTAAGCTAACTATATAATGCACAAAAAAAAAACCCAAAAAGCAACGTAATATAAACATATTAAGCTAATTATCTAATGCACAATAATAAGATAAGCAATAAGTAATGTAAACAAGTTAAGCAATAAGCAATAAGCAATCATAAGCTAAGTAATAAGAAATAACCTATTAGGTTTTTGTAAGGTCCCCACTCCCCACCATCAGACGGTTCATTCAATGGTGCAGTAGGAACCGAGCCATGGTGCAAGGATCATCTTAATTGGATTATCTAACCCTATGAATGAGGCCCATTTATTACAACTGTCTTATATATATATATATATATATATATATATATATATATATATATATATATATATATTACTATTTTAGAATCATAAACAATACAAAGTGTGATGTATGATAGATAGTTCAAGATGATGATTGGACCTATTTTGTTTATGTTCAATCTTAACAGTTAGTTTTCTATGCTATTGTTTGGATGCTTAAGATCATCAATTGCATGATTTTTAAATCATGGCTTGTAAAAGCTAGCAATTTTGAAGGTGGGCATGTTAATAAAATCCCAGGCCTGATTGCATCTTCCATGGGCAAGACTAAGGACTAACATCAAAGGCCTGCGAGCCAAGTGCCTAAATTTCTGGCCCAAATTTAAATGGGTCGGGTTCAGGTGGTACACTTTGCAGCCCCAACCATCCGACAGCAGTTCAATGGCCTTAGAAACTGGTGAGGGCTCAACATCAGGACTCAGTTCGACGAGTTGACCCAGTAAGCCCGACCTCACTGCACCGGCGCACCCGAGCCAAGCCACAACAAGCCCGACCTCACCGCACCTGAACTAGGCTAGGCGCACCACACCCGGCACAAGTAAGGCCAGCCACACCACAGAGTGAACCCAGGACGATCAATCACAGTGGGCCATTCAATTAAAAAAATTACATGTATATGTATGTTACTATGCGGACCGGGGTTGTTGCCTGTGTGGACAGGTGGCCAGAACGGGGTTGCTGCCTATGCGGACTGGTGGAGGAGAGAGAGAGAGAGGGAGAGAGAGAGAGAGAGAGAGAGAGAGAGAGAGGAGGAGAAGGAGGAGACAGATGGATGAGTGCCGGAGAATGGGACTTCGGGATCAGGTTGGGTGCGACGGTCGGCTGCTAGGGTTAGGGACGGGTAGGTTTAGGTTTTTTTTCTTTTGAATATATAGTTCCCGATTACCGGTCCGAGTCGGGTTTTGGATCAAATCAAGTCTAATCGGATTGGATTTCGGTTCGAGTTGAGTCGGGTTACTGTGTTACCCGAACTCGACTCAGTAGGGATTCAGATCCACATGGGTCTACTCGATTTGATCCAAAACCAGCATTTAGTTCAGGTCGAGTCTAATCCAACCATGTCGGTCGAATTGAATCCCCCGAGTCAAGTCAGGCCCTGCCCAGCTCTACACTCTGGTGCCGCTGACATCATTTCGTTAGGATCGATCGAGAGACTCAACTTTCTCATTCGTCAGCACTAAACTCTCACTTCGTTTGATGAGTCTCTATCAGCCAACCTGCCTACACTATGAATTTCTAAGTTTGATTCACGAGCATCAAGTTATAGTTGATGTGGTCAATAGATTTCAAGCTAAGCATTCAGCCGTCGCCCTCATAACGACTGAGATCACAACTGCTAGAGAACAACTTTATGTTGTATGCAACAAATTGAAGGAGTCTGACGTAACTTTGATCAATCTGAAAGCTCAAACATCGGCCATAAAGGATAAATTAAAAGTGATGAAAGAACAAGAAAAATCTTTGACTGAGCGCAAACATGATTAAAAAGATGAAATCAATCAACTGGGCGCCTATATGCAAGAGCACACTCCACTGATTGGAAAATAGTACACTAAATAGCTAAAATCAAAGATGTTCTTCATCGGCAATAAGGTAAGCAGTCAAAGCTTCAAGAAGCGATTGCCTCTTTTTTGTCTATTGAATTTCGATTGGTTTGTACTTATCTGTTGTTGGTCTGTACTTTTTCTTTATCTTTAATATGATCGGCCAAAATGTTTTCTTTCCATTTGTCTTGTATTATCTCAAGTACTTAGCTTTTTTTATCTACGTGCATGGTATAACTGTATTAATGACATGGCACATATATGAGAAGTCGCATGGATGTTTGTTCCCTCTTCCCAAGGAACGTTCCGTGCCATTAATGGGGTACTTCAACAATCACGATGTCTCGTCTTCAAGCATGACTATCCATTCTGAGTGCCTATATAAAGGAGTCATTAGTGCCTTCTCCCATACGCGGTCAAATTTATTTACTTGTTAATCTTTAAAAGTTCTTACTTTCTATTACCAATGGTTGTTGTACCTTCATCTCCAATCAATTAAGCTCGGGCTTTCTTGAAGAAAATTCTTTCCTTAGATATCGATGCTTTTACTCACTCCACCCTTCAGTATGACATATATCATTTCGTTCATTACCTCCGAATGACTGAAAAGAATGATGTATCTTTAGACGACATGCTAGATGCTTTAACCAAACTCTGAAGTATTGATTATACATACTTTGTTGCCGAAAAAGATTTGGAAAAGCTTAATACCCATGCAAATGAGTGTGTTGCCATTCATAGGGAAACGAACATACTCTCCGATCAATACAACTGTCTGGTATAACCGCATGCACTGGAGTCGATAATATCATTTTAACAAAGTGATGCTGAGAACTTTGCAAGTTCAACACAAAGAAATTGATGACGACCTCCAAGAAACCGAGCGCATCTATCCCGAAAAGTGCTTAAATTACTCATAGACTCTTCTAAACTTCATCAACTCTCAAATCGATCTTTATCAAACTTAGTCGTGCAAGAGCAGCGAATGGAAAAGAGAGGCAAAGCATAAAGTTAATGTCATCAGTCGTCACATCAACAAACTCATGTGCTTTCTCGACCATGTTCTAAAAAGTGGAGTCCTGAAAGTCTCAAAGGGAAATAGTTGAACTCATCAGAGAACGTGCCACCAAGAAATTTAATGAGATGAATACTGCTTACGTTTAAGTCACATTTCGACCAAGTTCTTCCTTTTCTCTTTCTTCCTTTTTTTTTTATATAAACAAAGATATGTAATCGGCCCCTCGGCTGCATTTTGTTATTGTTCTCATCCTTGTAATAGAATATGTATCTGCTTACTTTTGGCCTGATCTTTCCACATCTCATACAAACTGAGATGATATGTTTTTAGAAATCGACCATTTATTGGATTTTTTGCTATCTTTCCATCAATATCACAAAGTACATAAGCCCCTCCATTGAGAACCTTTATCACCATAAATGGTCCATCCTATATTGGTGACCATTTATGAAACTCAACATCCTTAATTTCGAGAGGCAATATCATTTTTCAAACCATATCTCTTTCTCTAAAAGCCTACTTTTTCACTTTCTTATTTTATTATTGAGCAACTCTGGCCTTATTAGGCATGATGAAATTTAAGGCATTTAGCCCTATTTCGTCTAAGTCCTCAAGTTTAACCAGCACAGCCTATGTGAACTTGGCCAAGGTCGGCCTGATAGGCTACCCGTAATGATGGCACAGTCACCTCCAACGATAACACAACATCATGTCCATATGTAATTCTGAATGGACTCATCCCTATGCTTGTTCGAAACGAGTTACGATAAGCCCAAAGAGTTTCTAACAACTTAATATGCCATTATTTGAGATTCTCATCAATCATTTTTCGTAAAATATTCTTGATGACTTTGTTACTAGCCTTAGCCTGACTGTTGGCCTGAGTATAGTAAGATGATGAATGCAACAGTATGATTATATACTGATCGACCATTGCCTTGACCTGCTTAAATAAAAATGATGTTCCTTGGTCCTTAGTGATTGATTTAGGAATTTTCAACCAATGAATTATTGAGTCTTGATGAAATCAATAATTTCTTAATTATTTATTCTTAATATAGGTTTTGATTCTACCCATTTGGTGAAGTAATCTGTCGCTACAATAATAAAACTGTGCCCTTAATATAGGTTTTGATTTAGGAATTATTTATTCTTAATTAAGAAATCAATAATTTCTTAATTATAACTGTATTAATGACATGGCACATATATGAGAAGTCGCATGGATGTTTGTTCCCTCTTCCCAAGGAACGTTCCGTGCCATTAATGGGGTACTTCAACAATCACGATGTCTCGTCTTCAAGCATGACTATCCATTCTGAGTGCCTATATAAAGGAGTCATTAGTGCCTTCTCCCATACGCGGTCAAATTTATTTACTTGTTAATCTTTAAAAGTTCTTACTTTCTATTACCAATGGTTGTTGTACCTTCATCTCCAATCAATTAAGCTCGGGCTTTCTTGAAGAAAATTCTTTCCTTAGATATCGATGCTTTTACTCACTCCACCCTTCAGTATGACATATATCATTTCGTTCATTACCTCCGAATGACTGAAAAGAATGATGTATCTTTAGACGACATGCTAGATGCTTTAACCAAACTCTGAAGTATTGATTATACATACTTTGTTGCCGAAAAAGATTTGGAAAAGCTTAATACCCATGCAAATGAGTGTGTTGCCATTCATAGGGAAACGAACATACTCTCCGATCAATACAACTGTCTGGTATAACCGCATGCACTGGAGTCGATAATATCATTTTAACAAAGTGATGCTGAGAACTTTGCAAGTTCAACACAAAGAAATTGATGACGACCTCCAAGAAACCGAGCGCATCTATCCCGAAAAGTGCTTAAATTACTCATAGACTCTTCTAAACTTCATCAACTCTCAAATCGATCTTTATCAAACTTAGTCGTGCAAGAGCAGCGAATGGAAAAGAGAGGCAAAGCATAAAGTTAATGTCATCAGTCGTCACATCAACAAACTCATGTGCTTTCTCGACCATGTTCTAAAAAGTGGAGTCCTGAAAGTCTCAAAGGGAAATAGTTGAACTCATCAGAGAACGTGCCACCAAGAAATTTAATGAGATGAATACTGCTTACGTTTAAGTCACATTTCGACCAAGTTCTTCCTTTTCTCTTTCTTCCTTTTTTTTTTATATAAACAAAGATATGTAATCGGCCCCTCGGCTGCATTTTGTTATTGTTCTCATCCTTGTAATAGAATATGTATCTGCTTACTTTTGGCCTGATCTTTCCACATCTCATACAAACTGAGATGATATGTTTTTAGAAATCGACCATTTATTGGATTTTTTGCTATCTTTCCATCAATATCACAAAGTACATAAGCCCCTCCATTGAGAACCTTTATCACCATAAATGGTCCATCCTATATTGGTGACCATTTATGAAACTCAACATCCTTAATTTCGAGAGGCAATATCATTTTTCAAACCATATCTCTTTCTCTAAAAGCCTACTTTTTCACTTTCTTATTTTATTATTGAGCAACTCTGGCCTTATTAGGCATGATGAAATTTAAGGCATTTAGCCCTATTTCGTCTAAGTCCTCAAGTTTAACCAGCACAGCCTATGTGAACTTGGCCAAGGTCGGCCTGATAGGCTACCCGTAATGATGGCACAGTCACCTCCAACGATAACACAACATCATGTCCATATGTAATTCTGAATGGACTCATCCCTATGCTTGTTCGAAACGAGTTACGATAAGCCCAAAGAGTTTCTAACAACTTAATATGCCATTATTTGAGATTCTCATCAATCATTTTTCGTAAAATATTCTTGATGACTTTGTTACTAGCCTTAGCCTGACTGTTGGCCTGAGTATAGTAAGATGATGAATGCAACAGTATGATTATATACTGATCGACCATTGCCTTGACCTGCTTAAATAAAAATGATGTTCCTTGGTCCTTAGTGATTGATTTAGGAATTTTCAACCAATGAATTATTGAGTCTTGATGAAATCAATAATTTCTTAATTATTTATTCTTAATATAGGTTTTGATTCTACCCATTTGGTGAAGTAATCTGTCGCTACAATAATAAAACTGTGCCCTTTAGACGGATGAGGATAATTTTTATCTATTGAATTAATGGTCTATCTTCAAAATGGCTAAGGTTTTTTTTTTTTGTTATCTTGTTAGTACACCCACTATCAGTTCACACTTCACTGTTAGCCACCCCCACTAGGGAATCGATACCAAGACCTCAGTGTTGAAATGAGGTATCTTTCACTCAGTCTACCACTTAGCTAAGGTTTAATAATAAGATGCAATTTGGTCATGAGCACATGTTATATCGGCCCATGTTTTAGATATGCTTCACACCCTTTGACATATTGGTTATAATCGGCTAACATGCTCAACCAAAAATACTCGTAGCATTGAAATATGAGCCTCAATTTTCTTCTAACCTGATGTGCGCCACAAATTCCTTCATGTACTTCACCCATATCCAACATAGTAAATTCTTTTATGCTCAACCATCGTAACAATACTCCATTGTCCCCTTTTCGATATAGTTCCTTATTGATCAATACATAATTTATAGTCATCCTCCTAATATCTCGGCTAACTTTTATCTGTGGGGATCGAAGATATTCTATTATTAGAGCTCTCCACATCATTGCTCACCTCGACCTGTCAAATTTCCTCGGTTGGTTCCCTGTGAAAATTCGAGGATAATGACTTCCTTTGAATAGTCACCGTTCTTCATTCAAATCCTTGGGTAATTTGAAGCATTGATACTAACTATATCATTTCATTTGCATCAATATTATTTTATCCAGTAATATATTTTAACCTGACTTCATTGAATTTACTTAACAACTGTATTGTCAAAAGATGATATGACTATAGAGCAACACTTGTATAATTAAACAAACTGATTAATTGGTTTATTACTAATAAGGAATCACCCATAACCAATACATATTTTACTCCTAAATCGGCCAATATCTTCAAACTGATTGTCAAAGCTTCGTATTCGGCTTGATTATTGGTACAATCGAACTCAAGTTGTAATGAAAATTCTTATTTTCTACCAAATGGATCGATCGGGACAATCCATACTCCTGATCCTTTGTCGGTCATGGAACCATTAAATATCAATTTCTAGGGTGACCAATATACCACATATAAATCTAACACTTCCAAAGAAAGTGACTTTTTATATCCGAATGATGATCATCTAGAAAATCTGTTGTAGCCTGCCCTTTTACATCCCTTTGTGTCACATATACTAAATCAAACTTAGATAATGTGAGAATTCATTTGCCAATTCAACGGCATTTATAATTGGCTGATTTAACATATATTTTATTAAATTGGTTACTGTAATCATGTTAACTATTTTAGCTAATAAATAATGTCATAATTTTATAGATGTAAAATACAATGATAAAAATAATTTTATATAGTGGAATACTATCTCTCGATATCTAACAATATTCGACTAAGATGATAAACAACACGTTCTTTTTCGTCATCGTCGTCTTATGCTAATAGATCTGCAACTGATGTAATGCCCCGAAAATTGGCACCCGAGTACATAGACTCCGAACCTGAGTTCCTGAGTATTAACTTAAATTCATATTCATTTCACGCACAAATAATCAGAGTAACACATTTCAACTTAGCAGAACCAAAGCAAGGTAGAGATAGAAAAATCCAAAAATATAGGGCTAACACCCAAAAGTTATAGTTCCAAAAGTGGTGACCAGCCATGTGAGAATTATACGAACCACAATAATTGGAATAGGTATAAAGAAAAAAAAAACTACTAAGCAAGAAGAAGCTAGACATCTATTGTGCACCCCGAGTGCACCATCGACTGGTCATATTCCTGAATTATCTGCATATGTTAAATAGAAGGCGTCAAATATTAACATTGTGAAGAAATATCCCCAAGATTGTTACTTGGGATATTTTAGTGATTATTAAGTTCACAACAAATACATATTCATACATGAAATATACTTAAGCATGTTACTTTTAACGCACAACTACTAAGCAAGTTACATATATTACCAACACAACCAAGAGCAAGTAATGATGATATATTAAACAAATAATTTCCTAATATAATTTTTACGTATATTAATGTTATGATGAAATTATGCAGGCTCTTTACAATCCAACACTCCCTCACAAGCGAATTCAATGCTTATTTTGTAAATGTTAATACTCCCTCACAAGCGACTCTAATGTCAAATCGCAACCTATCCTAGGATATGCATGATTAGCCAAGTGATTATTAATTCCAGTTTATATAATATGTTGGTGAAGCTAGAATACCGTTGTTATATCACAAGTCATTATCTGGATAATGTGACTCGTTGCGGCATGTGACAACTCCTCACCGGTGTCCTTTGATTCGAATTAAGGGATCAACACAGTAGGGTCATCATCCAACACTGAGTTTGAACAAGAAATTCAGAGGTGCGGGCTTGTCACTCAAAACTAAATCAATATAAAGGAAAGCGCTCGTCACCCAATTCCATTCACGCCTGATCGTTCGAACGGTACTCTGGCACAGAACAATCAGTCAGGTAAGGGTATTTCTAACATTTGGGGTCCACTATGGGGTGTAAGGGTTGATATACATCATACAATAGTTGGCTTTAACGATGATCTATGTATGGATATGATTGGCCCGCTATTTGGATGCGTCAATCGACTAGTATGATCAGAAGTCAGTTCGACGGTCACCGATGGTAGATCAAGGCCTTGGCTACATGAATATGTGCAGGGTGTTAACTTAGGTTGTTGCCCTAAATTTGGTCATAATCTAACGATCTGAAAGCTACAACTTTGGCAAAAATCGAATACAGACAACTAACTTAAGTTCTTGATTAATTTCAAAGATATTCACGCATCTCATGTACTAACCTCACGAGTCCAAGTTGAGCAATTTGATATACAACCACGGTTCAATGTCCTACGATGGACATCAAGCCCATTAAGACAAACGGCTTTCTATAGTCTCGGGTTTAGTGGCCTACTAATGAGTGGTTTACAACTTATTCGGATAATCATGGCATTTCTGAAAGGAATAGAATATCGAGATTTCTTACATACGATGATTAGGGTGTAGATTAGCCAAGTTTATAGTGTGGTTTATTTAGAATTAACAAGAATAGCGATTCGATCCTAATCTCTCTAAAATTGTTGGTTTTTAGGCTAAAGAAGTAACTGGGTTAATTTGGTTTGTTAATTAAGATCTGACCCCTGTTTGTCTTGGCTTTATGTAGGTCTTTATTTAGTTACGGCTGTCTCGATTATTCAATGATAAGTCGACTGAATTTGGGCCCTAGATTAACAAATCATGAGGCTAAACTCGAGGTTTAAGCGATTGAGGGGATTCATTGGCTTTCTACGGTTCATTAATCGGATTTGTATGGTTTTTAACTGCTATCGCCTACCTATAGGCTCATCTCGAGCGTCAAGGGTTAGCACGTGACAACGTGGGCTAGTTAAATAAAAAAAATTTCAAGAATTTTTTGAAATCCAAAATGACAAAAATCCATGACGTTACAATTGATTCTGTAGAAGCTGCAATATACAACTTGAGTGATCTACCCTTTATAGGTGGCATCGACACTGATGACCTGAACAAATAATCTTTAATATTGTCAAAAGCTAACTGATGTTTTACCTCCCATATGAACTCATCTCCTTATTTCAGTTTCAACAAAGGAGAAGACACATTAGTTTTTCCAGCACAATTGAAAATAAATCGTCGCATAAAGTTAACCTTCATAAGAAACGTTTGTAACTTAATTTTGTTTCATGGCAGTCAAGCTTCTATTATTACTCGTGCCTTATACTGATCTATTTCAATTCTTCTTCGATGTATTATGAATCCAAAAAAAAAATAAAAAATCGATCGATATACTAAAAACACATTTAAAAGGGTTCATCTTTAATTTATGAATCCTTATTCTTTCAAATGACTTTAGTAAGTGATTGAAATGTCCGATTAAATTGACCGACTTAACCACCACATCATCGACATATATATATATATATATATATATATATATATATATATATATATATATATATATATATATATGAATCAATCAATTATATCATAAAAAATGGTGTTCATAGCTCTTTAATAAGTAGTTCATGTATTTTTAAGCCCAAATGGCATTACGACCTGGCAAAAAGGATCAGGATCTTTGAAGGTTGTTTTTGGGACTTCTTCCACTGTAATGTTTATTTGATTATATCATGAATGACTATCCATAAAATATACCATTTTATATCCAGCAGCTCAATCAATCAGCTGATCGGCCATAAGCATAGGATACTCATCCTTTACTATGACTTAAATTCTAAAAGTTAATGCATACTCTAAACTTACTGTTTTTCTTAATACAATGCATTATATTTAAAATCTGTTCGGCATATTTAATGGGTTTAACAAAACCTACTTTCAAATGTCATTCAATTTCTTCCTTTATTTTTTGCATCACTTCGGCCGTCATCTACCTAGGCGGGTGTTTATGTGGTCGATAACCCTCTTTCATAGGTAACATATGTTCAACCAGATTTCAGTTTAATCTAAGCAACTCATGATAATCCCAAGTAAAATAATCGATGAACTCTTTAAGTTAATAAGTTCAGCCTGTATTTGAGAATCTAATAATATACTAATAAAAATATGCTTGGGATGTTGTTCTGCTTCCAAATTTATCTCTATTAGAGGATCTTGAACTTGAGCTTGAGAATCCTTTAATTTCTTTGGAGTTGGTTTCAAATCCTTCACTTCAATATTATCTTCAGTTATTTAATCAGTCGGTACTGCTATTTTGACCATATTAACGAACACATTCATTATCAAATTTTCACAAATTCTCTTTGAGAAGTTGTACTATGGCTGTGAACTTGGCCTTGACCGAAGAACGGTTCATCATGAAATTTCTTCTATCGTGCAGCTTATGTTGAGATGTGGAGTTACATCTGGGCAGCGCCACTCGACCAGTCGAGTGGGCTGCTCAACCGGTTGAGGGTTGGCTCGACTCAAAGTCCAGCGAGCATCAATTTTTTAGTTCCGAGGTGCTCGACTGGTCGAGGCCCATGCTCGACTAGTCGAGGGTCCGCTCGACCAGTCGAGCAACCTACTCGACCAGTCGAGGTTACGCAGATTCGTTTCCGGCTTTGATACGGACTGCGAATTTTTTAGACGGATTTCGCAGAGGTGTGAAAGGAAAGTTGCCTAAACTATAAATAGGAGTCCCTAGGGCTTTCTAGGGTTATGGGAGTTATTATAAAGTGTAGGCAAAGGATTTTCTCTATATATCCAAGGGAAAAGGTTAGTATATTGCTTGTAATCTTGTTTTCTTCATAGTAGAAGTTTGCACCTGTGGTTTTTTACCCTTATTTGGGGTTTTTTCACGTATATCTTGTCTTGTGGTTTGTTTAGAATACTTTGATTCTTCTTCTAATTTATATTTTCTTCTTGTTTATCGTTTGTGGGTGAGACCAGAGATTGGATCTCGGTTCACCAACGTTGTTGACATGCTACGCGACAACTGGTATCAGAGCTATTGGTTTAGTTCTATTGGGAGCGATGACGGAAGAAGGAAAACTAGAATTGAGAAGTTTGATAGTTCAAACTTTGCCTTCTAGAAGATGCAAATGAAGGATTATCTGTATCAGAAAGACCTATATATTCCTTTAGGAGGAAAAGAGAAGAAACCAGAAAAGATGACAAATGATGAATGGTCTTTATTGGATCGGAAGGCTTTAGGAACGATCCAACTCTCTTTGTCTAAGAGCGTCGCCTTCAATATATCCAAAGTAAAGATCACAAAAGAATTAATGGAAGCCCTAGCCACAATATATGAAAAACCCTCAGCATCCAATAAGGTTCATCTTATAAAAAAACTATTCAACATGAAGATGTCAGATGGTGGGAGAGTGGTTGAACATCTAAACAAGTTCAATACAATCACGAGCTAGTTGGAATCCGTTGGCATTATTTTTGAGGACGAGGTCAGGGCATTATTGATCTTGTCCAGTTTGCCAGATATTGGGATGGTTTGGTGATTGTTGTGAGCAATTCTTCAGGATTGACAAAGCTGAAATTTGATGATGTGGCTGGTCTAATTTTCAGCGAAGAATCTAGAAGAAAGGCATCAGGAGTTTCAAGGGATTCAAGGAATGCTCTAAACATTGAAGGAAGAGGAAGATCGCTGAACAAAAGAGGTAATAAACGCAGACATTCTAAGTTGAGGAAGAAGTCCAAGGGACCGAAAAATAAAGACGAGTGTTGGAATTGCGGCAAGAAGGGGCACATGACACGTGATTATAGGGCGCTTAAGAAACAAGAAGAAAGCTCTCAAGGCGGGAAGGATTCAGTGAATCTATCTGAGGAGAGTGACACATCTTGTCTCTTGATACGAGGAATGAGTCTTGGGTCATAGACTTGGGTACTTTGTTTCATGCCACTTTGTGTAAAGAAGTTCTCCGTGATTGTGTCAGGTGACTTCGGGAGAGTCTACCTGGGTGATGATGAGTTATGTAGTATTGTTGGAAAGGGAGATGTTCATATAAATCAGAAAGACAGAACGACTTTGAAATTGAAGGATGTCAAACATATACCTAGTTTGAAACGGAATTTGATCTCAGTGGGGCAGTTGGCCAATACCGGATATGTGATAACATTCACTAGTGAATCCTGGAAGATCACAAAAGGTGCCTTGGTGATATATCGAGGCAAGAAGGAAGGAACTTTGTACGTAACTTCATGATCGTATAGTTCACTCGTAGTCGCATCAACTGGAGTGAATGAGCAATTATGACATCAGAGGTTGGGACATATGTGAGAAATGGATGAAAGTGTTATTATCAAAAGAGAAGCTACCAGGGCTGAAGTATATTGACTTGAAATTCTACGAAGACTGCATGCATAGCAAGCAGAAGAGGGTAAGTTTTAAGAAAACAGGACGCGCTCCAAAGATACATCTGTTGAAGCATGTACACACTGATGTGTGGGGACCGGCACAGGTATTATCTCTTGGTGGCTCAAGTTATTTTGTTTCTTTTATTGATCATGCTAGTAGAAAACTGTGGGTCTATTTCTTAAAGCATAAATCTGATGTATTTGATGTATTTAAGAAGTGAAAAGTAATGGTAGAAAATGAGACAGGTAAAACAGTAAAATGTCTCAGATCAGATAATGGGGGAGAATATTGTGATAAGCGATTTGAAGAGTATTGTGCAGCAAATGGAATCAAACATTAGAAAATGATTCCAGGGACACCACAGCAGAACAGTGTGGCTAATCGTATTAACAAGGCCATCCTTGAGTGCGTCAGGAGCATAAGGCTACATGCGGGTTGCCCAAGACGTTTTGGGCAGATGTTGTGAATACTGCCGCATATTTCATCAATAGAAGTCCCTCAGCACCATTGGATAGTGGGCTACTAGAAGAAATGTGGACCGGAAAAGAAGTGAACCTTGCACATCTCAGAGTGTTCGATTGCATTTCATATGTTCACATTGATGCAGAGCACAGAAACAAGCTAGATGCGAAGTCCAGGAGGTGCACGTTTATATGCTACAGGGCAACATGATTTTGGCTACAGGTTTTGGGATACAGAAAACAGAAAAATCATCAGAAGCAAAGATGTAGTCTTTAATGAAAATGTGATGCATAAGGATAGTGTGCAGCAAAACAAGGCCGATGAGAAAGAATTCGTAGAGTTGGAAGAGTTACCGTACACAGGTGTTACAGTGCCACAGGATGATCATGCACAGGAGCATTATGAGGCAGAGCCACAGACACCGGTTGTGAGGAGGTCTACTCAGGAGAGGAGACTCATGGTCCGATACTCACCCCCCTTACATTATCTACTACTGATAGATAGTGGTGAAGCAGAATATTTTGAAGAGATATTACAGTCAGATACATGGGTTAAGTGAGAGCAGACCATAGATGATGAGATGGACTCTCTTGAGTCAAATCATACGTGGGAGCTAGTCACTCTACCTAAAGGTAAGAAAGCTCTTCATAACAAGTGGGTTTACAGACTGAAGGAGGAGCATGATGGTTCGAAACGGTACAAGGCTAGATTCGTTGTGAAAGGGTTCCAACAAAAGGCAGGTATTGACTTCACTGAAATGTTTTCACCAGTGGTAAAAATGTCTACGATTCGTATGGTCTTGAGTATAGTGGCTATAGAGGACTTACATCTAGAGCAGCTAGATGTTAAGACAACCTTTCTTCATATGGACCTTGAAGAAGAGATATATATGTATCAACCGACAGGATACGTGGCACCAAGAAAGGAGAATAAGGTGTGTAGACTGAAGAAGAGTCTATATGGCCGAAGCAAGCCCTGAGGCAGTGGTACAAGAAGTTCGACAGTTTCATGTCGGGAAACGATTTTAAGAGATGTCATGTAGACCACTGTTGCTATTTGAAGAAGTTTGATACGTCGTACATCATCCTTCTTCTATACGTTGATGATATGCTTATGGCCAGTTCAAGCATGAAGGACATCTCAGATCTCAAAAGACAACTGTCTAGAGAATTTGCCATGAAGGATTTAGGAGTTGCAAAATAAATCTTAGGCATGAGGATAAAGCGTGATAGGAAAAACAAGAAACCGGTTTTGTCATAGGCAGAGTACATAGCTAAGGTACTTGATTGATTCAATATGGGAGGTGCTAAGCCGGTTAGCACTCCATTAGCCAACCACTTCAAGATTTTTAAGGAGCAAGGTGCAAAGACGCAGGAGGAACGGGACTACATGGCTAAAGTCCCATACGCGTCAGCTATTGAGAGTCTCATGTATGCTATGATGAGCACGAGGTCAGACATTGCTCAAGCAGTGGGAGTTGTTAGCAGGTTCATGAATAACCCGGGAAGGAACATTGGGAAGCTGTGAAGTGAATCCTCAGATACCTGGTAGGTACTGTGGATATAGAGTTGTGCTATGGTGGATCAAAAATCAAGCTACAAGTCTACATAGATTCAGATTTGATAAGAGATATCGACAGCAGAAGAAGCACTACAGGTTATGTCTTTACTCTGGGTAGTGCTGCAGTCAGTTGGGTCTCTCAGTTACAGAAGATAGTATCTATCAATACGACAGAAGCAGAATATGTTGTAGCTACAAAAGCGTTCAAGGAGATGGTGTGGATGCAAGGTTTCATGAAAGAGTTGGGTAAGAAGCAAGCAGATTGCAAGCTGTACAGTAACAGTCAGAGTGCAATACACTTAGCTAAAAATTCAGTATTTCATTCAAGGACCAAGCATATTGACATTAGATATCACTTCATACGTTTGTTACTGAAAGATAGATCGATTGCTCTAGAGAATATTCATACAAGTGAAAATCATGCGGATATGCTGACCAATGCGGTCACACGGGAGAAGCTGAAGCTCTGTTCAGCTTTGATTGGTCTTCAGGCATGAAGACGGGGAGGTGGTGCATTCTGGATGTAGAAGACAAAGGTTTATGGTGATGTGTCTCCAAGTGAGAGATTGTTGAGATGTGGAGTCACATCTAGGCAGCGTCACTCGACCAGTCGAGGGCTGGCTCGACTCAATGTCCAGCGAGCATCAGTTTTTTAGTTCCGAGGTGATCGACCGGTCGAGGCCCATAATCGACCAGTCGAGGGTCTGCTCGACCAATCGAGCAACCTACTCGACCAATCGAGATTAAGCAGATTCGTTTCTGGATTTGATACGGACTGCGGATTTTTTAGACGAATTTCGCAGAGGTGCGAAATGGGAAGTTGTCTAAACTATAAATAGGAGTCCCTAGTGCTTTTCTAAGGTTATGGAGTTATTCTAAAGTGTGGGCAAAGGGTTTTCTCTATACATCAAAGGGAAAATGTTAGTTTATTGCTTGTAATCTCGTTTTCTTCATAGTGGAAGTTTACACCCGTGGTTTTTTACCCTTGTTTGGGGTTTTTCTACGTATGTCTTGTCTTGTGGTTTGTTTAGAATGCTTTCATTTTTCTTCTAGTTTATATTTTCTTCTTGTTTATCATTTGTGGGTAAGACTAGAGATTGGATCTCGGTTCACTAACGTTGTTGACGTGCTGCGCAACAGCTTGGTCTTCGGTAACTCTTTGTCTAGTCAAAGCATGATAATATCATGTATAACATTATCTCAATTGAGTTTGACATCAATTCTAGTTAGTTTTCCATTCTTTGTCTCATCCTTTAAATTGTATTGGTCCGATCTCATTTAAATAAAAATAAGTCTCGGCCGCGTTAAACATGGCTAAGAATTGTTTGTTATCAGCCAAAACCAATTCTACTATATTTTAATTCCAAAAGACTATGAATTGGTATAGTGATGATGGAATGCACGAGAATAAATGAATCCAATCATATCCAAGTAAAGTATTGTAAATTGAAGAAGTATCAAGTACAAAGAAAGCAGTTAGCACCTTCTTGGATCACACTATTAGTTCGACAGGTAAAATACATTGCACTTGTGTTACTCTAACAAAATTACACATTATGACTTTGGTCGGAATAAGGTCAATTTGAGTCTTTCCCAATTTAGCCATCATTATGTGTAACACCTCGAACTTTTTAATACCCGAGTATTGAAAGTTCTCTAGTGTTATAATGAAATTTAACTTAATACGTACATGCGTACGATACCAATCTAGCTATATTACCCTTACATCTGTGCTCCAACGCGGATCTGACTATTGGGAGTAATCTCCATTCATAGATCAAGCAATCCGACCGTTGATTTTAAGATAGGATTATCATATACCCAAATATTCTTACTTGTCTATCATAACCAACCACTCAGTTAAATATGCACTGCTAGATAGAGACATGTAACCGTTCACTTTAATTTTGGACCACCCGATCATAGTAAACTAGCTACTCGATCTCTACATCCGCTCACACATTCATCAAGTTAAGATTTTGATCCGTTCATCTTGTTCATCACCTATGAATATGCTTAACTCACCATCAGAACTACAATATGAAAAACTTACACATGTGAACAAGATACTTGAATCCAATGGTACACATATTATATCCCCTAATCACTCCAGAAACCCACTTTATGTCTATCTGTTTATGAAATTGACCGTACATCCACCTACATAAATGGTTAGAGTGCTAACCATTAAGTTCCTTTATTTTTAACAAGTCATCTGACCATCCGTCATGTTTGGATCCGCCAAACGGGCCACATAGATATTATGGTAAAACTGATCATCATAAAGATCTCAGAGTATAGGCCCAAACCACCCGGTAACTCGTCAATTTGAGGTGCACAATGCTATTTTGGATTACGGAGTGTATTAGCCATTAAAAGAGCATCTTGGTAATATATATGCGATGTAGGCCCAAACTAGACCAATGGAAAGAACATGAAAAACTAAATATGCCCGTCGAATTTCAATGCGTTCTGATGGGAAATAATGACGTAACTGATGGCGGAAGTTGGAGGTAGAGTAAATGGCAAATTTATAAGTAGATATGGCATGCATGGCATCAAGCGGACGTGAGAAGTGGATTTTGTTTCCAATGGTGAGTGCCATCCATACATCAGCTAAGCGCGTGGCCCACTTATAGATCAAATCAGGTGAGTGTCATCCATACATCAGCTGAGCGTGTGGCCCACTTCATACTAGAGGTCATGGGCCAACACAGCGTGCTTGAGCTAATGGAGGGAATGGATTTCTCAGAAGGACGTCACAAGTGGATCCCACCAACTCCACAGCCAATCACATATCTTGCTACGTAGAGGGTTCAAAGACATTAAGCCTTATGTAGCAAGCTTCTCATCAAGTGCGTTGTGGCCCACTGAAAACTCGGATCAGCCCTATATCTGAACATATGGGTCTACATAATACAACCAACATGATGAAAGGAGTGGATCCTCCAAAAAGCTACCAAGGGTGGACCCCACCGACTACACCCAGAGAACCAAAACCGGTTTCTTTTACACAAAACAGCAAGTGGCGGGAAGACAGGACACATCTCAAACTTCCGCAGGAAGGACGACCAGATATTGGAAGTTGGCTCCAATCCAAGACGTCCAAACCACGGAGAAGGTAGTTCCGACCACTTCCACGTCAACAGAAAAGGAAAGGAAGAAGTGAAGGGACTGGAATTCTGCTGATTTCCACGGAGATGAACTGCATCACACAAAAATTGCGTTCGCATAAACCACCCACTAGAACATCCATACTGCCAATCTTGTGGGCCAGGGAGCATCGGATGGCAATCCCAGACCGTCCGAAAAAGTCGTTTTGAGTGAGGATTGGCTGAAAACGGACCTACCATTGGAGCAGAGCTCGCCTTCCTCAATTGATCACAGGAAGGTAACAGCTGTCCCAGCGTCCAAATAAGGATTAAGACCATCCATCTGGCTACCCTTCGAGTGGGAAACCTTTCTCACCATGCTAGAAGAAACAGGACGTTAGATCCACACCATGAATCTAAAGCCACGCACATCCAACATCGGAATTGCCGTGCGTAAATAGATTTACGCAGGGCGCAACCTTCCTCAACTGGGACTCCCCCTCTTACTGGAACTGTGTTCGAAGGCCTATAAATGCCCGACATGCAGAGGAAGGAAAGGATCATCCAACCTTCACACTGGGAGAGAAAGAGGGAGAGAAAGAGAGAGAAAGAAGAGAGGGAGAAACAAGAATTCGTCCAACAATCTTGCCGAACTGCTGAATCAAAGCTTGGACTCGAAAAGTCTGCTTGGCCCAAAAGATTACTCTTTTTTCCCTCTCGCTTTTATCTTTTCTGTTCCAGCGACAAAGGTGTAGAATTCCACCTTGTCAAACTAAGTCGACTTGGTGAAAGAATGCACCAAAACCTCTAGCTTTCTAAATCGAAACTCATGAGGTATATGAAACGTCTAAACCACCAACCAAGATTTCCCTTCAGATCCATTAATTCAATTGGATATAAACCTACCATAAAACAGGACCAAACTAAATTCTAACCATTCAAAACCTGTAAATTAGGGTAAATCTTGACCATAACATTGTCTCTGGACATTTAACCGGGCCATTTGATAAACAAAGGTGAGGGATTCCTTTAAACTTATCTTGATTTAAGTTATATGATTTATCCTGCCTTTTACTTGCTTTCACATTTCTATGATTTTCTCCATGCAATTGTTTAATTTACCACTAACAATTATTTACCCTTTGAGTATTATGGTATGATGTTAATTATGCGTAATCTTTATTATTTTATGTGGGGCAATGGATACAAGCCTTGTCACTGCCTTTACAAATTTCGTTGAGTTAGCTCTCGCTACTCTCCTCTTTGTTGAGTTATCCATTGCTACTCTCCTCTTTGTTGAGTTAGTAATTGTTATTCTCCTCCTTATTTTATTAGCCTTGTGCTATATACTTTTATGGCTTGGGCATGTGTCTTGGACTTCTAAAATTCTCATGATTCAATTTATTTCCTCTTTGGTGTGAGTACTATGTTGGAAATCCCACTTTTAGTGATCATATAAATATTGTGGACGTAATGCGGTTCAGGTAACGATCCCCTTGGTCGATACGTAAATTCATGGATTTTGGATAGTGGTGCACAAATCGATGTAAGTAATTCGCAATGCGTGTTACATCACTTC
Source organism: Magnolia changhungtana (assembly GCA_030180095.1). NCBI lineage: Eukaryota > Viridiplantae > Streptophyta > Magnoliopsida > Magnoliales > Magnoliaceae > Magnolia > Magnolia changhungtana. The sequence continues at coordinate 551,165 of JASAUF010000648.1, forward strand.
CGGGATTGGATGATGCAAATCATCGCTCCATGAACAAATTGCGTCACATAATTCATCTGAGAAATGTGTTGTGCCGCCTTGGGATGCCCGTGTAAATCCACGTTAACGTGGGACACGCCGGTGAATCTCCGTAAAATGGGATGCGGGGTGAGCCAGGTAACTCTAAATCATTTTTCACATTGTGGCGATCGTTAAGCGTGATGAACCGCATATACTTTGCTAGGCATACATCTCATGTAGGTTGCTTGCATATATTGATACATCTCGTAGTTGTGGTGTAACGCCCTGAAAATCGGGAGTCGAGCAAAGCTCAGTTCCCAAATTCCAACGCATCACTTATGCAACACAGATAATGATGATTATGATGAGAGCATTGAAACATGAATGGGATTATACCAAAACAGCATATCATACTCCAGAGACAGTTAAACTGCAAGTGGAAGGCTGTGATTGATATATAAAATATATAAATTGTGGTGAGTCTCCAGAGTGTGATAACATTACCAGGTTAAATAATTAATGTGCAAGTCCAAAATATACAAAAAAATGTAATGGCATCTAATCAGCAACCCTGTAACCCCGTCGACAAGACACAGCTCGCATGAAGCCGCCAGAATACAACATATACAAGAAGGCATCCTCGTCGTCGCAAAAGTCTGGCTCCGCCTCATAAGCATCGCCATCACCTGCAGCTACAACAGGGTCTGGTTGGTGTGTACAACACTGTCCCGTAACATGGGAGTGAGTGATCAACTCAGTGGAACAATAAAGCACAGGTTAACATGTTATCAATTCAGTCAAGCAGTAATGATAAAGCAGTACAATCAAACAATCTTAACTACTCTTATTAATGCAAGGATGAAATGTAGTCATGATGTATGCCCTCACCAACATACTCCCTCATGCGACACCATTTTACGTCCGCGGCATGCGTTCATCCCTCAGTGCTCCACATCTTCCAGGCACATGCAGTGCGATGATGAACATGATTACCGAGTTGTTATTAGTCCTTTGCATACATCAATATTGGGAAACTAAGGTACCTTCCTTATATCATTCCCAAACAATGATCCATTCTAGGGTCGTCAATCCTAGATAATCTCATACGAAAGTGTGGTTCTAGGCCGCTGCAAGGGCTGTCAGGGCTGTTACAAGGAATCGTTGCACCACTCCCCCATCACCTTATCAATACAGGCCTAGTTTATACTCTATTTACTACAGGAAAGCTCGTCGCCTCTCTGCAGATTCAGAGTATGCTCGAGGTCACTACACCGGCACGGCCGGTACGCTGTGGTCGTTACATGGAATCGTTACACCACTCCCCCATCACTCATCAAAGCAGTGTAGGCCGACAGCTCGAATACAGTGTCTCATACCACCGTATTCAGCTCACGAGTCTGGGTTGCTCACTGGCCACTACGGGGAGGCACATCGCCCCAGCGTAGGCCGATAGCTCTACCACGGTGTCCCATACCACCATGCCTAGCTCATGAGTCTTAGCGGATCGAGGTACCAAGGTTAACGGAGTTGCACTGGTAAGTTCGGTACCTTAGGCTCAAGTAGTAACGTCCAAACATGGTGAACATACATTAGCAGATCGGGTTACTTGACGAGTTCGGCTAGCTCGAGCGTACGACAAGTTGAATGACATGAAGTGCATAAGCACTTTGCGTGGCCAACCACTATCGCCAACCGAAGTACGACTCGGGTTCGTCCAACACATCTCACGTGGTGAATGAATCTCAGCCACTAATTCAATCCCGTTACCGATTGCCTGGACTATACAATAGCCCCAATCACATTCAAGTACAGAGAGTCAAAGCAGTAATGGATCAAGATTTCACTCATACAGTCAAGTATCCAATATGGTCCGCTTAAGGCTGCCAGGACTGTTGCACGGAATCATTACACCACTCCCCCATCACCCTTTACGGCCTTGCTTTTGCATTTTATGGAATACAACTTAAACATGGATATTCCATTTCATCCATCTAGCATATAAGGTACTCGAGCAGTAATGAAGCAATAATTCCATAATTACAATCACATGAACATATTGAGAGGTGCAACACAATCATGAATTCACACACATTCATTCCATAAATACTACAGACATCATATTGTAAACATACATGGAGAAAATCATATACATAAATAAGGTAGTATAGATTCACATCTCAACCCTCATACAAAAACACTAGAAGTAATACTTAGCACATTCAAACATTTCTACAAACACTTAAACTACATGCATCGTCATACATGATGTATGGGGTTTATACATATATTAGGCCAAATCCTTTCGCTAGAGGGTTGCCTCGCATACCACGTGCATGTACCCACGACGGATAATCATGACGTGCATGAATCCCAATTCCATATTCATTTGAACATTTTCACAAACACTTGGGCTACACACTTTAACACATATATCATCATTTTTTTTGTCGTAGCGTGATTTAGGGCAAGTCCTTTCGCTAAGGAGTTATCGCATACATACAAGCATATAGTCACGACAAATAATCATGTTAAGCACGAATCTGTATTTCATACATATACGGTATTTTCTACAAATACGAAGAATACAGTATATTCGACACGTGTAACCGAAAAACAAAATGGACAGCACTCTATACATGTGCAATTGCATGCAGATCATGAATTTATCATTATCTGACATTGAAAGTTTTGAAAACCATAACCTATATCTCTAAAGTCCGCACCTTTTGTCGGCAAACTTGAACTGAAACCAGTTTGAACCCAACGCCTTTGTCTACAGCACAATGACAACCTGAATCATGAAACAGGTCAGCTATTCCATCACTTACACTCTTGAAAACTCTAAAATAGCTTAGGGTTAGGTTTTCTTACCTACGAACAAAGTCGGAATCACCGAAAAAGCGGTTAGATCGTGATGATTAATCACGTAGGATAGCAGGGTAGAGCATCAGGAAGATGCTTCCACTTCTCTCACACTTTCTCTCACTTTTCTCTCTTCTCTCTCCTAGGTTTTTCTCAAATTCGTATGGGATGAGAGAGTGAGGGCTTAAGGCCCTTATATAGGCCCAAAACTCTCCAAAATAGACTCAGGATCAAAGTATACTTAGGTTATGTCCAAAACGGGTCTGTTCCAACTCAACGGAGCACTTCTGGAGCCCCCCTTGAACCAAAGGTCGGACTTAAGCTCACTGACCTTGGATCTAAGTTCAGCTGAGGTATCGTTCCAGTCGGGTTTCCAGATCACACGTGGCGGACCAGTTTCAGTTCAACGGTCACCGAAACTTAATCAAGGCCACAAGTACACTGCCATGTGTATGAAATTTCTCCTGATCTAATGGTGTATTTGGGTCAAATTCCCACGGTCTGATTGCTTATATTTGGCCCGCAAGTGACAAGTCTCAGATTACATAAATGAGACTTGATTTCTAAAGAAATTTACATTTTCTCACACTCTTCACTCCGGGCTCAAGCGAATAGCACTGGGACACTATTTGGATTTGATTTCCGAGATGGTTGTCAAGCCCAGCAAAGCGGTCCTAACCATTTAATTTCGCGTTAATCGGACTTTCGATGTGCGGTCTAAATCTGATACGGAGTTTCAATGTGCTCCCAAGAGCAACTGGGTAATGAGATTGATCATAGATTTTAGGGTAATATAGCGTCGATGATTCTACAAGTTTTGGGTTTTACAGATCGTATTTAAAGTGATTCAAGCGAATTTTGTAGCTAATCTAGTTTAGTACATAGTTACTTTGTCTCATTTCTAAAGGATTTGATCCTGTGCGATTTCTGCCTGAAGTGGCACTCGGGTCTTTGTACAGATTTCTAAAGTATTGTTCTTCATCACCTAAACTTTAGGATTCATGCCTAATATAAAAGTACTTAGAAGCATTTAAAGAACACGGTGGTGAAAGGTGAAATGGGAGATTATGAAAGAAATGGGTTAAAAAGCAATTTTTTAGAATATGGGATTGGGTTCTGACAAGTTAAAAAAATGTTACGAGCGACCCATTGCCTAAGGACGTTTAATTCCAAAAATTCGGGATGTTACAATCTACCCCCCTTAAAAATAATTTCGTCCCCGAAATTAGCTAAAGATAATAAGTAAGAATTCTTTTATTTCATTTGCCTAAGGCTTATTGATTTCAAGTTTATATGCGCAGTAGGGTGTATATTGTGCATGCTAGTCTAGTACATTTTAGGCACTACCCCCCTTAAAAATTTATTTCTTTATCCCTTGATTATTCCCTGATGGTTTGCTACGATGGATTTCTTTCCTTATTTGGAGTCTTGACTTCGATTCTCATCTGTTGAGAGTAAGATAGCTGTTTTCAATATTTGACCAACACGGAGAGACGGTTATAGTGGGCTTGATCCCGATACATCGATCATCTACCTGGCCAGGGTAGAAAACTCATCGTATCCCTTCCTAGTCCTAGTAGATCCTGGTCTTCTGCTCGGTCAAGCAGTGAGTCCATTGGTAGTCGCCCAGGATTGAGAATTGGGTCAAGCTGCGAATACTTCGCAGTTGTATATGTCAGTAACTCCGTAGTCCAATCACTCTAAAAACGTAGAGAATGTCTATCATTGAAAGACTCAAATTTCCTATCTATAAAGTTGCCCGTTGGGTCTTAGTCTAGGAGAGTCTTCAATATTATCTATGTCCAAGGAAACGGTGAGTCAAATCTTACTAGATCATCCTAAAACGGTTTCTCATAGTAGACTTGCTAGGGCTTCTATTATGTTCGTATTCAACGAGCACAATTGTAGATGCGTTGACCTTGGCTATTGTAACTCAGTTCGCACCCTGCCTATTCTATACTATGAATTCGTTTATTCCTTGAACCCTAATTGTTTTACTTCCATGACTTCATTATTGGCATTCTAAGGAAGATTGAGAGCCTATTTAATGACCTAACCTTGCATATAACTGGGAGTAATTTCTTTCGATCCTGGGCCAGTGGGGCAAGGGCTAACCATGCTACCGCTGCGCCTATGAGCGGGTAGACGTGTATACCTACTTAACTTAACTGGGTTCATAACTTGTCTACCCCCCTTAAAATTGTTTCTATTATCAGGGTTCAAGAATTTGTGCATCGATCTGTATGTCAGAACGAGTTGAAATTTGAAACCTATCTTTGGTATGACATGGGAAGCGATTTAGCAATACATTGGTCTTCTTTTCATCGATGATGCATATTATAGCATTGGTACTTATGATTATAGAAAGGAGCCCAAGATGATGGGTATTGTGGTTGATTTCAGGGGCAGGTGTGAGTTTGAGGCAAGATGCCTAATTCTACCAAGGAGTTTTGTCACGGTCCAGACTTATCCTATTTAATCATGTTTAGTTTAATAGGTAGGCTATCTTTCTACGTTCATATGCATAATATGTATGCTAACATGACATGTAATTTGGGACCTAATTCCTAACTGTCTGTTGCCCATTTGGGCAATTCCTTAGGCCTAAAAGACAAAGTCTCTATCGGCTATATACTCCTAATACTTCTCAAAGACGAAGTTATAAACTTTGGGTGTAAGTGGTAGGGCCAACACGGAAGGAAAGTTGTATAGGGTTCACGTTATCAATTTATTGGATTGTCCATACTGTTAGGTCTTTCGAAATCTAGGAGCACCACACGCATGTTCATACTAACTAAGAAGGTCCTAGGGTTCACGTTATTAATTTATTGAATTTCCTACATTGTCAAATCCTTTGAAATCTAAGAGTACTACTCTAACTCCAAAACTCTAAGGGCTTGTTTGGCCAATGGTATTAAGTTGTATTAAATGGGCTTGCATTGCTAATCCCACTTCGGGATTTGAGAGTGGCATGTTTGGTAGGAGGGTGGGTGGGGATTAATTTTATAGGCTTTGGAAAATGAGTCTTGTGTTGGAAGGTGTAAGATGGGATTTCCATATCCTACGATGAGGAATTACTAAGTGTAATTTGAAAGAAAAACCCGGGATATACTTCTCATTGCATACATTCCAAACATGGCATTGGAAAACATGGGATACACGCAATCTAGGGACCATACCCTACACATACATTTATTGTTACCTTTACAATTCTATCCACCTTAAACTCACCTAATGCAGTTGGCCGAACGGGCCCTAAACATCCCAACATTTGGAGGTTGTGAAAGTCATGGGACACAAAAAATGTGGATCGTTGTGCCCATATGGGTGTGAAATGGTGAGGCCAAGAGGAGTAAGAGATGGGTTTAGAGAAGAAATGGTGGGTGGGTGGAAGGAGTTCATAATTGTCAAGTACAACTCCAACTTGTCAAGCATTCTACACATTTGATAACAAAAGGAGTTTCATGCATTTCATTTAACCCAAAATCATCGCAACACATGGGACGTAGCCTTACATGGACTATGACAAAAGATGCATGTGAGCTAATATAACCCAGGCTTCAAACATCTTACATTCTACCAACTATTACACTACTAGGTCTATTAACACGAAAATACGAACATATCCTAAAGCAGTAACTCAAACAACTACGAGACATTGACACGGATGACTAGGCATCCGAGTCTGGCGATGGAGAAGGGGCACCCTTACTCTTTCCCATGAGAGAAAGAAAGGTGGAGATCAAAAATATGGCCGTAATGAACTTAAAGAAGGCCATGGAACAAGTAGACAAGGGGGAATAGGGGCTGAAACTTTTAATTCTCTATGAATTTGAGCCTCAACAGGGATTATAAAGGCCCATGACAGAGTTTGAAGAAGGAAAGTGAAGAAAATGGATGGGTTAGTGAGTTTACACGATTTTGAGCTTCAAAGGGGGGTGTAGGAGCTCAACTGAGAGAGAATGAAGAGGGTAGTGGGTAGGTATTATTAAAAACAGTGGAGGTATGTGTGCTTTGACAGAAAATGACGAAATAGGTGAATGGAGAGAAGGTTTGAGAGAGAAAACAGATACTTTTGGAGAAAATGAGAGCTTGGAGGGGTAGTTTATGAAGGAGGTACTAGTTTGGGAGGGTTTTAGTCGACTGCCCACACACCAGGGGGTCACCCTAGCCCCCAAACACCATCGGCCTGACCGGCCCACCCGGCCGAGCCTGCTGACTGGTCGGCGAGGCCTCGCCACTCTCTGGAGTGGTTGGCGATGCCTCGCCATTTGGGCGAGGTCCTTGTGACCCCTAGGGCCCAAAAAGGTATGGGTCCTACCCTAAGTCCCCCTGTAAGTGCTCCGTTTGGCCCCCGACTCCATTTGAGGCATTTTCGGGTCCAATTTGCAAACTGAAATGATTTTATTGGACGTGTAATATATGATTTTGGGGTAGGAGGCGCTAATCTATCCAAATAACCCATTTATTTGGTTAGATTCTAAAATGTTAAGGGTCAAAACCCATTTTATCCATTTATTTTCTATTTATGGTAAGTTTTAATTTCAGTATCATTCTTCATCATTTATACCCTAGGATGGGTGTGTATTACGAATGTGTTTAAAAGAAATGAAGCATACAGTGGTGGAGGGTGAGATTTTGAAGGAATTGGATAAAAAAAGGGTTTTAGGCTTTGAGATTAAGTGTAAGGTATTGTGGTTGACCCACAACCTAAGAACATTCGTTTCTAGGGAACGACTCAAACCCATCGACTGACGGCCTAGGGGCAACTTAGGTCGTTTCGGATAATTTTGGGATGTTTTTGATACATTTCTGTATGTACTGATTTCTAATGGCTGGGATGAGGTGAGTTGTGATCTAAACCCGTCATTTGATGGTCTAGAAGTGTTTTGGGGTCGACTTGTACGATCATGGTTGAGTACAGACTCAAGCAAAATGACCGATTCCAGTGAACTTCGCCAATTGGTGAAATCGGGATGCCTAAGACTGTTTCTACATTGTTCTCGCACCCTCCTATGTCAAAAGGCGTCAGCGTACATCGTGTAACCATAATCCAGGTCCGGTTTAATTTAAATCATGCTCTGATACTATCTTGTAACGCCCTGAAAATTGGGGGTCGAGCAAAGCTCAGTTCCCGAGTTCCAACGTATCACTTATGCAACATAGATAATGATGATTATGATGAGAGCATTGAAACATGAATGGAATTATACCAAAACAGCATATCATACTCCAGAGACAGTTAAACTGCAAGAGGAAGGCTGTGATAGAAATATAAAATATATAAACTGTGGTGAGGCTCCAGAGTATGATAACATTACCAGGTTAAATAATTACATGTGCAAGTCCAAAATATACAAAAAAAATATAATGACATCTAATCAGCAACCCTGTAACCCGTCGATTAAGACACGGCTCACATGAAGCCGCCAAAATACAGCATATACAAGAAAGCATCCTCATCGTCGCAAAAGTCCGGCTCCGCCTCATAAGCATCGCCATCACCTGCAGCTACAACAGGGTCTGGTTGGTGTGTACAACACCATACCGTAACGTGGGAGTGAGTGATCAACTCAGTGGAACAATAAAGCATAGGTTAACATGTTATCAATTCAGTCAAGCAGTAATGATAAAATAGTACAATCAAACAATCTTAACTACTCTTATTAATGCAAGGATGAAATGTAGTCATGATGTATTCCCTCACTAACATACTCCTTCATGCGATACCATCTTACGTCTGTGGCATGCGTTCATCCCTCAGTGCTCCACATCTTCCAGGCACATGTAGTGCGATGATGAGCATGATTACCGAGTTGTTATTAGTCCTTTGCATACAGCAATATTGGGAAACTAAGGTACCTTCCTTATATCATTCCCAAACAATGATCTATTCTAGGGTCGTCAATCCTAGATAATCTCATACGAAAGTGTAGTTCTTGGTCGCTGCAAGGGCTGTCAGGGCTGTTACAAGAAATCGTTGCACCACTCCCCCATCACCTTATTAATACAGGCCTAGTTTATACTCTGTTTACTACGGGAAGTCTCATCGCCTCTTTGCAGATTCAGAGTATGCTCGAGGTCACTACACCGGGTACGGTCAGGGCTACCAGGGCTGTTACACAGAATCGTTACACTACTCCCTCATCACCCATCAAAGCAGTGTAGGCCGACAGCTCGAATACAGTGTCCCATACCACCGTATTCGGCTCACGAGTCTGGGTTACTCACTGGTCACTACGGGGAGGCACATCGCCCTAGCGTAGGCCGACAGCTCGACCACGATGTCCCATACTACCATGCCTGGCTCATGAGTCTTAGCGGATTGAGGTACCAAGGTTAACGTGTTTGCACTGGTAAGTTTGGTACCTTAGGTTCAAGCAGTAGCATCCAAACATGGTGAACATACATTAGACAGATCGGGTTACTTGACGAGCTCGGCTAGCTCGAGCACACGACAAGTTGAACGACATGAAGTGCATAAGCACTTCACGTGGCCAACCACTATCGCCAACCGAAGTATGACTCGGGTTCGTCCAACACATCTCACATGGCGAATGAATCTCAGCCATGAATTCAATCCCGTTACCGATTGCCTGGACTATACAATAGCCTCAATCACATTCAAGTACAGAGAGTCAAAGCAATAATGGATCAAGATCTCACTCATACAGTCAAATATCCAATATGGTCCGCTTAGGGCTACCAGGGCTGTTCCACGGAATCGTTACACCACTCCCCTATCACCCTTCACGGCCTTACTTTTGCATTTTATGGAATACAACTTAAACATGGATATTCCATTTCATCCATCTAGCATATAAGATACTCAACAGTAATGGAGCAATAATTCCATAATTACAATCACATGAACATATTGAGAGGTACAACAATCATGAATTCACACACATTCATTCCATAAATACTACAGACATCATATTGTAAACATACATGGAGAAAATCATATACATAAATAAGGTAGTCGAGATTCACATCTCAACCCTCATACAAAAACACTAGAAGTAATATTTAGCACATTCAAACATTTCTACAAACACTTAAACTACATGCATCGTCATACATGATGTATGGGGTTTATACATATATTAGGCCAAATCCTTTCAATAGAGGGTTACCTCGCATACCACGTGCATATACCCACGATGGATAATCATGACGTGCATGAATCCCGGTTCCATATTCATTTGAACATTTTCACCAACACTTGGGCTACACACTTTAACACATATATCGTCCTTTTTTTTGCCGTGGCGTGATTTAGGGCAAGTCCTTTCGCTAGGGAGTTATCGCATACATACAAGCATATAGTCACGACAAATAATCATGTTAAGCACAAATTCGTATTTCATATATATACGGTATTTTCTACAAATAAGAAGAATATAGTATATTCAACATAGTTAACGTATAACCGAAAAACGAAACGGACAGCACTCTGTACATGTGCAATTGCATGCAGATCATGAATTTATCATTATCTGACATTGAAAGTTTTGAAAACCATAACCTATACGTCTAAAGTCCTCACCTTTTGTCGGTAAACTTGAACCGAAACCAGTTTGAACCTAACGCCTTTGTCTACAGCACAACGACAACCTGAATCATGAAACAGGTCAGCTATTCAATCACTTACACTCTTGAAAACTCTAAAATAGCTTAGGGTTAGGTTTTCTTACCTATGAACAAAGCCGGAATCGCCGAAAAAGCGGTTAGATCGTGATGATTAATCACGTAGGATAGTAGGGTAGAGCATCAGGAAGATGCTCCAACTTCTCTCACACTTTCTCTCTCTTTTCTCTCTTCTCTCTCCTAGGTTTTTCTCAAATTCGTATGGGATGAGAGAGTGAGGGCTTAAGGTCCTTATATAGGCCCAAAACTCTCCAAAATAGACTCAGAATCAAGGTATACTTAGGTTATGTCCAAAACAGGTCTGTTCCAGCTCAACGGAGCACTTCTGGAGCCCCCTCTTGAGCCAAAGGTTGGACTTAAGCTCACTGACCTTGGATCTAGGTTCAGCTGAGGTATCGTTCCAGTCGGGTTTCCAGATCGCACATGGCAGACTAGTTTCAGTTCAACGGTCACCGAAACTCGATCAAGGCCACAAGTACACTGCCATGTGTATGAAATTTCTCCTGATCTGAGGGTGTATTTGGGTCAAATTCCCACGGTCTGATTGCTTATATTTGGCCCGCAAGTGACAAGTCTCGGATTACATAAATGAGACTTGATTTCTAAAGAAATTTACATTTTCTCACACTCTTCACTCCGGGCTCAAGCGAATAGCACTGGGACACTATCTGGATTTGATTTCTGAGATGGTTGTCAAGCCCAGCAAGGCAGTCCTAACCGTTTAACTTCGCGTTAATCGGACTTTTGATGTGCGGTCCAAATCTGATACGGAGTTTCAATGTGCTCCCGAAAGCAACTGGGTAATGAGATTGATCCTAGATTTTAGGGTAATGTAGCGTCGATGATTTTATATGTTTTGGGTCTTGCAGATTGTATTTAAAGTGATTCAAGCGAATTTCGTAGCTAATCTAGTTTAGTACTTAGTTACTTTGTCTCATTTCTAAAGGATTTGATCCTGAGCGATTTCTGCCTGAGGTGGCACTCGGGTCTTTATACGAATTTTTAAAGTATTGTTCTTCATTACCTAAACTTTAGGATTCATGCCTAATATGAAAGTACTTAGAAGCATTTAAAGAACACGGTGGTGAAAGGTGAAATGGGAGATTGTGAAGGAAATGGTTTAAAAAGTAATTTTTTAGAATATAGGATTGGGTTTTGACAAGTTAATAAAGTGTTAGGAGCGACCCATTGCCTAAGGACATCTAATTCCACGTTGGCAAAAATCCGGGATGTTACATGTGGAGTACGAGACGTATCAGAACCCTTGCATTACTTTTATGAATCTCTTAAATTATTGTGAATCTTAAAGGATAACCATCACTATGAGTAGGGCGTTAACCCTCTCTAACCATATAAATGATGCAGGTGATGTATAGATTGAAGACCTAGAGGACCATCTCCCTATGGAAGATTATATTGAATGAATCAGAAGATAGTTTTATATTTCCACCACGAACTCGATAATGTAATAATCTCACATTGAGAGAGTATTTGATAATTTGTTGAATTCTTTTACTCTGATGAAATAATAAATACAGTCGATTTTATTCTCATGAATGGTTACCTTCATGAATGTAACTGGATGTGATCTAAATGAAAAAAATGGTACTTTGGCCGTGAGAATTTGGGATGTTACATTATGGCCGGGAGAATGTTAACAACAGCTCTATTATTGAATAGAACCCAAGTGATCAGACACATTTCCAAGTGTACAAAGATATACTATGGCTTCAAGTATTGAGTCATTGAAAAAGTCAGTCATTCAATAATTATTTTTTCAAAATGGGATCTTAGTTTGACCATAATGGTCAACACCTTTTTGGCTTCATCTTTAGAGTCAAATGAAACATGTTGTATGATTATAGGATGACCAAAATATTCCACATCTCCTTCCATCATGTTTGGTTAAGATGGTTTAGCTTGAAAACTCAATGGCAATGTCAGTATCATATTACAATCCAATGTAATTAGTGGGAATGAGCTAAAGAGTATTACGGATTTCGAACATTGCCTCCCAGGTGTCTCCGAATTCAGTTGCTTATCCACTCCATTTGCAGCTTCATTCTTGATTTCCTCATTCGGTTTAGAAATGGTTGGTTCTAATGTTCTTGTTTTTGCAAGCAATTCTTCAATTAGAAGATCATTCGAAAAATCTTCATCACTTAAGTATTTGGTCGATACTTCCATATACATTCCTGCCTTATCATAATTATGATTTTTGACCGAGTTAAGCCCCACTTAAAGTTTGAACATATTAATTGATATTTGTTGTTGTTGTTCTTCTAACTTTGGCATTACCAGCCTTGATCGGGTTAGCGGGTACTTCATCTGAGATACGTCCTATATAGTGGTTAATTATCTTCTTTTTGCTACATATTACCTTTGTCAACATCATTTCTGAGTACGAATCATCCCTTTTAGTATGTAGAGAATTTCAGATGACTCTGTCTTTTTCAAACACCTTCTCGACTAGGCTGAAATTTAACCATATCCTTTGCCCTAAGACAGGCCCAAGGTGATCGCTTACATGTTTAAACTTTTGTGGGTAAAAATAATTTCCTTTCTTATAGCTTTAATTGACTAATCGTCTTGCTTAATATTTCGGTTGAAAAATCTCCGGTTTGATCAAGTCAGCTTCACACATTTCTCACAAAGGTATTGATGATTTAAAATTATTACCTCTGGACGTGCTTTGGTTTGTTCAACCTTAAAGTTAGGACTTATACTCCTCTTACCATCCTTTTCGCTCATTGGCTTGATCCATTTGAATTTTAAGATCAATTTTTTGTCGCTGCCGAACCAACTTTTAAATATTAATGGTGGCCATATTAATCTCCATATTGGACAAACAGATCAGTATCGATCAACATTGTTTCTTTTTATTTTTCAGGGAACTTCAACAACCCTTGATCGATGTTGTTTTGAATAACATTCCTGAAAATTACACATTTGTTAGTGGAATGAAACTGAGCTTCATGTCATTTATAGTAATTAAAATTCTTCAATTCTTTGGCTGTTAGAATGTTATGTTATGGTTAACATGAATTTTGATAAATATGTCGGCTAATATGATATCAAAGGTTTTATTAGCGTGAGTAATATCAAAGGTGTACGTTTTTTAAACATTCTGATTAGAAGATGTCATTGCATCTGCCTTAACTAATGTCGATCATATGAATGGTTATTTAGCCACTACTTCAGCTATTGTAATATTGTAATTATGGTCATAATAATATGTTCATGTTGATGAATTCTTTTGTCGCATTAACTCTTGAAGTAGAGCTTCATATGGAGACACCTATCTAGTCAAATTATAGAGATCTGTGAATTCCATTCCGAAAAACTTCTTTCGAAGCTTGAATTCTAGCTCGTCTTGAGCTAATTAGACAAATTCTGCTTCAGTCGTATTACCTTGCACCGGCCTTTTACTATTTTAAATCGAGCAATATAATTTTCGACCAATTCTCCTACCAATTGTCAAAAATGAGTAAGATCGACTATAGAAATTTTTTTGTCCTTAAAGAAGAACTGAGCATGAAACTTTGCTTCCATCTCTTACCAATTCTATATGGAATTTAGTAGCAAATTAGAATAACAAGTGAAAGCTACCCAGTGAGATTAAATTGTTGTAATTTATAATACTTATTAATGGCAACTCTTCATATTGTATGGTAAATTAACCTATGTGTTGATTAACATCTAACTTGTTAATTAAGTCAAACAAATTTCGATGAAGGGAAAAAATACATCAGCTTGATCCAAAACTTTTGTGGCCTCCAAGAAGTTTTTAATAGTCGATGTTTAATCAACAATGCGAGGTCCACTTGAGATTTGGATCAATCTCATTTTTGGGCTCATACCATAAAATGATACGGAAGAATGAGTGGACGACATGGATGACACACACACATCATGGTGGGGCCCAAAGAGCACTAACCACTAGCCATTGGCTACTTGTCTATTTCCTACTCCCCGTGGGCAATGGACTAGCTGTTACCCTCATAACATGGTAACAACTTACTGGGTGTTAACCTTACTGTGTGGGCTCGCCTTAATGAATTTGTTTCATATCCATGCCGCCCATCCGTTTTAGAAGCTCATTTAAGGACGTTATTCCAAAAATTAATTAGATAAAAATCTTTGGTGGGGCCACAACACTCGAAAAAGTGGTGAATGACCATTAAAAGCTTTTTTATAGGCTACATAAGCTTTGGATCAAGCGTATCTTTGTACTTTCCATTCATCCAATTCGGTTTGAAATTATTAATGGGTTGGATGGAAAATAAACATTATGAGTCTTCTTAAATTGGGCCTTGGAAAGTTTTTAATGGTGAGCATTCATCATTACTGCTTCTTGTGCTGTGGTGCACCTGAGATTTAGATATAATTAATATTTGGGACTGTGTCCTAAAATGGGATGAAAAACGGATGGACAGTGTGGATATACAACGTATCATCAAGGTGGGCCCTATGGTAAGGGTAACACCCGCTAAGGTGTTATCGGGTAACATGTAATCCGCGCCCTCTCATTTCCGTGTGTAAAAGGGCTGAGAACGGTTTGGCTACTCCCCCTGCCACCATCCTGGGCCCCACCATGATGTATGTGTTTCATCTATTCTGTTCATCCATTTTTACAAATCATTTTAGGGCTTGATCCAAAAAATGAGAGGTACTCAGGTGGACCACACCACAGGAAAACAATGGTGATTGGATATCCACCATTAAAATCCTCCTAAGGCTCACTGTACTGTTTATTTGAAATCCAATCTGTTGATTAGGTCATAAAGACCCAGATGAAGGGAAAAAACAAAGATCAGCTTGATCCAAAACTTTTATGGCCCACAAAAAGTTTTTAATGGTTGAAGTTCATTCAACACTGTTTCCTGTAATGTGGTCCACTTGAGATTGGGATATATCTCATTTTTTGTATCATACTATAAAATGATCTATAAAAATAAATGGACGGCATGGATGAAACACATACATCATGTTTGGGCCCACAAGCACCAACCATCAACCATTGGCTGGTGGCAGGGGGAGTAGCCAATCCGTTTCTAAAAGGGCTAGGGAAGTACTGAATAGAGCTAGGCATCAGACCGAGTCGGATCGGATTGGGTCCAACTCGATTCGGTCCGAAATCTACATGGACTAACCCTAACTCGATCCGATCCGGGAACATTTGACTTGAATCGATTTGATACACAGTTGGCTTGACCCGAACTGAGTCCGACTCAGTCAGGGAAACTAAGTCGGATCAGATTGGGTACAATTCAGATCGAATTTTTTAACGATGAAAATCATTATCCTCGTTGCTATTTTCGGTGTGGTCCATTTGAGCTTTAGATATGATTCATTTTTTTTTTCAAATGCTCTAAAATGATCATGAAAAATGGATAAACGGTATAGATATAATAAATACATCATTATGGGGCCCATGTAATGTTGATCTCATTTGAGCCGTTCGTACAACTCGAAGCTCGAGCCACGTACAGGCTACAGCTGTGTTTACGTGCTTTGCACGAAAGTGCAATCGTGCAACTGTGTTGAATCAATGACGTGTTGTGCACGAAAGTGTCATGCATTACGTTAGCAAGTTCTATGGGTCTGATCATGGGTGTTACGCCCCAAACTCGGAAACTCGGAAACCGGGCTCACAAAATTTTCGATCGCCAAATCCGGCGCCGACAACCTCTGTAGTGCCCCATTCTCGGATCCCGGCACTCACATGCCAGATTTCGATCATAGGATCCTACAAGGAAGATTTTTAACACGAATTTTATTTTATTTTTGTAATATAATGGAGCATAACCACAAGTTTACCCAAATCACAAAGGCAATATCATCGTCACATATCCACTAATATAAATATTTGAGTACAATGCTAAAAGGGAAATACATATATTGAAATTAAAGCTCCAGAGGATAGTTGTACGCTCCATGCTCAACGCTGCTGCAACCTAACGCCACTTGCACGCATCTATCGTGCATAAGCTTATAAAAGCTTAGAGGGTGATGAAAGTGTGTGTACAAGATAAGTGCTAAATATACCATAAAGCCCATAAATCATACATCATCGGAATAAGCAGATATACTAACAAGATCATGAATCATACGATATCAGAGTAAGCGAAAATATACTGGTAAGTCCACGAGTACTATCAGCTATACCAAGGCTATGCAATGTAAAACATAATAAGACAATAACAGATACTGAGGATGCAATGCAATATGCAAATCCTGACGAGCCACGAATACCATCAACCTCATCTAGGTCATATAAAGTGCAAAAATATAGTAACTTAAAATGCTAAGTACTGCGGATGCAATGTAATATGCGGTGCGAATGAAATGACTACGTTGGAATGTAAAGTCGGGATGATAGTACGTAGTATCGCAGGCTACGGGGTCCACCACAAGGGACTTCTATCCAAACCAGTCTCATACCTAAATTTGGATAGTCAGACTCAATGTGGTAAACTCCTGACCTCAGGTTAGTCGCGCGCCCAACCGAAATCCTGGCCATGCGATGGTACACGTAACAAATAGTTACGCACTACCAGCCCGAGTGGATAGTGAATGAATGAATGAATGGATATGCAATTCCTGCTCAATAAGTCCACATATCAGTACGATTGATCTCTAGGAAAAATCACCGGGGTCTATTACACTTGACACCGACTGCCTCCTCCTTAGCTGCACAGCCCAGCAAGTGGAATAGACCTTACTATCCGCCTGACCAGTAGTCTGTCAATACCTACCCGGCTCATCGATAACGGACCCATTTACAAGCTAGTCATACTCAGCCTAGCTTATAGCCCCCTCACTCGAGCAGATAAGGCCACACCCCCTCCCAACCAACCATGACACAGTGGGAGACGCGGCCTACTGGTATTCGGCACTCGGGCGCTTATGTTCCACTCGGTCTAGACATTGGAGCTCTTCCTGGCCTCGGAGGTTCTGGAATTTTCACCTAAGGACATCCTAAGTGCCCATAGTGCTAGAACCAAATATTCCCCGTGTCCCATCTAACCATCCACAATGTGCCTGTAGAGGCCACGACCCCGATGTCGCTAGGGCGTACAATGATCAAGTCACACATATGCGAGATGCATGACTCACACTATCCAGTCATGCAACAATCCTGCGCGTACTACGCGATAATGTGGGGCACTCCATCTCATAAGGAGTACTGTAAATAGTCTGTCCAATGGCGTATGATATGATCAAACATTCCTCATATCAAGCATACATATGATGCGTATGGGCATGAATCATGGAGTTATACTAAGCATGTTACAAAGTGATGAATTATCAACAAGTATGGGCCTATCAATAGGCCCTAAAGAGAGTTACAATGTGGACATTTAACCAACATTGTACTTACAATGTCGACGTCAAACCATCATTGCTCCCAAGGCACGGCCCGCCATAAATATCATTACATAAACCATGGTGGAATCACACGATGCAATAACCCTTATATACATCCCATTGGGCCTCAAATACATCAAATAGGCCTCATCGTATAGTCCTCTTACACATCACTGTGGGCCTCAATAACAAGCCTCATTCATCGCAATGGGCCTCAATCCATGGGCCTTAAATACATCACAATGGGCCTCAACCCAAGGGCCCTAATACATCACAATGGGCCTTAAACCCTTGGGCCCTAAATACATCACAATGGGCCTTAACTCTTGGGCCATAAATACATCTCAATGGGCCTTAACCCTTGGGCCCTAAATACATCACAATGGGCCTCCTAAATGGGTCATGAATACGCAACAGGTGGGCCCTCAACATAGGCCTTTATACATCACAAGTGGCCCTGCACATGGGCCTCATATGCATCAAATAGGCCTCACAACATGGGCCTCATGTATATATCAAGGTGGGCCACAACTATATCAAGATGGGCCTCCTCATACAGCAAATGGCCACATCACATGGGCTATATGTACATCAAATGGGCCACACCAATTGGGCCCCATGCATATGAAATGGGCCATACCCAAGATAAGTGGTGATAATGATTTTCACCATTAAAATTCTTAAGGCCCACGATAACATTTATTTTCTATCCAAATATGACCATAATGTGATCCACTTGATACTCGATCTGCCTTATTTTTAGTCTCAAGCTTGTAAGACAAGCTGGCCAAATGGTTGGACGGTTAGATGCAACACTTGCATCATGGTGCATCCCATATAGACGGACGTCATGGATGAAACAGGTGGGTTCAACGAAGGGCCCACCATCAGGTATATATAATATAATATAATATAATATATATATATAATATACAATATAATATATATAATATATGATATACACACACACACACGTACACACATATAAAGGTGCAGCCACACATGTAGGGTGGGTCCCACCGTCCAATGTAATGGACGGTGTGGATAGAACACAAAAATCAGGGTGGGTTCCACCGTCCACCGTCAGTGGACGGTGTGAATGAAACACATACATCACTGTGGGTCTCACGTGGGGCCCACCATAATGTCTATTTGCAATCCAACCGGCTGATAAGGTCGCACGGACCTGGTTGAATAGGAAAAACAAATTTCATCTTGATCTAAAACTTTTGTGGCCCAGAAAAGGGTTCCAATGGCAGCCGTTTAATCACCGTTGTTTCTTATGATGTGGGCCACTTGAGCCGTGTATACGGCTGATTTTTTTGGTGGGGGTCACTGGCCTAAGGGGCCGACCAATGCACGGTGTGGATGTTCAAGACACATCACGGTGGGGCCCACGCATAGGACCCCTGGTCCCTGCCTCTTCGTCCATGGCGCAGCAGCGTGCAGCGCCTGCTGCTTCTTCTTCTTCTTTTTTTTTTTAAAACTAATTTTTTCATGGTTTTTCATACATGGGGCCCGCATCAGTTGGATCTGACCCAATCATTGGTCGCTATGGCTCAAGACAAGCCAAATAAGCCCAATATTAAATGTGTTTTGGCGTGTAGAAACATCAGGTGAATTTCAATGGTAGAAAACACTGTTTGGTATGCTATAACCCACCGGCAATTCGAATCAGCTTCATTTTTCGGCTCAACGCCTAAAATGATCTAAGGAATGGAATGGACGGCTTGGATTAAAAACATACATCAAGGTGGGGCCTACATGGACAACCCTCTCCAAAGATTGAGAATCAAGCTAATATTTTGTTTTTGACAAAGCACGTCCAGACATGCTAGACCTCCCACGGCTGTTTACATTTCACTGGACATCGTCCAGCGTCCCTGGCTGCATATGTTTCTTTAAGGTGGGTCTCACAGGGACGTGGCCCACTTAGATTAATTTGATATTTGTGTTTTCCACCACTATAAGGTAGGGCCCACATGACTTGGACGGTTTGTATAAAACATACATCAATGTGGGGTACATTCGGGTGGGCCACACAATCATATCATCACATACAAAACAAATGAAAAAGAGAAGGAGAGGGAGAGAAATGGACACGTGCGATGGAGGGATCCCGACAGTATGGGCTCTCCCTTTCATGCATTCGATCATACATCAAGTGGGTCCCAATACATGTGGACCCACCGATCAAAATCAATGGTGGAGATCTTTTTTCCACCAAAATACAAGGTCTAGATGACCCTATTTACAAGGAAAAATAAACATCATGATGGGGTCCATGGAGAATGGCCCCATCATGGAATGATCATGAGCATCAAGGTGTGCCATCGGCCACATCTAGGGTCCAAAGTGAGATCCATACCATCGATCGGTAGGCCTCACTTGGCCCATCATAAAAACATGAAAACTAACCTATAGAAGCACCCACCGTTTGATCTTCTCGGTCCATTGAAACGTCGATCTCCTTGTGCTTCACTTTGATGGAGAGGATGAGAAATGAAGGGCTAGGATGATGGATTTTTGGGATGGAAAGTGGGCCACACACATGCACTTTTCTCTCATGGAAGAGCTTAGACGTGTGATGCTCTTGCTTGCTTGGGAAGTGTGATGAGAAATGAGAGAGAGAGAGAAAGAGAGAGAGAGAGAGAGAGAGAGAGAGAGAGAGTTGTAAGGAGAGAAAGTGAGAGATGAGTGATGGATGTGAGTGATGGGTTAGGTGATGGTGTACTTGACATGAGAGTTGACTTGGTGGTTGCTTAACTTGTGGAGAAAGGAAGTATGGGTGTGTGTACTTGACATGAGGTTATTGATTGATGGATTGATTGATTGATTGATTGATGGGACATGTTGTAGAGATTCTCTTGGGATTGCAAACGCGCTGTATTTTCTTTGAAATAAATGTCGGCTCACATCTTCTGGTCAGGGTATCAGATCGGTGCATAAGACGTAGCGTCGGAACCGCGGCAACGATGCGGTCGCAATGGTACAAGTCTCAGATTAAGTCGACTCAATTTTACAGGATACGACTTAGGGTCGATCGCAAACGTTGATTATACGTCGCAGGTTGTCGGACTTCGACGAGAAGGATCGCGGGAGTCGACAGAACAATACGAACTAGGATACGGGTCTTACAATGGGGTATGTGTTATATCTAAATTGTTGATCCATTTGGCGAGCTCGTTTTAAGGCTTGAGACTAAAAATAAGATAGATCTAACTATCAAGTGGACCCCACTGAAAAAAAGCAGTGGGGATTGAACGTCTACCATTGAAACCCTTTTTGGGGCCATAGTCTCACAGAAGTTTTGGATCAATTTAAAATTTGTTTTTCTTCTTAATTCAGGTCTTTGTGACCTTTTGAACATATTGGATGAAAAATAAACGTTATGGTGGGCCCTATGAATTGTTTAACGATGAAAATCATTATCTTTGCTGCTATTTGTGGTGTGGTCCAGATGATCTTTGGATATGATTCATTTTTTGGATAATGCTCTATAATGATCTCTAAAAATATATAAACGGTGTAGATATAATAAATACATCACTGTGGAGCCCATACAACTTTGATCTCCTTTGAACCGTTCGTACAACTCGGAGCTCGACGAGCGTCAGTGCTCGTCTTCGCATGACACGTACCTACAAGCTACACTTACAGCAGCTATATAGCTGGTGTGTGGTACACCAGCAAATCCACTTCTTATTGTATTGAGTAAACTCTGTTGGGGCCTACTGTGAATGCATGTGGCTTATCCACGTCGTCCATTCATTTTTTCATATCATTTTAGTGGTTGAACCCAAAATTGATGCATATCCAAAGCTCGAGTGGACCATACCACAAGAAAAAGTAGAAGTATTGATAAGAATCACTTCGGATCGGGTCAGATCGGATCGGTCTGGATCTATGCAGATCAGGTTTTCGGATCGGATCGGTCCGGATCCATTCGGATCAGGTTTTCAGATCGGATCGGTTCGGATTGACCACGACCCGATCTCGATCTAAAAAACTGTTGGATCTGAATGGCCTTACTCGATCCTCACCGATCCAGGCCGTCGGTTCAGTTCGGAATGGGTCGGATCGGGTCGGATTGGATCATACATGCCCAGCTCCAGTAATGGACCCAGATTGCTGTTGTAAAGCGGTCGTGGAACAAAATGCTTTATGGGCCCACACTCATGTACTTTATCTAGTTCGTCCATCAGCTCATCACGGAAACCTTCATGGCCCACTGAATGTTTTGGATCACAATGATATTTGATTTCTTCATTCATCGAGATGGTACGTAAACACCCAATCCTCAAGAAGGATTCAACTGTGGGCGTTCTTATCCACACTCTTTCCTGTGGTGTGGCTCACTCGATTTTTGGTTATGTATGATTTTTTTTTTTTTGCATCATATCTGAAAATGAGATGTTGAAAATGATGAACGGAATAAATGTTACCCACACATTACATTGAACCATATAGAGCTTTTTTTTTTTTGTTGTTGTTGGGTTCTCTATAACAGCTGAAGGAACTTGGCGCCAGTGTTATCACTATTTTCTAAATGGTGGTGACTCACCCACGTACACATTCCATACCTCCTGTATAATCTAGATCATCCAAGTTGTGGGCCTGATATGGATGGAACATATTGCCTAAATTTTGTACTTAGAAGACAACCTTAAGGGGTCGTTTGGCACCCTGGATTGGAGGGGATTGGAGGGGGTTTCTAATCCCCTGGTCGTTTGGCACTGTAAAGTAACTGGAGGTTTCAAATTCTCTCTTCAAGGGAGTTTGCAATCCACGGTGAGAGCTTGGATTACACCTAGGGCCTATTTGTTTTTCTATTTACCATTGTAAATGGTGATAAATAGGTAATTATAACATATTCCCATTATTTGGAAGAGGGGAAATAGAAAGGTAATTACCCTGTCCATTTTCAGAATTTACTTTGAAAAAAATGGGTGGAAACGAGTGAGTGAAGTTTGTGGGTCACACCATGATGTATGTGATTGATCCACACCATCTATCAATTTTATCGGATCATTTTAGTGCTTGTGACAAAAAAATTAGGTAGATTATAAGTTTAAGTGAACCACATCGCATATCATTGACGTCCATCATTGAAAAGTGAAGCCATCCGTGGGTCCCACACTGATGTGTATCTGTGATCCAACTTGACCATTTGATCACACAGACACAGATGAAGGGAAAACACAAATATCAACTTGATGCAAAACTTCTATGGCCCACAAGAAGTTTTTAATGGTGTGTGTTTAATCCTCCTGTTTCTTGTGTTGTGGTCCACTTGCACTTTGGATTTGCCTCGATTTTGAATTCATGCCCTAAAATGAGTTGTTAAAATGAATGGATGGCTTGGATCATACACATATATCATAGTGTGTCTCACAAAAATTTAAACTTTTTCCTTGATATCAGTGTCAAGTCAAATTAAAGGTCACACTGTGTATGGTCCGTAGTCATATTTTACAGGGGAAATAATGATTATTCATTTACTTCTATTTCTAATTGTCCGTAGGAAAACAAACACCCCATGAAATCATTTCAATAGTTGCAGGTGTAACATGTGTGTCACTATACTATCATTCTGTTGGGCACATGACCACTAATGATGATCAGCACCGTACCAACATTGTCCGTGTAAATCAGAACCATCCAAACATTGTCCATATTAATCAACGATTAAAATTTGTTGGTTAGTCATCCAGACATGATCTTGTGCTTGCCGCCCATCCAGAATTTTATCATTTTCAGGCAAAGCATATATTTCAGCTGGCTTATCACAACTGTGTTGTCAAAAATTACATATCTCACTAATTAGAGATAATAAAATCGATTTAGTAATTAAATTCATATTTAAAGTTGATTCACGGTCAAAGGTGCCAAACACACATGGAGGATGCAGATCCAGGGGGTTTCAAATCCTGGTGTTCCAAATCCACGCTCCCAAACAGCCCCAAGCCATCTGATTTTTACATCGAATTTGGACTACTGCCAATTTGTTTGCAACTGTTAAATTTCAAAATATATACTGTTGGCAAAGAGCCTGAAAATTTGGACGGTCTGGATTTACTCTTAATATTCAAATATATATAAAGAGCCTGAAAATTTGGACGGTCTGGATTTACCCAAATATATGCCTCGTTTTCGGTGAATGAATTATCACCATTTCTTAGGCGGTAAACGCAAACCATAGTCAATTTGACACTGAAAACACCTACTCACTACTGGAAGCGGATTGGCTGGTGTACCACACCACCGATTGGCTGGTGTGGGTACGTGCCTTGCGAAGACGAGCGCTGCCCTCCTCCATCTCCGAGTTGTACGAACGGTTCAAAGGAAATCAAAGTTACGTGGCCCCAAAAATGATGTATTTATTATATCCACACCGTTCATCCATTTTGTGAGATAATTCTAGAGCAATAAACCAAAAATTATTCATATCCATGGCTTAACTGAACCACACACAAATAGGAGTGAGGACAATAATTCTCACCGTTAAAACATTCGTAGGTCCCATCATAACGATTTATTTTCCATCCAATTTGTTCATAAGGTCACAAAGACCTGGATGAAGAGGAAAACAAAATTATATCGATCCAAAACCCCTGTGACCCAAAATGGTTTCAATGGTAGACGTTTAATCTCCCAGTGCTTTTTGCAGTGTGGTCCACTTAATCTTTGGATCTGTCTTTTTTTTTTGAGTGAAGCCATACGACGAGCCCGCCAAATGGATGGACGGTTGGGATATAATACATATCTCATGATGAGATCCACATAATTTGGTGACGTCAGCACACAGCGAGATTGGTGGTGTTGGTACACCAGCCAATCCACTTCCCTCACCACCTCTCCAATATTTCGGTTGCCACGTACAGGCACAATCAAGATAAGCTGGAACTATATGATCCTGGGCTGAGGATCTGTATATTCTCCTAAGTCTTTACTTGTGCCTCAAGTCTTTACTTGTGGAGACCATAGTTCGAAGATCCAGCCCGTTGATTTGATTGGTGATGTCCCCAAAACTAGCCGGGTTGGAAGATCCCAACCCTTCGATCAGAAGGCTGAAACTAGACAGCCAAGGAAAAAAAACTTATTACAACGATCCACAGTCATCTAAGCCCAAGATTTTATGACATGATCTACCCGTCTGGGATATTTGGGGCATCCTCCATCACGGTGTGGTCCACCAGATCGACAGTCTAGAAGCTAACTAGGGAGCATGGGGAGTAAAGTCCTGATGCATCAGGATGGAAATAGAAACCTGACGTGGGCCGGCAGCAAGTGCGTAGCCCATGATTCAGTAATCCAGACCGTTGGCCCGATGGATGTCACCGCCGGTATGGTATGGCCAAAATATCTCTAGATAGAGAGAATAACCCATGAGTAGGGCGCTGGAAAAAGATTAAACGGCAACGGTCCAAAAAAAAGAAGAGATTGGACGGCTACGATCTTCCAATGTAGATCTTTCCTTTATACCAGGGCGGGTTCCATCAGATAAACATTCATCGTTACTAAACCAAGGGCCCACTGGTTGGTATGGATCCCGCGTGGTCCCAGATTAGGTACGACCCTCACCTTATCAAACACGGTACGGCCCTGTTCGTGGGGATCACATTGATGTATATATTGTATATCCACACCGTCCATCCGTTTTAACAACTAACTTTCGATTAGAATGGGAAAAACCAGAGTAGATCCAAATCTCAAGTGAACCACACCACTGGAAACAGTGGTGATTGAACGTCCCCAATTAAAAAGTTCCTAGGGACCACCGTAATTCTTATTTTACATCCAATCTGTTTATAAGATCAATAAGACGTTTATGAAAGGAAAAAACAAATATCCTCTTGATCCAGAACCTTTATCGCTCACAAAACGTTTTTAATGGTCAACAACCACTTTTTCCCGCGGTATTGTCCACCTGAATTTGGATCTGCTTTATTTTCAAAATATTTCAAGTAAAATGATTTTTAAAAATGGATTGACGGTATAGATATATATATAAAAAAACAGGAAGGTGGGCCCATGGTCAGTGCCGCACTGTGTTGGGTGAGGCCGGGGACGCACCTAATCCGCCCCCTTCCCAGGATAGGATTAACGTGAATCAGGACCCGATCATCCCTCACCAAAACTCCAATACTCCTGTTGCAAATGGGAAATGATCAGATAGCATGGCTGTATCATATCTTACGATACCTTCACCTTTTTCAGAGAATATCCTATCCGTTCAAAACGTGGGCCACATGATTATTATTATTTGATACAAAAATCACTCCAACAAAAACGCATACCTATACGCAATGTCAACATCCATGGATATCCTACGATATGATTTATTCTATTGGTATGGCCCATATAATAATCGTATCTAAATAATTATAATATCATTTAATATTCATTATTTAAGAAAACTTTATTACGGTCAGATATTATATATATATGACACGTCAGTGGAATTGAAGTGCTGTATCGTAACTTAAAATACAACCGCTGTACCTGGTCTTTTCTCATTTCTTCTACATCCGTCGGCAAACCATCAGGCCATCACTCACCACCAACCCAATCCCAGCAGAAAAATCTCTCTCTCTCTCTCTCTCTCTCTCTCTCGGGAAACGGGAAACGAGGAAAATTGAAGATTCCGTTCCGCCAATTTCATCACGTGCAAGGTTTACGGCAAATCCCCAACTTTCCGATTATTACAATTTCATCCTTCTATTTTACAATTCAAATCTACGAGGATTAGAATGCAAATAATTCATCTTTCTTTCACTCACTCCTCAGTAGTCGAATCGTTTTGTTGAATTTATTGATATATGAATTCCACATTCTTTGATGCATACACCTCCTTTTAGTTCTTCTTTTGATGGTAGAGTTGTTTGATTTTGGTCTGATTCTATCACCAAATGCAGGAAAGGGGTGTACGTATTTAAAAAAAGTTGGGGTATTTTAGTTTTCACTTCCTTTTTGTGGATGACATGTCTATCACATGTACCGTTGATCATGCCTCTCGTGTACTAATGATCGATCCTCATCAGTTCTATCCATACTGAGATATCTCATTCTTGGTGATTTCTCGGGAGATTTTCATATTTCGAGGGTTTTTTTTTTTCTAGATATTATTAGGAAATCTCACCAAAGCTAAAGAAAATTTACAAATAACTATCTAATTAATATGGAATTTACATTCTGGTACCTTCATCCAAAAGGTTTTCAAACAGGTAGCTGATTAATCGGTATTATTATCGTTCGACTACCCTCCGTTACAGTTCTTTTCATGGCCGGTTGGGCGTGTGTGGAAGCAAAGGGTCGGATGGTTGGGTGGGCCCCATCGTGATGTTTATGTAAAATCCATACTGACCACCAGGTGTGTCACCTCATGTTAGGCTGGGGGCAAAAAAATCAGCTTCATCTGTGATTCATGTGGAGCACATGATTGGAAACACTGTACAGGGCAATGGTTGCCCTCCGAACTGTTTCCCTTGGTATGGCCCACCTGAATCATGGATGGGCCTGACTTATCTGTGTGGCATCTAATGGTTGGAGTGGATTTTATATAATCATCACGGTGGGCCATGTAAAAATCAAGGGTGGACATCTCTTCCAACTGTTTTCTTTGGTGTGGCCCACCTGAATCATAGGTTATACTAATATTTTTTCCTGGATTTGGGCCTAAAGTAGGATGCATCTAATGGTCGGAGTAGATGTTACATAGGCATCACAGTGGGCCCCGCCAAAATCAAAGCCCCGTGCATCCCTCCGTAAATGTACACATAGTATTAACAAAAAAAAATGACTTGCATGGGCAACTCTTGATTTTGATGGGACCACCTTGATGTTTATGTAAGATCAACTCCTACCATTAGATATTTAGTATTATACAATGTTTCAAATATTGATAATATCGGCCTATATATCTCACGATATATCTTATATCCCACCGGTGTGATACGAAATGTGCAGGTAGTGACGTTATATCCCACGATATATCTTGTATCCCACCTGTGTGATATGAAATGCATGGGTAGTGCCGATTTGTCCAACATGCTTGATTTGGTGAGCATTTTCAATTTTCAATCCATTTTTTGTTGAAATTATGTTAAATTAGTGTCAAATAGTTACAAATTCATTGGTTCTTCATGTTTTGCATGAAAAATCATGGAGCTGGAGCTTTGATCTTGATATTCATTGGTTCTTCATGCTCTCCATGCTTTTTTTTGAAAATTTACTTCAACCAGCTATCAATTGAGAATAATTTCGAAGTATTTAGGAGTGTTTGATGAAATGATCATCACATACACTCTAAATGTTATGCATTTAATTTGAATATAGTTCATATCCAGAAGCCGATACCAACAACAATAGAGAAAGACCGCATTAGTTCAGTCAGATAATGCATAACTTAAGACCCTATACAAAGGAAACCTATTACGTGCACTTCCTTTTTGAGATGTTATGATTTAAAATGTGTATTAAGGTCTTTTTTTAACAATCCCTGAAGTTTCATTGAAAAATTCAACCATTTTCCAAATGTTTTCCCATGTTTCTCAAAAAGTGAGATAAATTACCCAATACAAACGATATATCCTGTGCGATAACCGATACGTATTTGTATCCTAAGGACGCGATACGTAACCGATACTGATATTTTGAACACTGGTACCATATGAGACCTAGAGGCATAAAACAGGCAAATGTGTGATTTTGGTGGGACACACTAAAGGAAAAAATTGGGAGACGGATACCCACCCTTGTTTTTTACCAGGCCCATTGTGATAATTATATGAAATCCACTCCAATCATTAGATTCCACACAAACATTTAGGCCCGTGTCCAAAAAATCATACCCTTCTATGATTCACATGGGATACTAATGGAAACAATGTGGAAGGTGAGCATTGTCCTACACTGTATCCAATCATGTGGTCCACCTGAATCACAAATGGAGCTGATTTTTGGGCTCTTGGCCTAACATGGGGTGACTCACTTGATGGTCGAGGAATTTTACATGCCACCCACCCATTTTCTCTCATGGTCGCCGTTACGGAAGGTAGTGGAATGATAATTATATCAATTAATGAGGTATCTTTTTGAAAAAGGCACCAGAATGTAAATTCTATATTAATTAGGTAGTTTTTGAAAAATTCCTAAATATTTACATGGTGAAGGTTTGTATTTATGTGTAGAGTTTTCCTTGTCCCACATTGGATAGGGAGAGACCTATTTAGACCATTATATGTAGACCTTATCCCATAGGTTTGTGAAGCAAACCAAAGAGAGGGAATTATGTGGGGACTTTAGGAAATTTTCTGTGTTGCTCGTTCTAGGTTCCAAAAAAGAGGTAACAACAAGCATTTAATTTTTTCTCTCTACTTTTTTTTAATCGATCTCCTCTTGCTGGGCAATTTGAGATATGGCAAGTTTTTGTTTGTTAGGGTCCACATTGGTTGTGCACCTCAATTGAGTCATTGATCATGTTGAGAGCTATTCAATATTGCAAGTTTTTGTTTGTTGGGGTCCAAACTGGGCGTGCACCTCATTTGAGTCATTGATCGTGTTGAGAGCTATTGCTGTGACCCAGTGCATCATTAGATCTACTTTCAAATCTACAAGTGGAGATTAATTGATCTCCTCTTGCTGCGACTGATATAGTTTTTTTTTTTTTTTTTTTTTTAATGGTCGTTATGGCCCATATCATAATAGTAATGAGCCACGGTGTAAAAATCACAACAATCAGATGACCCTAGGCATCCGATCAATAGCATGGAAAGGAGAACCAAAATAGCTCCAATCATAATCTTGAAAAACATCTCTACCGGATAGGTCCCACTCTATATTGCTTATGATTCCAAAACTAGCACTTTGGTTTGATAATTCTAACCATGTGAGCTATTACATGTAAACAACGGACGATTGTCAAAAATTGGCCCCATTCAAAGGGTTGGGATCATCCGATTGGCATGATTTTTTCATGACGCATGTGATGGGGACATCTCGCCCCCCCCTGCGCATATACACAAGGAGGAGGAGAGCTCCACTATCGATCTGGATCGATGACGATGTCCAGGGAGGGCCCCCTAGTTAGAAGACTGAGTTTTGGTTCGTTGGAGTAGGCCTGATAGTCAAATAAAGCCCATCATGGATCTTATGATC
Organism: Magnolia changhungtana; assembly: GCA_030180095.1. Classification (NCBI taxonomy): domain Eukaryota; kingdom Viridiplantae; phylum Streptophyta; class Magnoliopsida; order Magnoliales; family Magnoliaceae; genus Magnolia; species Magnolia changhungtana. The sequence continues at coordinate 581,207 of JASAUF010000648.1, forward strand.
GTGGCCCACTAGTCTGATTAGTCTCGTATTTTAGGTTTTGCTTATTAATGTTATTTAGAATATCACGGACGGTTTAGATTATTTTGATTAATTATTATTTGTGTTTACTTCATCGCCAAGTAATAGGTTGCGCACATGGCTCGAGTTTTAGGGGTATAGGGTTTTCTCATAAATGTTTTCCTACTCCTCTGAGTTCTTGAGTTGTAGAAATCCAATTGGGTGCGAATCCCTCCCTTCATCGAAGGGCTAACTACCGTGGTGCGAAGCCACATTTATCCTGATCCGCCCCTATCTTCTATCATCCATACTCCTCACCTTCTACATTCATCATCACTTCGAATCCGTCAGTTTTTGCAGCCATTCTTCTCCCTACAGCCAGTTTTCAGAATCTGTCTCTGTAGGAGGGCTGAAACTTTGGCGGAGCACCACGCACAGACCGCGCATCCGATTGACACGTAACTTTGGAATTTTGAAGTCCTCCCCTGGCCGACCAGAGTCAAGGAGGCGCTTTTCGCTTTCGGCACCCCCTCGCACCTGCGGCCAGGACCCTGCGCATGTGCGACAGGCCTGGCCCGCTGTTCGCGCGCAGGGACTATCTTCAGGTTCTGATTTCCTGCTATTTTACTCCTCTTATACCTCTTTCCCCTAACCCTAACCCTAACCCTAGATTGCAATACTTTCAGTTTATTTACCCATTTCCTAATCTTAGGGTTTTCTGAATTGAAATTGGTGAATCCCTTGGATTAGGGACTGATTGCTCTACATGTGTGGATGATTTTCACTTTCCTTTGAATATCGTTTGGCTAATAATTTTTGTTGATCTAACCCTAGCATGTGTAGGCCTGGACCCACACAGATTCCCATTGTTTGAATGTTTGAACTTTTGTGTAGGATGCGGAAATTTTATGTGCATGTTTCTGAATTAGTTTGATCTAAAGCCTGAGATCTTGCATATCATAGTTAATTTTCATGTCTTGCATCAACATGTGTGTGGACTGAAATTGGGAGAGGTTTTGTTTTGGGGAGGTGGGATGGTTACATGATTGTTAGCATCTCTTTTGTATCCTGATGTCTTAAAACAATGGACTTACATTGGTTTTTATCCATGAACTTGTTTTTCTTAAAACAATGGACTGACGCTGGTTTAATTCATGAACTTGTTTAAGTAATTTTTTCTTTTTACATGATTGTTAGCATCGCTTCTGTATCCCGATTTCTTAAAACAATGGATTGACGATGTTTTAATCTATGAACTTATTTAAGTTTTTTTTTTTTTTCTGTACATTTCTTTTCTTGTTTATAACTAATTTTCTTTTGAAACAGGTAAGGCATTTGAATGCTGCAACAATTGACAGCTTCTGCCTACTTAATACCTGCCAAGGGCTGGCTGGCATGGTTGGGTTCCAATTGTTTGCATAACCAAATAAGAGTACTGAGGCTCCAGCTCCACAGCTATCTTTGACAGAGATGTGTTAGTTTAGATTCAGATGCACACAACGGTTGGTGCTGCTGCGATTGATGATATGGGTCATGCAATAAGTAGACTGGAAATAGATTCTGACATGCGTGACAGACAACGCACTGTCGATGGAACTGGTGTCAGTCAAAGAAGCCACGAACAACTACCTGCTCTTGATCATGAGATTTCTCATCTCACTAAGTTCAGATCTGCACCCAGTGAAATGATCCATATAGTTGCCCCATCTCAGCACAACATGCCTATTTCGACTGTGAGGATGTTGTCTGCGAGAGAAGCTAATTATTCTGGGAAGGGGAGGTTCTCTTTTGCAGATTGTCGTCATGTTGCCAGCAGATATTTGCCCATCTATGGTCCAACCCAAGTGGATTCTATGAACAGCCGAGCATATGTCTCTCAGTTTTCTGCTGATGGGACTCTTTTTATTGCTGGGTTTCAGGTACTGGCTGCCTCATCCATTTCAAACATATGATTGATTTTTTTTTTTTTTTTTTTTTTTTTTTTTTTTTTTTTAAAGAAAGATTAAATGACTGATCTATTACAGCTGAAAATATGATCTGTCAATTGTTCTTTGTTTTAAACAGGGCAGCCACATCAGGATGTATGATGTTGATAACGGGTGGAAAGTTAAAAAGGACATTCTTGCCAAGAGCTTGAGATGGACAATTACTGATACATCCCTTTCACCAGATCAACGTTATCTTGTATGTCTTTACCACTTCTTAGATGCACTTATATGCATGATGTGTCATTTGTATGGACAATCTGGACTGAACCAAAGTCACCTTTTACCTGTTTTTATGGTCCCATGCATTCATTGTGTTATACTGTACCATATATCAAATTAGGGAATCTGCTGCCAAGGTGGGTAACATTTTATCACTAACCAATCATGGGTCTGCCCTCTCTACCAAGGCTTTTTTTGGTTCGACCTGTAATTGCAAAGGTATCTGGTGGGCCCAACATTGATTAGCCGTGTCCCAAGGTATCCCCCATCAGATGATCATGATGTTCAATTGGTGGAGTATAAATGGACAGTTTAGCCACTGATCCAAATTCAGAGAGAAAAAGATCCGCTGATCCTGTAGGCAAGCTTTTTCCAATGGGAGACGTTTTTGGAACATGACCGGTTCGTAATAGGTCCCACCAAATAAACATTCTCAATCAGACAAAGGTGTGGCCATGGCTGAATGAAAGATGTGGGCCAACTTCTTTAAGGGCCCAGTGCAGGGTGTCCCTATCCATTACAATACGGCCGTATCGGCCGATATGTAACGGTAATGGCCGACACTGTTACACGATACGGGGTCGAAACGGGCACCCCCCTGATTTTGTGACCGTAATGGTTGTTACGGGCCTAAAGAAAATAGGAAAAAAGAAAAAAAAAACATAAAAAGAAAAAAAAACATACTTTTTTTTTTTTCTTCTCTCTTCTTCTTCCTCTTCTTCTTCTTCTCGGAGCTGTGGCTGTGGCTATTCTTCTTCTTCTTCTTCTTCTTCTTCTCTCTCTCTCTCTCTCTCTCTCTCTCTCTCTCTCTCTCTCTCTCTTTCCCTCTTTCTTTTCGGTTTCCCTCTCTCTCTCTCTCTCTCTCTCTCTCTTCTTTTTCATTTCGGTATCGAAAACGGAGTGGACTGTTTACAGCTACGTACTTTAGATCCGTTTTTTAACATGTTCTGCAGTGCACACTGAACAGTGCACTTGCACAGTTTTGTTTTATTTTTATTTTTTAACACACGCACACACACCACCACACACTCACGCTGTAGTGGAATTTCACCACCTATGAGTGCTCGAACCCTCAACCAGGTGTTGAAACTCCTGAGAGTCTACCACCGGAGTAAGAGTAAGGACCTCACAGTTTTGTTACATGGGCCCACCTTAATTTATGTGTAGTATATCCATGCCGTCCACTATAATGTTTATTTTCCATCGAACCTGTTGATAAGGTCACATAAACTTTGACCTTGATGAAGGGATAACACAAATAGCAGCTTGATCAAAAAATAAAAAAAAATGTCTTAAGAAATTTTTAGTGGTGGGAATTAAATCCTTATTTTGTGGTTCACCTAAGATTTGGATCAGCCTCATTTTTTGGACTAGGCCCTAAAATAAGTTGGCAAAAAGGATGGCCCACATGGATATACAACAAATACATTGAGGTAGGCCCCACTTTTAAAGGAATACTCACTAGTGGTCCACCGAAGATTTAGATCTACCTGAATTTTTGGACCATGCCTTAAAATGAGTTGGCAAAACAGATTGATGGCATTGATATACAAATACATCGAGGTGGCCCGCCTGGCCCACTAGTGGTCCACTTGAGATCTGGATTTACCTTTTTTTTTTTCCAATTGTTTTTTGAAATAAGACCATTTGATATTTTTCATTTTTCATTGTCGAATAAATGTCCACCAATCCATTAGTGGGATAAGTGCCAATAGATTGCATTAATTTGAGGTTAGTTTGGGGCATCAAATGGTCCCCGAACTAGCCCTGAATCGACAACACTATTTACCTCAATTTAATTTTAATTTTTTAAAAGATTTATGGGGAAAAATGATATCAAATTGTTAGGTATATGAATTACATAATAGGATACAAAAGTCCCTAAACTCTATATATTGAAATAAAATGCATGTGAGTCACAAAGTATGCAATGCACTAGTACTATAAATCAAAGGAAAACTTGAAAATATAAGATATTTTGGTATTACATTCATTATAATAAATTTATATAGATATTATATAGTTAGAAAACTAAATGTAAAAGATTTGCAATTAATTCCAGGTTGTTTGGTTCATAAATTCATCAGACAGTTCGATACAACTTCGCACCAAAGAATGGACCGTTACACCACCATAAACATGTTCCAATTTATAAATAAATGCATATTTGGAATGCTTAAAATATTTCGGATTTAATCCATATTTTTTCATATTTTTTTTGGAAAAAAAATTGTACCATTACGGGCCGTTACGCCCCCGTATCCGTATCGGTATCGGTGGGGCACCGTTACGCCAACTGATACCGATATGGAATACCTTGGCCTAGTGGCTGTAAGAGGGGACATGATATGGTTCCACATGAAGAGTGAAAGTTCCATAGAATGCACATGATTGTGCGATTTCAAATGCTCAGGTGGTTCATTTCATGTGTATTTTCTTCCCTTTCCATGTACCTAGTCTCTCTCCAAACACACGTATGTTAGCGTCCCTCTCCAATGTCCAAACACACAGATGCACACTGTCCACTCACATCATCTTGTCATCTTTTCTGAAGAGCTGAACACTGTCTGGGTTTCCTTCTTAGCTCTAGGAAAATTCCATAATTCTCACTGCATTATTTGAGGATCCTTACAGAAACCTATCTTCAATCATGCAAAAGTATGATGTGAGCTTTTATAAATCCATGGCATGAAATTTCTTATGATGCCCCATTGTATGTTACTCTATAAAGGCTGGTGTTAAACATATCTATGACCCTGGTTCAATCTAAGGCGGCACCATTCTGAAGCAAATTGCCATGGACTCTCTCCAGCTGACATGCCATTTATGTTATTGGAACATTTGTTTATATAACTTAATAAGTTCTTTTATTAAAGGCATCCTCAATCTGGTAAGTGTTGATATGTTCTAGGTGAGGTCTAAGCATCCCAAGCAATCCCTTTGTAAAGTTCTTCAATGGTTTGTTAACCAGCCTGCTTAATTTATCATGCGTGCACTTTTTGACTTTGAATGCTATAATCTTATCGGTCAATCAGTGTAAGATAAATGCCTCCTGATTTGACTTTTGATAGCTTGGCATGTTAGTTTCAACGATACATACAGACACTATGTAGAGGGATACGGGAACATAGCTATGATTCTTGATTTCTCAAAATCCCAGATGCATATAGAGATACTATGGTCTGGAAAATCGTCCAATACGACTCGGTATCTTCCGATTTATATTGGGTTTGGTACGAAATGAAACGAATTGCCACACCGATATGGGACTGAGTCATGCTGACCCCCACTCCCTGAATGACAGCTCAGTTTTTGTTTAAGAAACCAAGCAAACAAAAGCAACAACTGAAAACAAAATGGAAGAGGATAAGAAGTCATCAAACCCAATACGAGAGAGATCCCTCCCATCAACACTTATCTATTTGTTCCAACCTACAATAGACAAAAGCTTTATGACCCACAGCCCTATTAACGACCCTTCTCTCTATTTGGAATGTTACTTCCTGTAACATGCTATTTATATATTTAACTTTATGCTTCTAACTTAAAGCACTTGAGATTGACCCATTCTATTGCTTTTAGTTTTGTTAAACAATGTACTTTTGTAAGCCTTTCTAGGATGCCGAGCTTAAGGAAACTATTAAAATTTTCATAGTTTTTATGTAAAACTTCTTACAACAGAGTTTGCTAATTCCAAACGGCCCATGGAGCCCTGCCAATCCACGTGAAGACACCAGGGTGTCCCAAATCGGTTACGTTTCGGCCGTAACGGCCGATACGTAACGGTAATGGCGGTCACCATTACGCGATACGGGGCTGAAACGGAGAGGTGCAGAAAACGGAACCAAAACGGCCGTTACAAGGCGTAACGGCCGTTACTGAGCCATGCATGATTGTTACTGGCAAGAACCCTAATAGAAAAAACAAAAAACAAAAAAAAAAAAAAGGAAAGAAAAGAAAAGAAAAAACCAAAAAAGAAAAGAAAAACACAAAAAAAATAAAAAACTAACCTCTTCTTCTTCTTCTTCTTCCTCTTATTCTTCTTCTTCTTCTCCACAGACCTTCTTTGCAATTCATCACGGTATTTGGCAGCTGCAGCCTCCTCATGTGACATGCTTAGCTCCTCCTCCTGCCTCTTCTTCTTCTTCTTTTCCCTCTGGTGCAACTCCGTCTCCACCCTCTTTCTTTTTCCCTCTCGTTTTCTCCTTCTCTCTCGTTCTCTTTCTTTCCTTCTCATTTTTTTTCTTTTTATTTTTATTTTTCCCTCTCATTTCTCTCTCCCTCTCGCAGTCTCAAAAAAACATGAATGGGGTGTGGCTGGACGTGGATTAGATACTGACAGGTTAGTAGCGAGTCAGCTACTAAAGTGACGTCACCAAGTTCTGTGGGCCCCACTATGATGTATGTGTAGTATCCACACCGTCCATCCATTTTGAGATATTATTTAGGGCATGAGCCAAAGAATTGAGGCAGATAAAAAGATGTAGTGGACCCCACCACGAAAAAAGTGTGGAGAGTGATTCCCACCGTTGAAACTATCCTAAGGCCCACCATAATTTTTATTTGAAATCCAACCCATTCAAAAGTTAAAAAAGACATGAAATAAGGTAAAACACAGATATCAGCTTGATCTAAAACTTTCGTGGCCTTTAGAAGTTTTTAATGGTGGGCGTCACTGTCCCCACAGTTTTCTGTGTTGGGGTCTACTGGAGCTTTGGATTTAACTCATTCTTTGGATATTACCCTAAAATGATCTCTACAAATGGATGGAAGGTGTGGATATAAAACATACACTATGGTGGGGCCACGGAACTTGGTAACGTCACTTCAGTAACGTGTCTCGCTACTCAAACTCCGTAGGTAGCTAATCATGCATACTGCATACTGCATGTTTTTATGACCACGCAAGTACCTTATTTTATTGGTAGTCTACAATGTATGCCGCTTAGTGCACTTGCATTATTTTAGTGCATGCGGCCCACCTTGATTTATGTGTTGTATTATATATCCATGCCATCCATCAGTTTTTCCTGATCATTTCAAGGCATAATCCCTAAAAGGAAGCAGATCCAGATCTCAAGTGGACTGCACAGTAGGATTGAATGTCCACCATGCACTTGCATTGTTTTTGTGCATGTGGTCCACCTTGATTTATGTGTTATATTATATATCCATGCCACCCATCAGTTTTTCTTGATCATTTCAAGGCATGGTCTCTAAAACGAAGTAGATTCGAATCTCAAGTGGACCGCACAGTAGGATTGAATGCCCACCATTAAAAACCTATTATGACCCACTGTAATGTTTATTTACCATTGAAACTGTTGACAAGGTTTCATGGGCATGGATCAAGGAAAACACAAGTTTGAATCTTAAAAAATAATATTAATAAATAATAATAATAATAATAATATAAGTTTTAATTGTGGGAATTCAATCCCTATTGTGTGGTCCACCAAAGATTTGGATTTGCCTCATTTTTTGGACCATGAGTTGGCAAAAAGGATGGAGAGCATGGATATACAACAAATGCATCAAGGTGGGTCCTATGTTCAGTGCGTCATTCACTAGTGGTCCACCTAAGATTTAAATCTACCTGATTTTTTGGATCATGCTTTAAAATGAGTTGGCAAAATAGATTGACGGCACTAATATACAAATACATCAAGGTGGACCCCAATTTCAAGGCCTCATCCACTAGTGGTCCACCTTAGATCTGGATCCACCTTATTTTTGGACCATGCCTTAAAATGATTTGATAAAACAGATGGATGTCATTGATATACAATACATACATCATGGTGGGCCCTATGTACATGGCCGTAAAAATTGTCCATGAGGCATACATTAAGTCAAAATTAATAAATTAAATTATGGCACTATTGTTGCCAAGTCACAATTCCAAAATTAAATTGTTTAAATGATTCTCACCGTTAATTTGCAAACACTTGTTTTTTAAAATATGATCATTTGATATTTTTCATTTATCCTTGTTCAATAAATATCCACCAATCCATTAGTGAGATAAGTGTCAATAGATTGCATGAATTTAACATTGATTTGGGGCATCAAATGGTCCACCAAATCAGTTCTAAATCAACAACACTATTTACTTGAATATAATTTCAAATTGTTTCTAAAGATTTATTGGGAAAAATTATATTAATTTGTTATATATATGAATTATATAATTGGACATAAAAGTCCCTAGAGTGTATGTTGAAATATAATGTACACAAGTCACAAGGTATGTAATACACCAAACCTACAAATATGAGATATTTTGGTATTAGATTCATTCTAATTAATTCATATTGATATTATATAGTAAAATAATTAAATATAAAATATCTATAGCCAATACCAGGTTGTCTGGTTCATAAATTCATCAGACAGTCCGATACAGCTTCTCACCAAAGAGTGGACCGTTACACCACCATAAACATGTTCCAATTTATAAATGAATGCATATTTGGAATGCTTAGAATATTCCGGATTTAATCCATATTTTTTCATATTTTTTTGGCAAAAAAAAAAAAATTGCACCGTTACGGCCCGTTACGCCCCCGTAACGCCGATACACCCCCGTATCCGTATCGGTATCGGTGGGCACCGTTACGCCAACCGATACCGATACGGGATACCTTGGAAGACACACATGCCAATATGGGATCACTTGCATAGGATGAGCTTTCATCTTGTTGAAAACAATGCTTAGATCTTCTGCCAAAACAGTCACACCATTTGATTCCTCAGGAGGGCCACAATGTGTGAACTGACAGTTACAAATATTTTTCTGGCCGTCCATTTGTTGTGTGTGCTGTGACCCACCTGAGGTGTGCCTACCTGTAGATGGACAGGTGTGTGGAATTCTCAAATCTCCTTTAAACGTTCTTCATATATATAAATTTATAATGTGTGTATGTATCACACACAACTAGTTGGATGATAATGTTATTGTCCAACTACTGCTAATTGCTTATCCTATGTGTGTATGATGTCTAAACCAACCAAAAGGTTCAGCCCAACATGAAGATCACCTAGTGCCAAAATCAGGCTAGTCAACTCATAAGATTGGACACACATGTACTTTGGACCAGATCGGTGGTTTTCCATTGTTTTTTATTGATAGAGTGAGGGTATCTTGTAATGGGTGGTCCTGCTGGCCACCATAGTTTTTCAGAATATGTTATTGCAATAAGTAAAGAGAGGAGAGAGGGGAACCCTAATCTGAGCTGCTTGTGTTGACCGCAGCATCGCCACATTTTGCGGCTGCACATTTTGTCACTACCGTGATTTAGCTTGCATTGACAGACCATCGCATTCTGTTGCCCTTCGCTACCAACGAGCTACTGTACAACCCCCTAGAGCTGTACATGAACCGAGTTAGCTTGGTTAGCTCGCTCAACTCGACTTGACTCGAAAAAGCTCGATTCAACTCAGTTTGAAACTGAGTTCGAGCCGAGTCGAGTTGATTTTTTGAGCTCAAAATTTTTTTGAGCTGAGCTCGACTCGACTTGGATCGAACCACAACTCGAATTGAACTCGGTTCGAACCAGTTCGGTGACTCGGTTATTTTGATGTTGATGTTGCTCAGCAATGTTTGATGAGATGACTCAACAAAGTGTCGGGTGGTGGCGAGGAAGGTATGGATATGAAACAAATACCCTTGTATTTTGATTTTTATGTTACCTACTGAGTGTTTTGATGAAATACCTATAAACCGTTGCTGTTGTTTTACATTCTGTGAGAAATTGAAGGTGCTCTCCATGTGTTTGAGAAAATGCCGTAGAGGCTCGATCTTGGCTCGAACTCGGCTCGAACTGGCCCGAGCTGCTGACCGAACCGAGCCAACCTAGCCAGTCAGGCTCGAGGACCGAGTCGAGCCGAGTTCGAGCTGGGGTCCGCTAGTGGCCGAGCAGCTCGACTCGGTTTGACTCGTGTACACCTCTACAACCCACAAGTGGCTACGGCCATTGATTACCGTCGTCACGATCTTAGAGCCCCTGCAGCCACCATCAAGGGCAGAGCCTTGTCATCACCCAACTGATGGCCGACTTCAATTAGATTGTTAGCAGCCCATTTTGTCATCACTAGAACGTATTCAGCAACGAATCTTGCACGCCTGATCACACCACCACCATCCAATTTGCAGCACCCGCCACCTTCTATTCGTCACCACGAATCTCGTGGCCCATCTTTGTCAGAATCGAACACTATAGTCATTGCTATAACCCCCATTACTGAATCCCTCTCTCATTCAATTGTTTTGTTGTAAAAGGTAAGAGGCCAGAGAAGGAGAGAACCAGCTGAGAGTTTTTTCTTTTTTTTATTGCATGTGTGAGTTCATCACTATCTTTCTTTGCCACCATTTAACTGTAGCTTGCACTTGACAAAACAAGCAAGCCATCCAGCCCATCTAATCATCATCATCATCATCGAGTTTGTCTAGTCCATACTCCTGTAATCCAATGCTTCCCTTGCTACTTTCGCCGCCCAACTGGCATGCTGGTGTAGACCGGTTGATATGTATATGAAGACTAATGGGAAATTGGATGATCAGGGGTGGTTGTTTGATGACTCAGGTTGATACAGGTAGATGGTTGGAAAGCTGATTATCTTACAGTCACTTGACCAAATATTGCATTTGCCGTCTGCATTGTGGGTATTAGTGTTTTAAATTGCAAATAGTGTGTAGTGTAACGTTCACCCCTCTAAAGCGTGAGGTGTAAGCTACATAGCGTGTAGTGTAAGCTACATAATGTGTAGTGTAAGCTACACGCTACTTCTAGATTTTTAATCAAGGTTGCACTTGGTTGCACCAATTTCATGATATTCACCAAATTAGATTGCTTAATAATGAAGTTTAACAAAATTTCATGATATTTGGTGCAACCAAGTACAACCTAAAGTAATAGGAAAAGGTAATACTTAAGTATAAAGGTAAAGAAAGAGCAATGAAACTGATTTAGTATTATTACTTGTATCATTTTTCCTAAAAACATTGAAAAGATTAACTAATTTTGATTGAAAATAGAAAAATATAACAATCATTAAAAACATTAATTGATTTTAATGTTGTAGTGAAAAATAACTTGTAATGTGAGCTACATAGCATGTAGCGTAGCCTTTATAGCATATAGCGCATGCAAATTATCACGTAGCGTAGGCTACGTGTGACTTAAGCTATTTTCATGAGCTATGTAGTGTTAAGGCTAAGCTATGCTACGTAGCGTAAGCTACACGCTACATAGCGCGGCTATTTAAAACATTGGTGGGTATATACATGCACTAGCTGAGAGTTCCACATTGGATTGCAGTTCTCGGGATTCTCAACTATCCAAAGAAAGTACCTAGCCACGGGCTCTTATATCAGGCTAATAGTCATCTTTAGGTAGAGACATTTGCTGATGTTGATTGAACAAGGGTCTACTTTAGGATACTGTATTTTTGGTGGAGGGTATTTGATCACTTGGAAGAGTAAGAAGTAGAATGTAGTGGTAGGTTCCATTATAGAGGCCAAGTACTGAGCCATGGGCCATGCTGCTTGTGAGCTGTTAAGGTTCAAGTTCTTACAGGAGCTTCAATTATTTGCAGGTGGTCTTAAGATGTTCTATTGTGATAACTAAGAGTGGCCCACATTGCAAATCATCCAGTCTTTCATGAGAGGACTAAGCAGTAAGCACATAGAAGTGGCTGCCATTTCATCTGAAAGAAGATTGTTTCCAAGGATATTACCACCGCCTGTATTCAGTCCAAATCATAGATTGTAGATATGTTCACCTAGGCCTTACCGTATGCACACTTTTCTTTACTTGGTTTTAAGTTGGGCATGACCGATATCTATGCTCCAACTTGAGGGGGAGTATTAGAGTGATGGTATATTGTATTGGTTGGTCATGTGAACCACCATAGTTTTTTGGAATATCTTATTACTATAAATTAAGAGAGGAGAGAGGGGGAACCCTAATCCTAATTAATCTCAATTAATTTAATCACATCTATGTTGTGACCCACCTGATGAGTGCATTGGCCAGATTTTTGCGCTAGCTGTTGTTCATGGTAGGCCAATCTTTTGGATGGGTTGGATGTTATAGACACTTGACACATTAACATTGAGGCACTAGTTGGATGAGTAGTTGGACAGTAACTCTATCATTTAGGCACTAGTTGGATGACTAGTTGGACAGTAACTCTATCGCCCAACTAGTTTTGTGGGCCCCTCTCTCTCTATACACACCCATGTGTACACATACACGGGGAGGGGAGTGGGGAGTGGGAGGGGATGTGCTTGCCAAGCCCACAAGCATGTATAAGGTTGTCCATGATTCCATCTACATGCCACCACATGTGCGGGCATGAGATCCAAGCCATCCACAAGTTGGGTCCCATACATTGGATGCCCTGGATAAAAAAGCACGGCAGTCTACTCATCAGGTGGCACATAGTTTACAAAACAAATAGGTGGATGAGGAAAACTTGGCCAAGTTTTTCTAAGCTATCCACCTGTTTCTAGCATTATGGCACATTTGATCAGTTGGCCATCCTGATTCTTGGTCTACGCATGCACATAATGGGGCCAATTTGATGGACGGCTTCCATCTCAAGCCCATATGCAATGAAGGCACATGTGGATGCATGTACATGGGTGGCCTTGTATGTTTTTTGCACTGTCATTGCTGGTCCAAAGCCCAGATATATTAAACTCCACGCTCCACACTTGTATTTTGTTATTTATCAGCAGATATAAATTATTTTCTATTGTATGGTCCACCTGATGAGTGGATTCGACTGATTTCAGTATGAGGGGATCCTCGTGGATTGGATGTGTTGGATGTCTCACACACGTGACAGGTTGGAAATCTGGAGTTTAATTCAAGTTGAATGTTTTATATACAGACACACACATGCATACATATATTCATATATTACACATACATGTTTACATACACTCACACACGCCTATATCATCGTCGTCATCATCATTATCATCTAAGCCTTATCCTGATTAATTGTGATCAACTACGCAAATCTTGTTCTGCCATTCCACTCTATATTTGTATTTGTGATTAGAAAATAAAAGAAATTGTTAGGATTAGGTTAAAATAAAAAAACCTGATACAAAAGGTTATGGTCAAAACATACTTCAATGTATCCTGCAAATATTGGTACCAGTATTGGTTCTGTATTATGTCCAACACGATACGCTGAACCTATACAGGTATACATGGGTATAATAGGTGAGTTTCTGCCACTCAATCTTAAATATATCAAATAGGCCATGTTATGATATCAAATGTTTCATCTATAAATGTAACTTGTAGGTATATGTTATGTTAATGCATTTGTTAGATATATCATGTGTTTCTGTTTATATTGTATCAGTCTTAGTTATATACATGTTTGTTATTGGTTGGGATGGCCTTTCCATGGTTGATATAATTATTGTTTAACTGTTTCATTTCAATAATTTTCCTGCTTTAAATTGCAGGTTTACTCCAGCATGTCACCTATCGTGCATATTGTCAGTGTGGGAACCCCGGGAATAGAGTCTCATGCAAACATCAATGTATGTATGCTGTTTACCTTATACAAAGTAGTCAATGAACATGCATCCATCTATATTAATGAAACTAGTGTTCTATCAGATAATTATGTTTACTGAAATTTTAACATCTGTTGGGAGGGTTAAAGGTTCTGGATTAATGGAATTACTTGTTAGAAAATATAGAAAATTTCCTTAAGGCATGATGTTACGGTGTAGGACCAACTTGGAGTCTTTTAAGGTACCCCCACCCATAGATTTAGATTGGGATCATCATAATAAAGATGAGCTTACTCATTATCGATAATAAATTTGAGAGAGATGGAGGTCAATCAAGGAAGCTCTCTCTATTGAGATCTATCGTGAAGATGAACTTACTCATGATCACTGATAAATTCGAGAGGGATCGATATCAGTCGAGGAAGCTAATCTAACTCATGATCAGTGATCATCATCATCTAGGTCTTACCGAACTAATTGGTCGGCTACATGAATCCTTTTCCACCATTCCACTCTATCAAGGGCCATAACGTCAATTATACCATAGATCATCAAGTTTTTTCTTACTACCTCCACCCTTGTCCTATTGGGCCTTCCCCTTGGCCTTTTAGAGTTGTCAACTTCTACCAATTAACTCCCAACTGGCATAGTTCTTGGTCTCCAATGCACATGACCAAACTCTCTAAATCTACTTTCCTTCATCTTATTACCTATCGGTGTAACTCCTGAGTAGCATTTTAAATATTGGCAATATTACCGATAATATCACCAATATAATTAGTATCTCTAGGTCAGTGATGCTGAAACTGTTAGAAGTTTAAACATTTTCAAATATTATCAATATTTTCGATCATTTCGATGATATTTGGTGATATTATTGATATTTTGAAAAGAATCCCTTTTAAAAGTTCGCTATTGTCGTCCGTCGGTGGTACGATAATATCCCCATACCTGGGAAACATTTGTAAATATGTGGACATAGAAAAACAATTGAGAAAAAAAGAACTAAAAAAATCACCATTTAAAAAAAAATAAAAATTGTTCCTTAGGTGATTTCGATCAATCTAAGTTTTTATTGAATCAAAGTTTGGATTTGGGGAGAAATCTCGACTTGAAACAAAGATGGGCCAGAACTCAAAGGTGACAAAAAATCCATAGAAACTTCACTTTTTTTTTTTTCTTCGAATGTTGGTGATGGGGGACATCATGCGCACACGCACGCCCCCTTGCGTATGTACGCAAGGAGGAGGAGGGCCCCACCATCGATCTGGATCGATTACGACGTCCAAGGGGGACCCCCTAGCTAGGGGACTGTTTTGGTTCCTTGGAGTGGACCCGATCGTCATGCGAATCCCACCATGGGATCTTATGATCGTGGCCCACTATTCGAGATGATATAGTACTTTGGGTTTTACTTATTATTGTTATTAGGAATATCATGGACGGTTTAGATTGCTTTGATTAGTTGTTATTTTTGACTACTTCGTCTCCAAGTAATAGGGTGCGCACATGGTGTAAGTTTTGGGGTATAGGATTTTATTATAAATAGGCACTCTTTGTAGTTTTTTTTTTTCTTATTGAAGATTAAATAAAATTTCTGCGTTTTTCTGCTCCTTTCTGAGTTATGAAAGCCTAATTGGGTGCGAAACTCTCCCTTCTTTGAAGGGCTAACTACCGTGGTGCGAAGCCACACCCATCCCGATTCGCCCCCATCTTCTACCATCCATATTCTGCTTCTCCTGCAGTCCTTCCACCTGCAAATCCATCATTTTTTTGCAGCCATTCCTTCTCTACTGTAGATTTCTGGAATCTGGCCCTATAGGAGGGCTGAAACTTCGGCAGAGCACTACGCCCGGACCGTAAGACAGATCAGGCCGAAACTTGGGGGGTTTGTAGCCCAGCCCTGGCCGACCAGCCCCAAGGAGGGGGTTTTTGGGTTCGTGGGCCCCACACACGTGTGGACAGCCCTCAACGCACGTGCGTCAGGCCTGGCCTACTGTCCACATGCGCGGGCTGGCTTCAAGTTCACTCTTTCCTCTCTTTCACTACTCTCTTACCTGATTTCCCTAACCCTAACCCTAGATTGTTTTAAAATCTAATTTCTTTGCCCCTTTTTCCAACCCTAGGGTTTCCGGAATTGAAACTTGTGAATCCCTTGGATTGAGGAAAATATTCATGTGCCATGTGCAGTTGAATTTACTCTCCTTTGAGCATTGTTTAGTCTATAACTTTATTTGATCCAGCCCTAGCATGTGTAGGCCTGGACCCGCATAGATTCCCCTTGTTGAGTGCTTGACTTTATGTGGGATGTGGAATTTTGTGTGATTGTTTTTGAACTAGTATGATCTTAAGCCTAAAATCTTGCATAACATGTTTAAATTTTCATGTCCTACATCAAATTTGGTATTAAAGCTTAGGATTCTTATAGGGGAATGCATTGCATATTTAGGGTTTGGTCTATTCACATTTAGTTTGCATTAACTCTCATCATAGAGTCTTGTAGGATCATTTAGTCTCATTTAGACGCATATAGTTGTGTTAGAGGGTCTTTGAGTTGAGGAGTAGTTGTATGCCCACACGTACTGGTCGCGGTTTTGATTTATACCCTACGTTAAACATGGAGCAATTGCAAGAATCAATGGACAACCTAACCCGACAATTTGAGTCTTTGGGTAAGCGCTTGGAACAACTTATTGACCATCGCCTTGAAGAAATTTATGTGCGCATTACCTAATTAGAGACCTCCGCCTAAGCAAACCCCACCATTGGGGAAGATGTCCAATCTCAGGTAGGTGGTCAGGAGGATAGACCAAGGAATGGAGGTGGCCAAGGAATCGGTTATGGGCGCGCACCCGTGCACCCACGACGCGAGGGACATCAAAACCACTATGACCCCGATGCACAACTCCTCAAGGGAGAGAGTAGATGCCCCTACGTTTGATGGCCACTTGGACCTTAAAGCTTTTCTAGATTGGTTGGCCGATATGGACCACTATTTTGAGTGGTATGATATGTCGGATGCTCGTCGAGTCCGATTCGCCAAGATGAAGCTTGTGGGCTATGCAAAAAGGTTTTGGGCTACTGTAGAGTGAAAGAAAGAAAGGGCGAGGGAACTCCCAATAGTCCATTGGGGAGAAATGAAAGAAATACTTAAGAAAAAATGCTAGTCTCTTCGACATGGTTCCATGAGTATTGCTGAATACATTGAGAAGTTCAAAGAGTACTTGACCCGTTGTGAAGTTGATGAGGACCCCGTACTCACCCTTGCTCGATTTAAGACGAGCTTCCATTCTGACATTAGGAGGGAGTTGCTTGCCAAGGACATAGACACCCTTGAACAAATGTATCAAGTAGTGTTGGAGGTCGAGAGATACCTCAAAGCATCTGTGGGAAGGTGGTTTGAGTCTCGTGATTTTGGCGCTGAGGCCAACCCTTATGGGGATAAAACTGGCACTGAATATCAATATAAGCCTTCCAGTAGCTTTCAGTGTAGGCCCAAGGATGATAAGGGTAAAGAAGTTGTCGGATCTGGCTCGTGCAGAAGCGAGGCGACTAAGTGTTTTAGGCATCAGGGGTTTGGTCATTTTGCCCACCAGTGTGGCATGAAAGAGGGCATCAAGGTGTTCCTTATTGAGGGGCAAGTAGAAGTAGTGCCTCCTGAAAGTAACGGTGAGAAGGAAGAATATGAGCCAGCAGAAGCCCCTAGTGATGAGGAAGAGGGAGCGCAAGAGTCTGCGACCCTTGCGATTATGCGTTGCGTCTTTGCACAAGCAAAGAGTACTGACGATTGGCGTCACAACGCGATCTCCGATACTAACACAAAATGTAGTGATAAGAGTTGCGAGATGATCGTAGATAGCGATAATTGTGCCAACGTGGCATCAATTGGCACTGTGAGCCGTCTGGGCTTGAAACTTAAAACCCATCCTTAACCCTACAAAGTGTCTTAGGTTGATGAAACTTCCATTCCAATTTCGCACCGTTGTCTTGTTTCTATTCAGTTTGGATCATATAAAGACACATTTTGGTGTGATGTTGTTCCTATTCAGTTTGTGACGTATAAACCTAGGAAGCTTATTGATCTTGCCCCTATGTCACTATCCCATAGGCCATCAGAGTCTGAAGAGTCCTTTACACATCACATTCATTCATTACATCAAGAAATCAAGCAAAAGATCACTACTAGTAATGAACATTACAAATTTTCTGCAGACCAGCATAAACGTTTTAAGGAATTCAATGTAGAGGACTTTGTGATGGTTTGCATTAGGCCCGAGCGGTACCCTTAAGGAGCCATTCGTAAATTATAAGCGCATAGCGCTGGACTATTCAAAATTATAAAATGAAACGGTCTCAATGCGTATGTGGTAAATCTTCCACCTTTCATGAGAATTAGTTCCACATTCAATGTGGAGGATCTAGTTGCTTTTCAGGGGACCAGTAATACATCGACCGGCCTTTTGCCCAACCATCTTGATTCCCCAAACCTGTCCCTTGATCCACGGCCTCTTCTCGACCCTTCTTCCCAACCTTTACCTCCCATACCTACCCTTCCCACACCCAGAGAGGAGATAAAGGATATTCTGGACCATCAGATAGTATTGACGTCGGACGGCGAGTTTCAGAAGTACCTGGTTAAGTGGAAGTCATGCCCAGCTTCGGACAGTACGTGGCTCACTGAGGAGGAGCTTCAGAGACGATCCTGACATCTTGGAGCGATTCAGGAGTTTTGTTTCACCAGTGGTGAAATCTTCGTAGCCGGGGAGAGTCGATGGAGACATCACGCGCACACGCATGCCCCCCATGCATGTACGCAAGGAGGAGGGCCCCACCATCGATCTGGATCGATGATGACGTCTAAGGGGGACCCCCTAGCTAGGGGACTGTTTTGGTTCTTTGCAGCGGACCCGATCGTCATGTGAATCCCACCAGGAGATCTCTATAGAGAATGCTAGTGTATTGTATTGTGTATTGTGTGTGGTTAGTGGGCCCTCCCTTTTTAGTGTGTAAGTGCATGTGCACACTTCCCTATTCTCCTGCGGTGTACTATATACTTTATCATAATAAAATATTATGTGTTAGGGCAAGCAAGCCTAACACATCATCTCTCCCAAACTCTTCTCCTCCTCCTCTCTTAATATTCTCATCTCTTCTTCACATTATCCTCATCTAATCATTCTCTACTTGGTATCAGAGCAAAGATTCAGGCATTCCGCATCCAACAGGTTGAGAGGCGACAAACCTTCTTGACGTCGACGCGTCTGGTGCACGACAAACCGACGCCGGCGTGTACGGACACATGGACTCCGTTTGAGCTAAAAGTTTAGGGGTTTGATAGATCTTGATTTTAGAAGATTTGTCATGCTTTTTTCAGAATTTATTGGACCTCATTTCATGGTATTTTGGGTGAAATAGAAAAATTCAAAAATCGGTTCCAGATTTCATTTTTCTTCGATCTACCTCAAATCGGTAAGCTTTTCTTTGGTTTCTTTGCTCAAGATGGACCGAAATCTTCCTCCCAAGCTATCCATGGTGGATTTTTTTTTTTTATTATTATTTTTTTTAAATTTTTTACTTAAGATCAATGTTTGAGGGGTTTTTAACCTTAAACGAGTGTGCAGCTGGGCCGTTTTTCACTCTGTCAGGCCCTTTTTGACTGTGTTTCATGGTTTTTTGGATGATTGATATTTGTTTGAGGTTTATCTCTTGTTATCTTGAAGGGTTGAGTAAGATAGAGTTGTTTGAATCAATTCTTCTTGGCATAGGGGGTCTCTTGGCATAGGTTTATTTCTCTTGGACTTTACTATGGTTGACAAAGGGCCCTCACCTCCTGGCATAGAGTCTCTTGAATCCAACTCCTTGCAGATTACCTCCATTAAGTTGAATGGTGACAACTATCTTCAATGGGCATAATTTGTAAAAGAATTTTTAGGAGCCTGTGGCAAGTCGTATATTTTGGATGATCCCCCAAGCTCTACAGATGTTACCTACAAGTAGTTGGACAAAGGAGAATTATCAAGTTATTGCATGGTTGTTGAATAGCATGGATTCCTTTATTAGCCACTCAGTGATGTTTTTATCCTCGGCCAAAGGCATTTGGGATACGCTTCATGATATGTTCTCGGAATCTCATAAATTTTCACGGGTATTCCATCTTATTCAAGAAATTGGTCGGTTTCAACAAAACTCTAGATCCTTAAAAGACTACTATTCGACGCTTCGGGGTATGTGGGATGAGTTGGATATGTATCAGCCTTTTCCTTCCAAATGTAAAGAGGATCATGAACATGCTCATAAGCAACGGGATGATACTCGTATTATGCAGTTCCTCGCTGGGTTGAGTTCTGATTATCTTCACGTTCGCGATCAGGTTATGCAGGATCCTCTTCCCCCATTGACGACAATCTATGTCATGTGTTAGCGTGCTATGGTCTCTACTCTTCCTTCTCATTCATTTGTGCCACCCGATGTAACATCCCGAAAAATCGAGGGTCGAGTAGTAACTCAACTCTCGAGTTCCAGAACATCACTTATGCAACATAGATAATGATGATTTAATGTTGTCTGTGTTAGTACAATAAACATGAGTGAGATTCTACCAAAACATGACAATTCATACTCCAGATCCATGTATAAAGCGTAAGTTTTAAGACCTGAAAGGTATATATAGATATATATAAAACAAAACATTCTCGATCTCCAGAGTATGAACACTAAGCGAGTCACCGTATATATATGTTGGTTTCGAATAAAAAAGTCAAAATAGTACAACCGAAATTATCAACCTCAGAGCCTCGTGGAAGCTTTGGGACAACTTATGCGAAGCCTCCAGTAACGCATGTAGGAGAACTCCTCCCGATCGTCATAGAAGTCTGGCTCAATCTCCTGTGCTCCAGTAATACCTGCATCGATACAGGGTCTGGTGGGTGTTTTAAAACACCGTCCCGTAACGTGGGAGTAAGTAGCTAACTCAGTGGAACAATAAAGCATAGGTTAACATGTTATCAATGCAGTCAAGCAGTAATGATAAAGCAGTACAATCAAACACTCCTAACTACTTTTATTAATGCAAGTATGAATGCAGTCATGATGGATGCCCTCACCGACACTCCCTCATGCGACACCATCTCACGCTCGCGGCATGCTTTCATCCCACAGTGCTCCACATCTTTCAGGCACATGCAATGCATGATGAGCATGATTACCGAGTTTTTAATTAGTCCATTTCAAACATCAGGATTGGGAAACTAAGGTACCTCCCTTGTATCATTCCCAAACATGATCCATTCTAGGGTCGTCAGTCCTAGTTAATCTCAGACGATGATGTGTTTTCTAGGTCACTACAAAGGCTGCCAGGGCTGTTACGCACAAAGGTTACACCACTCCCCCATCACCTCTTTAACGATTCATCACTATACAGAAACAGGCCTAGTTCATACTCTACATTGCGGCAAAATTCATCGCCTCACTGCAAATTCAGAGTATGCTCGATGTCACTCCACTAACGTCCTACCAACTAGCAGTCTATTTTCGAAGCCCGACCGGTCCACTTATTGACAATGGGACTCGGATGCAACCCGACTGGGGACCACAGCCAGGCTACGCTAGTGTAGGACGACAGCTCGAATATAGTGTCCCATACCACCATAATTGGCTCACGAGTCTGGTTGCTCACTGGTCACTACGGGGAGACACGTGGCCCCAGCGTAGGCCGACAGCTCGACCACGGTGTCCCATACCACCATGCCCGGCTCATGAGTCTTAGCGGATTGAGGTACCATGGTTAAAAGGGATTTCATTGGTAAGTTTGGTACCCTAGGTTCAGGCCGTAGCGACCAAACATGGTGAACATACATTAGACAGATCGGGTTACTTGACGAGCTTGGCTAGCTGCACAAGTTGAACGACATGAAGTACATAAGCACTTCGCGTGGCCAACCACTATCGCCAACCGAAGTACGACTCGAGTTCGTCGAACGCATCTCACGTGGCGACATGAAACTCAACCACGATCTCCAACTGTACCGATTTATCCGGACTATAATCATAGCCCCAAACACAATCAATTGTCATCCATAGCATGTGGAGTAAAGCATGATAAACAAAGTAATTCAAGCATGATAAACAAAGTAATTCAAGCATGCTAGTAGGCATGTTATAAGCATATTATAAAACATGATATAAAGCATGTTGTAAAACACTACATCAATAGGAATACAAACACATGTATTAAGTAAGTGGTTTTAAGTGATCAACCTCATGGAGGTAATCATACATGTCGCTAGGGTAGTTGAGAATCCAATCTCAACACCCTCCTAAGGCATCTACATCCAAACACTTACTCACTCAAGCATTTCCACAAACACTTAACATACACTATTTCACATACTTGGTGTATGTTAGCAAACATGTATTAGGGCGAGTCCTTTCGCCAAGCAAATAATTTACGCATATATAGTATATTTATACAATAAATAATCATGGCAAACACATCTCTAAAATACATATGTATACAGTACTTTCTATAATACAGTATTTGTACATACATAGTGTATATTAGTAAACATGTATTTAGGCGAATCCTTTCGCTAAATAAGTATTTTATCCATATATCATATATTCATACAACAAATAATCATGTCAAACACATTTTCAAAAAATATACGTATACGGTATTTTCTACGAATACCTAGAATATGTAAAATTCTATAATTTGCATCTTTAATCGAAACAGAAATTGGAAAACACTTTGTACATGTGCAATTGCATGCAGATCATGAATCTATCATTATCTGACATTGAAAGCGTTGAAAACCATAACCTATACACCTAAAGTCCGCACCTTGTGTTGTAGAATAAATGCAATTAGTCGGTAGGTTTGCTAAGCTTCCGTATTCGGCGGTTTGGTAACCTAGAGAATGAAATAGGTTAGCTATTTCCTAACCTACAACCTGTCTAAACCCCAAAACAGTTAGGGTTAGGGTTTCTTACCTTAAAAGCAGTCAGTATCGCGGAAAAGTGTCAAGAAAAGGATGGTGCGGCGTGTGGTGGCGGTGGAACGATAGTAGGGAGATTCTCCCATTCCTCCCTCACTTTCTCTCTTTTCTCTCTCTCAAATCTCAAATTCGTATGGTGTGAGAGAGGGTGCTCTAAGGCCCTTATATAGCCTAAAAAGTCTCCGAAATAGACTTGTGTTCAAGGTATACTTGGGTTATATCTAAATCGGTTCTAATTCAGCTAAAAAGAGGGTTTCTAGCGGCCCTCCTTAAGCCAAAAGTCGGACTTAAGCTCACCGACACCAGGATCTACGTTCTATTATGTTTTTGTTTTGGTCGGGATTCCAGATCACGCGTGGCGGACCGATTTCGGTTCAACGGTCGGCGGATCTCGATCGGAGATTCCGAGTACATGTAAATGTGTATGAAATTTCTCCCGATCCAGGGTGTAATTTGGTCCGATTCGACATGCAGTTGGTTGCTTAAAACTGATCCGCAAACGAGAGATGCCAGATTACTATTCAAGATATTTATTTTGTAAGGAAATAAGTGTTTTCACACTCCCTCGCTCCGGACTCAAGCGAACAGCCGTGGGACACTGTCTGAGTTTGATTTTTGAGATGGTTGTCAAGCCCAGCGAGGCGGTCCTAATTCCTTAACTTCGTATTATTCGGACTCCCGGCGTGCGGTCCAGATCCAATACGGAGTTTCGAGATGCTCTTGTGAGCAGTCGGGTAATGAGATTGATCCTAGGTTTTAGGGTAACCTAGTGTCAATGATTCTACAAGTTTTGGGTCTTGCAGATCGTATTTAAAGCGATTCAAATGGATTTCATGGCTAATCTAGTTTAGCACTTAGTTAACTTTGTCAAATTTCTAAAGGATTTAATCCTAAGTGATTTCCGTCTGAGGTGGTACTTAGTCCTTCGTAGTTTGTATATAGAGTGATCCAAGTTATAATACTTAACTAGTTTAAGATAGTGTCTAGGGTGAAAGTACTTAGGAAAATTGAAAGAACAAGATGGTGAAGGGTTGGATTTGTGAAGGAAATGGGTTCAGAAGCGATTTTAGATTGTGGGATTCAGTTCTGATAGGTTAATGAGGTGTTAGGAGCAACCCATTGCCTAAGGACGTCTAATTCCAGGTTGGCAAAAATCCGGGTTGTTACAATCTACCCCCCTTAAAACAAAATTTCGTCCCCGAAATTGGCTAAGGGTAATAAAGAAAGATTTAATTATTTCTTTTGCCTAAGTTTTATTGATTTCAAGTTTCTACGTGTGGTAGAGCATATACTAGTCTGGTTCATTTTAGCCTACCCCCCTTAAAACTTATTTCTTTATCCATTTCTCATACCCTGATGGTTTGCTACAATTTATTTCTTTACCTATTTGGAGTCCTAACGATAATTCCCACTTATTTAGAGTAAGATAGTGGTTTCATTGTTTGACCAGCACGGAGAGACGATTGTAGTGGGCTTGATCCCAATACATTGATCATTTACCTTGCCAGGGTAGAAGGCTCATCGTATCCCTTCCTAATCCGATGGATCTCAGTCTACCTTTCGGCTAGTTAGTGAGTCCGTTGGCGTCGCCCAGGATTGAGAATTGGGTCAAGCCGCGAATGTTTCGCCGTTGTATATTTCAGTATCTCCGTAGACCAATCACTCTAAAAACGTAGGGAATTGTCATCGCTGAAAGGTTCAAATATCCTCTTTCTAAGGTTGCCCTGTAGGTCTTGGTTTAAGAGAGTCCTTATTATAATCTATAGTAAGGGACAAGGTAAGTCCATGTCCTAACAGATCATCCTAAAGAGGTTTCTAAGAGTATAGAATTGGCTAAGGTTTCTATTAACATTGTGAATACACTAACTCTATTTATTGTGAACTAACTCGGAACTATTGATAAGTCTAGTAGTACGAATTAATGTAATACTTGAACCCTAATTGTCTTTATTCCAGTAATTTCAACGTTAACGATCTAAGGGAGGTTTAACCCCTAGCTAGTGACCATCTATGACCTACCCTATTGGCAACACGAAGTTGTAGAAATTCTTCATTTCAACCCTCCTATTATTTATAACATAAGTGTCACCTCTAGTTACCGTATTGCTTTTGTAGTAATCCAGTGTTAGGCCTTTTTCTTTCATATGGGTTGGTTTAATAGACTCAATGTTTACCATTAGGAAAAACAGGTGTACCTTGAATGTGGGCAGTGACCTCAAAGGCCAAAGGCGCCGCAGCTACGGACTCAGATGTCTTAGCGGCAAGCGCCTGCACACGGGCTCGTTGAGGATGATTTGGTTGTGCTGCCATAGTTCGTTGAGGTGGCCTACTCTGAGGTACAGACGAGTGGTAAAATGGCTGCACTGGTAGTGCAGGTCGTAAGGGTGGAGCCGATGTATCACGTGACGGCAGATGCGGTCTTCTGAGGTGGCGTAATCCCGTTGTCTTTCATCTTGGTAAAACAAAAGGGGTCAGTGTGTCCCCCTCTGTTGCAATACGTACACCGACGTTTCGCTCGCCTTTGCTGGGTCAGCAGAGCCTCAAGCCTGAGAGGCGAATCTTCAGGTGGCCTCTTGCCGAGGATAGGCCTGCTCTGCGTCTCAGCAGGACGTGCAGGTAGTGAAGGTGGAGTCGCACTTCCACCCTGAGACAAGGCCTCAGAAATAGTGTCCATAAGCTGCTGGTGCTGCTGCTGCTGCATCTGCTGTTGATGCATCATCAACAACAACTGCTCAAACCTATCAGTAGGTGAAGTGGCCTGCGGCTCATTCGGCGTCGAAGAGGATTCCCGGTTTTGCTTGCGAACCAGTGGTGCATAAGGGGGTAGTCCAACTGTAGGACCAGTGGGAGGCAGAGACTCAGGTATAGTCCTGCAATCAGGGCCCAAACTAGGGTCTCTGCGACCATCACCCTGAGAAGGAGCCTGGTCCATCGTATTAGTGAATAGGAGGTGTGCTGTGCTCCGCGTATATTTCCGCGGCAAGCCCTATACAATATAGGGTGCAACGCATGTGAGATGAAGCAAATCAACCCAATACACAAGCACTTAAGCTTTCTACACGCTCCATAGCAAAAGAAGTTGCATGCTTTTCATTTACCTAAAATTGTCATAATACATGGACAACAGAGTTACATGAATCATGACAGAAATTACATGTGAGCCAATTACATCCAAAACATCAAACACTTAAAGCATACTACTATCTACTAGATCTTCTACATGAAAACATAAACCGTCTATCGCGGTAACCAAAAGAAACAATCACACACAACAACGTGGATGACTAGGCATCCGAGTCAGGCGATGGAGGAGGAGCATTCTTGTCCTGCACACAGCACAGAATGCCTTCAACGTACGAGACACCTTCTTAAAGCTCCTCTTCATGTAGGCTTCGGTCTCTTCAAGCTTGGCTCGGGTCTCACCAAGCTCAGCCCGAACTTGTCCAACCTCTTGCCGCAGGGCGGCCTGGTTCTCCTCAATGCGAACCATACGAGCCTCCCTCGGCCGCTCGACGTCGACCTCAGTGCACTAGGAGGAGAGCTCTCCTCAGTATCCTGAGCCTCATCTCTCTCTTCTTGTACATCATCACCGCCCTCCTCCTCGCTTCCCACCTCGAGGTCAACACTCTCCTCACCGGCGTTATCCGACTCATCTCCAGACTCGTCGAGTCGGGCTTGCCGTTATTGAGGGCCGATCTTTATATTCTTAAGTGTCGCCTCGCTTATGACTCGGACTGGTGCAAGGTCCTCCATGTTCAACCTGTAGCCGACATTACGAGCCATCCTGCAGATCAGGCGGCCAAATGGGAGCGAAAGGTCGTTCCTGGCAGATCGAACAACCTAAACTATTTGAAATAGGATGAATGTGGGCAGGCATATGTTGTCCCCGTGTCCCATCTTGTACAGAAAGTCCACTATCAACCGAGTACACTCCGTGCGGTTACCCGCCCGTGGGTACACATTGTATGTGAAAATGTGATGGAGTAAACGGAAGTCCTCGGCCATCTTTGTCGCCGCAATACAATTTCCTCGCTTCCAAGTAACTCGGCGACTACAAAGGTATCGCGTGCGGCGATCCCTTTCCCGCGCACTTCTGGAGAAGTCGTCACTAGGAAGCACTTGACCACGTGGGATCTTCGTGATCCGAACCACCTCATCCACAGTGATTGTGTGCCTTATGCCCCTCACAGAGACAGTGAACTGAAGAGGCTCTAATGATGGATTTACGATGTGGGCGTAGAAAGCACGAATCGTGTTCTCACATGCAGGGGACTCACCGTCAAATATAGAATTCCATCCGATATCCACCAAGCGGTCCATCATCGGTTGTAGCCCAAACATTCTCTCATCCACGTGAGCTTCAAACACGACCTTACGGCCAGCAAAACGCCCATATTCAACGCCTATCGGATAGGCATTTCTGACAGGATGTTGAGGATCCAGGTCTCGCTTCGACCTAAACTCCCGAACGGTGCTAGTGCCGGCCCCATCGTCAGCTCTCCTTCGGAATGGGGGTGGTCGCATTTTGGGCCCGGCGTCATCGGTGCGGTCTTCCTCTTCCCCATGAGAGATAGGATGGAGGAAATGGAGAAGATAGTCGTAACCAACTCGAAAAGGGCCATGGATTGATGGAAGGAGAGAGAAAGGGCTGTTTCCTTTGATTTTTCACGAGCAACAGCCCCAACATGTGTAGAAGAGACACCAGGGATAGGAAATGAAGAAGGAACGAGAGGAAGATGGGATGGGTTAGGAGGTTACTCGATTTGGAGCTCTAAATGGGGGATGTGAGAGCTCCAATGTGAGGGAAAGAGGAAAGATAGGAGGCTAGGGCTGTTGTGATCGATGGGAGTGGGTGATTTATGAACGAAAATGGGGGATTGAAAGATTGGAGGAGAGCCTTGAGGGAGAAAACCGAAAATGGAAGGGGAGGGCATTTGGAAGGGGAAGTGTGAGAGAGAGGGTGGCTCCAGCCCTAAAAATCCCAAACCCCCACACATTTCGCACCCACCACATGCTTGGGGAGGTCGGGCCGACCGTTCCCAGGCCCGGCTCACCGTCCAAAACCCCACCCGACCGCGGTGCGCCGCGGTGACCGCGGTTCCATCGCCGACCGCCTTGGCCGGCGCCGCGCCGCCGCGGTGGGGCCATGTTCTCCATGGTCCCAAGGTGCCAAATGCACCTTGGTTCGACCCTGGGTCCCATTGTATTTAAGTGGGGAGGCCCCCAACTCGACTCGGTTCCAGATCGGGTGTTTCCGAGAAATTCCAGATCTGGATTGATCTTTTCTGATTTTTAACGACTGGATTTGGGTGGATAGCGATTTAGACATATCAATAGACGGTCTAGAAGTGATTTGGACTAGACTCGTGCGACCAGGATCGAGCACGGACTCGATCAAAACGCGCGTTTTCTACGAACTTCTCCAAATGGCGAAATCGGAAATCCCAGGACTGTTTCTAAAATTTTCTCGCACCCTCCTAGGTTGTAATGCGTCAGCGTACGTCGTGGGAACATAACTCAGGTCCGGTTTAATCAAAATCATGCTCTGATACCAACTGTAACATCCCGAAAAATCGAGGGTCGAGTAGTAACTCAACTCTCGAGTTCCAGAACATCACTTATGCAACATAGATAATGATGATTTAATGTTGTCTGTGTTAGTACAATAAACATGAGTGAGATTCTACCAAAACAGTAATTCATACTCCAGATCCATGTATAAAGCGTAAGTGGAAGACTGAAAGGTATATATAGATATATATAAAACAAAACATTCTCGATCTCCAGAGTATGAACACTAACTGAGTCACCGTATATATATGTTGGTTCTGAATCAAAAAGTCAAAATAGTACAACTGAAATTATCAACCACAGAGCCTCGCAACCTTCAGATGACCTATGCGAAGCCTCCAGCGAACTACATGTAGGAGAACTCCTCTTGATCGTCATAGAAGTCGGGCTCAGTCTCCTGTGCTCCAGTAATACCTGCATCTGATACAGGGTCTGGTGGGTGTTTTAAAACACCGTCTCGTAAAGTGGGAGTAACTAACTCAGTGGAACAATAAAGCATAGGTTAACATGTTATCAATGCAGTCAAGCAGTAATGATAAAGCAGTACAATCAAACACTCATAACTACTCTTATTAATGCAAGTATGAATGCAGTCATGATGGATGCCCTCACCGACATACTCCCTCATGCGACACCATCTCACGCTCACGGCATGCTTTCATCCCACAGTGCTCCACATCTTCCAGGCACATGCAATGCATGATGAGCATGATCACCGAGTTTTTAATTAGTCCATTTCAAACAGTAGGATTGGGAAACTAAGGTACCTCTCTTGTATCATTCTCAAACATGATCCATTCTAGGGTCGTCAGTTCTAGTTAATCTCAGACGATGATGTGTTTTCTAAGTCACTGCAAAGGCTGCCAGGGCTGTTACGCACAAAGGTTACACCACTCCCCCATCACCTCTTTAACGATTCATCACTATACAGAAACAGGCCTAGTTCATACTCTCTACATTGCAGCAAAACTCATCGCCTCACTGCAAATTCAGAGTATGCTCAATGTCACTCCACTAACGTCCTACCAACCGCGCAAATCTATTTTCGGCCCGACCGGTCCACTTATTGACAATGGGACTCGGATGCAACCGGACCGGGGACCACGGCCCGAGCTACGCCGTGTGGGACGACATTTCTCGAATATAGTGTCCCATACCACCATAATCGGCTCACGAGTCCGGTTGCTCCTTTGGTCACTACGGGGGAGACACGTGGCCCCGGCCAGAGCCGACAGCTCGACCACGGTGTCCCATACCACCATGCCCGGCTCATGAGTCTTAGCGGATCGAGGTACCATGGTTAAAAGAGATTTCACTGGTAAGTTTGGTACCCTAGGTTCAGGCAGTAGCGACCAAACATGGTGAATATACATTAGACAGATCGGGTTACTTGTTGAGCTCGGCTAGCTCGAGCGCACAAGTTGAACGACATGAAGTGCATAAGCACTTCGCGTGGCCAACCACTATCGCCAACCGAAGTACGACTGGAGTTCGTCGAACGCATCTCACGTGGCGACATGAAACTCAACCACGATCTCCAGTCTGGTACCGATTGTCTGGACTATAATCATAGCCCCAAACACAATCAATTGTCATCCATAGCATGTGGAGTAAAGCATGATAAACAAAGTAATTCAAGCATGATAAACAAAGTAATTCAAGCATGCTAGTAGGCATGTTATAAGCATATTATAAAACATGATATAAAGCATGTTGTAAAACACTACATCAATAGGAATACAAACACATGTATTGCAAGTAAGTGGTTTTAAGTGATCAACCTCATGGAGGTAATCATACATGTCGCTAGGGTAGTTGAGAATCCAATCTCAACACCCTCCTAAGGCATCTACATCCAAACACTTACTCACTCAAGCATTTCCACAAACACTTAACATACACTATTTCACATACTTGGTGTATGTTAGCAAACATGTATTAGGGCGAGTCCTTTCGCCAAGCAAATAATTTACGCATATATAGTATATTTATACAATAAATAATCATGGCAAACACATCTCTAAAATACATATGTATACAGTACTTTCTACAATACAGTATTTGTACATACATAGTGTATATTAGTAAACATGTATTTAGGCGAATCCTTTTCACAAATAAGTATTTTATCCATATATCATATATTCATACAACAAATAATCATGTCAAACACATTTCCAAAAATATACGTATACGGTATTTTCTACGAATACTTAGAAGATGTAAAATTCCATAATTTGCATCTTTAATCGAAAAGTAAATCGAAAGCACTTTGTACATGTGCGATTGCATGCAGATCATGAATCTATCATTATCTGACATTGAAAGCGTTGAAAACCATAACCTATACACCTAAAGTCCGCACCTTGTGTTGTAGAATCGTAACGGAGTCGGTAGGTTTGCTAAGCTTCTGTATTCGGCAGTTTGGCAACCTAGAGAATGAAATAGGTTAGCTATTTCCTAACCTACAACTGTCTAAACCCCAAAACAGATTAGGGTTAGGGTTTCTTACCTTAAAACGGAGTCTGTATCGCCAGAAAAGGCGTAAAGAAAGGGATGGTGCGCCCGTGTGGTGGCAGGGAACGATAGTAGGGAGATTCTCCCATTCCTCCCTCACTTTCTCTCTTTTCTCTCTCTCAAATCTCAAATTCGTATGGCTGTGAGAGAGGGTGCTCTAAGGCCCTTATATAGCCTAAAAAGTCTCTGAAATAGACTTGTGTTCAAGGTATACTTGGGTTATATCTAAATCGGTTCTAATTCAGCTCAAAAGAGGGTTTCTGGCGGCCCTCCTTGAGCCAAAAGTCGGACTTAAGCTCACCGACACCGGATCTACGTTCTATTATGTTTTTGTTTCGGTCGGGATTCTAGATCACGCGTGGCGGACCAGTTTCAGTTCAACGGTCAGCGGATCTCGATCGGAGATTCCGAGTACATGTAAATGTGTATGAAATTTCTCCTGATCCGGGGGTGTAATTTGGTCTGATTCTGACGGTCTGGTTGCTTAAAACTGATCCGCAAACGAGAGATGCCAGATTACTATTCAAGATATTTATTTTGTAAGAAAATAAGTGTTTTCACACTCCCTCGCTCCGGACTCAAGCGAACAGCCGTGGGACACTGTCTGAGTTTGATTTACGAGATGGTTGTCAAGCCCAGCGAGGCGGTCCTAATTCCTTAACTTCGTATTATTCGGACTCCCAACGTGCGGTCCAGATCCGATACGGAGTTTCGAGATGCTCCCGTGAGCAGTCGGGTAATGAGATTGATCCTAGGTTTTAGGGTAACCTAGCGTCAATGATTCTACAAGTTTTGGGTCTTGCATATCGTATTTAAAGCGATTCAAATGGATTTCATGGCTAATCTAGTTTAGCACTTAGTTAACTTTGTCAAATTTTTAAAGGATTTAATCCTAAGTGATTTCCGTCTGAGGTGGTACTTAGTCCTTCGTAGTTTGTATATGGAGTGATCCAAGTTATAATACTTAACTAGTTTAAGATAGTGTCTAGGGTGAAAGTACTTAGGAAAATTGAAAGAACAAGATGGTGAAGGGTTGGATTTGTGAAGGAAATGGGTTCAGAAGCGATTTTAGACTGTGGGATTCAGTTCTGATAGGTTAATGAGGTGTTAGGAGCAACCCATTGCCTAAGGACGTCTAATTCCAGGTTGGCAAAAATTCGGGTTGTTACACCCGAGCGTTCCGCACATCTTGCTTGCGATCAGTCCTTCCTTGGTCTTCGGGTACAATCCTTGAGCTCAGGGCGCGTTACTAGTTTTGGTGGTCGTGGTAGAGGCCGTGAGGGAGATCGCAGTCGTGGCGACCGTAGTCTTCGTGGTCGTGGTGGACATAGACGGGGATGTGATGGTTCCTGCATTTATTCACATTGCGGTGGAATTAATCACACTGTTGATTATTGCTGGCAGCTACATAGTCGTCCTATGTATGCCGCTGCTTCTGTTGCTTCCACTGTTGCTTCTGAGACAGTCTTCCACCCCGACAGCTGAGTAGTCTACTTCAGGGGAGTCTCTTATCATTTCTCGGGCGGCATATGATGCCCTTATGCGGCTTCACATTCGGGATATTCCTGAGCCTTCTCATGCAGCTTCGGTCCAGTCAAGTACTATCCTTCTTGTGTCATCCTCTCCTACCTCCCGGGTCATCGACTCTGGAGCTTCCTCTCATATGACTGGTAAGTTGCAATTCTTTTTTTCTTATTCTCCTTCTTCTCCCAATCAGTATGTCACAGTCGCAGATGGAACCCAATCTCCCATCTCTCGGATTGGTTCCATCCCTCTCTCTTCTTCCTTATCTTTATCCTCCGTATTGCATGTGCCTCGTTTTCCATTAAACTTATTGTCTGTTAGCTCTCTTACTAAATCACTCAATTGTTCCATCACCTTCTTTCCTTCTTATTGTTTGTTTCAGGACCTACAAACGAAGAGAGTGATTGGTGGGGGGCATGAGCGAGGATGTGTTTATCTTCTCGATAATACATCTGTTGCCACTTCTAGTACCCTTTCTCTAGATCGAGAGTCCATGACTCGGTGGCATTGCCACTTAGGCCACCCATCCATTGCTAGATTGAGACTTTTGTTTCCCTCCTTATCTGTCACTAAACCATTATGCTTTGATATTTGTGAATTGTCTAAATATCATCGTGCTACGTTTCCTCCTAGCTCTTCTGGGAGGAAATCTCAACCTTTTCTTCTGGTTCACTCGGATGTCTGGGGACCAGCTTCGGTTACCTCGACTTTTGGATTTAGATATTTTGTTACCGTTATTGATGATTATTCCCGCATGACGTAGATTTATCTTTTGAAATCTACAAGTGAAGTGTTTGATGCGTTTAAAGTGTTTTATCATGAAGTGTGCACACAATTTCATTGTTCCATCAAATCCCTCCATTCTGATAACGGGGGAGAATACATCTCTACTGCCTTTCTGTCCTTCTTGCAAGAACGTGGTATTTTGTCTAGGAGTCATGTGCTCACACTCCTCAACAAAATGGTATTGCAGAACGAAAGAATCGTCATCTTCTTGAATTTGCTCGCACCCTTCTGCTTGGTATGCATCTACCCAAACATTTTTGGGGTGATGCTCTTTTAACTGCTACTTTTCTTATTAATCGTATACCCTTATGTATTCTGTCTTACAAATCTTCATTTACTATATTGTATCCTCATGATAATCCATTTCCTCTACCACCTAAAGTTTTTGGTTGTACATGCTTTGTTCAAATTTTGGATGGGAGTAATGATAAACTTAGCCCCAGGGTGATTAAATGTGTCTTTATAGGGTATACTCGTAGTCAGAAAGAATATAAATGCTTTGACCCATTGACTCGCAAGAAATATGTCTCTGCCGATGTCACCTTCTTTGAAGATCTTTCTTTTTTCTCTTCTCCAGGCTGATCCTTCTATGATCCTCTTGCAAGTCAGGGAGAGTATGACTCTTATCCTTCTCTTTCCACTAGTGATCATGGGAAAACTCCTCTCCCCTCTATTCAGCATCCTGTTGGTGATATGGGTGAGCTTAAGCCTTTGCGGGTGTATCATCGTCGAGATAAATCTTCACAAGCTCAGCCATTCACCCTTCTGCTCACTTTGGATGTTGGTTCAAGTAACTCTCCTAACTCGAGTTTAGATCTTCCCATTGCTTTGCGCAAAGGGTCACGATCTTGTACTTAACACCCCATTAGTAATTTCGTTTCATATAATCATCTTTCACTGTCTTTTCAGTCGTTTGCAGCTTCCCTTTCATCACAAACTATTCCTAGATCTCTCTCACATGCTCTTCAGAGTCCTAATTAGACAAAGGCGATGATGGAAGAAATGTCTGCTCTTGAGAAGAATCATACTTGGGATCTTGTGCCACTTCCTGTAGGCTATAAACCTGTTGGCTGTCAATGGGTTTATACAATCAAGTTTCTTCCAGATGGCTCAATTGATCGCTATAAAGCCCGTCTTATTGCAAAAGGTTACGCACAGACTCATGGTGTGGATTACTTCGAGACATTCTCTCCAGTGGCTAAGCTTAATTCAATTCGCGTTGTGCTCTCCTTGGCCGTTAATTTATCATGGCCATTGTTTCAGCTTAATGTTAAGAATGCATTTTTCCATGGGGATCTTGCAGAGGAAGTTTACATGCATCAACTTCCTGGCTTTATTGCTTCTCACAACCCTACACTTGTATGTCGGTTGAAGAAGGCTCTTTATGGACTGAAACAATCTCCACGTGCATGGTTCGAAAAATTTAATCAGGCTTTCTTGGAGTTTGGCTTTGTTTGTAGTCATGCTGATCATTCTCTCTTTATATGTCATCGATCAACGGGCATCATGGTTCTCATTGTCTATGTGGATGATATTGTTTTGTCCGGTAGTGATTCTGCTGGAATGAGGGAGGTCAAAGATTTTTTGAAGACCAAGTTTGATATCAAGGATCTTGGTCCTCTTCACTACTTCCTCGGAATTGAAGTTGCTCGCTCATCATCCAAATTGGTCTTGTCACAACGAAAATATGCGCTCGATCTTCTCATAGAGACCGGCATGTTAGGGTGCAAGCCTGCTACCACTCCCATGGATACTTCACAGAAGCTTCGATCAAATGATGGTGCTCTCCTTTTTGATCCCGAGATGTATCGACGACTTGTAGGCTGACTTATTTACCTGACTATTACTCGCCCAAATCTTTCGTTTGTGGTGGGGGTTGTTAGCCAATTCATGCAAGCTCCCCGTACTTCTCATCTCACGGCTGTCTACTGCATACTTCGATATTTAAAATCAGCCCCGGGTCTTGGCCTCCGTTTTCAGTTGCATGGTCACCTTCATCTTTCTGGCTATTCTGATGCTGATTGTGCAGGTAGTACTTTTGATCGCTGCTCTACATCTGGCTTTTGTACCTTCCTAGGTGGCAATCTTATAACCTGGAAGAGCAAAAAGCAGCCAGTTGTTACCCGGTCCTCGGCTGAAGCAGAATATCGTGCTATGGCTCATGCGACGTGTGAACTCGTGTGGCTTCGCAATCTTCTTAAATAACTTGGCTATCCTCCTTCGGATCCTATTCCTCTTCACTGTGACAATCAAGCGGTCATCCATATTGCTCGTAACCCAGTTTTCCACGAGCGAACCAAGCATATTGAGGTCGACTGTCACTTTATTCGGGAGAAAGTCGCTTCTAAGGAAATTGTCACTCCTTTTGTTCGATCTGGGGATCAACTTGCTGATGTTCTTGCAAAGTTCTTGAGTCGAGATGCTCTTCATCGTGTTCGTGACAAGTTGGGCATAATCAACATCTATGCTCCAACTTGAGGGGGAGTATAAAGAATGCTAGTGTATTGTATTGTGTATTGTGTATTGTGTGTGGTTAGTGAGCCATCCCTTTTTAGTGTAAGTGTGTAAGTGCATGTGCACACTTCCCTATTCTCCTGCGGTGTACTATATGCTTTATCATAATAAAATATTATGTGTTAGGGCAAGCAAGCCTAACACATCATCTCTCCCAAACTCTCCTCCTCCTCTTCTTTTAATATTCTCATCTCTTCTTCACATTATCCTTATCAAATCATTCTCTACTATCTCATGATCGTGACCCACTATTCGAGATGATCTAGTATTTTTGGTTTTGCTTATTATTATTATTAGGAATATCATGGATGGTTTGGATTGCTTTGATTAGTTGTTATTTTTTATTACTTCGTCTCTAAGTAATAGGGTGCGCACATGGTGCGAGTTTTGGGGTATATGATTTTATTATAAATAGGCATCCCTTGTAGTCTTTTTTCTCATTGAAGATTGAATAAAATTTCTGTGTTTTCCTGCTCCTCTCTGAGTTATGAAAGCCTAATTAGGTACGAAACCCTCCCTTCTTCGAAGGGCTAACTATCGTGGTGCGAAGCCACACCCATTCCGATTCGCCCCTATCTTCTACCATCCATATTCCGCTTCTCCTACAGTTCTTCCACCTGCAAATTCATCATTATTTTGCAGCCATTCCTTCTCTATTGCAGATTTCTGGAATTTGGCCCTGCAGGAGGGCTGAAACTTCGGCGGAGCACCACGCCCGTACCGTACGTCAGATCGGGCCAAAACTTGGGGGATTTGTAGCCCTGCCCTGGCCGACCAGCCCCAAGGAAGGGGTTTTTGGGTTCGTGGGCCCCACGCACGTGCGGACAACCCTTAACGCACGTGTGTCAGGCCTGGCCTGCTGTCCACACGCGTAGGCTGGCTTCAGGTTCACTCTCTCCTCTCTTTCACTCCTCTCTTACCTGATTTCCCTAACCCTAACCCTAGATTGTTTTAAATTCCAATTTCTTTGCCCCTTTTTCCAACCCTAGGGTTTCCAGAATTGAAACTTGTGAATCCTTTGGATTGGGGAAAATATTCATGTGCATGTGCGTTGAATCTACTCTCCTTTGAGTGTTGTTTGGTCTATAACTTAAATTGATCTAGCCCTAGCATGTGTAGGCCTGGACCCGCATAGATTCCCCTTGTTGAGTGCTTGACTTTATATGGGATGTGGAATTTTGTGTGATTGTTTTTGAACTAGTATGATCTAAAGCCTGAAATCTCTTGCATAGTATGTTTAAATTTTCATGTCCCGCATCAGTTGGCATGGATTGCAATGGAAATCCATGTCTATCCATCCATGATCTCATGCATTGACATGGATTTGTGGTGAAACGGTTAACATTTAAGTGAAAAATGGGGAAAATTGGTTAAATCCTATTTTTTTCATTTTTATATTGAAAATGTGTTTTTCACTGTTAATTAATGTGGAAATATTATATATTAATAAGTGTTGGTAAATCTATTGATTGACTACAAATTTTATATATTTATTATATATTGGTTTTTTCGGCAACACGTGGTTAGACCCCTGTAAATGGAAACTTATTAAATATAATTGTTTTTTACAATATTTTGGTACCTACATCTGTAAACACGTGTCTTTTAACGTCTCCTGAAGTTTCAGTGATAAATCCCACCTTTTTCCCAACATTTACCTCATTGTTTCCCTCAAATAGCAATATTTTTCTGAGTATCGATGATACGGATACATGTTTTCGTATCCCCAGTCATCTGTAACAATAACGACACTCTGAACATTGCTACTAAGTTCCTCTTGCATTCATGTTTGCAAGTTTGAAGACGTCTTTCTCACCTTTTCTTGTCCCCACTCATGGTAAGGAATAAGGATCATCATAAGCCTTGAGTTTAGCCTCACTTTTCATTTTCTTAGTAATCTTTTTGACATTTCTATATTGTTAAAGATTTTCATTGTTTCTAGTACCTTGCCAAGCTTTGAAACATGAGCATTTCTCATTAATGACTTTTTTCTGCATCATCATTCAACTACCATGTTTCCTTTTATATGATTGTCTTTTCCCTCTAGATGCTCCTAAAACATCTTTTGCCACTTTCCTAATGTACTCAATCATCTCATTCCACATAATATTTACTTCTTCCTCAACATTCCACTTTCCTTCTTCTATCAATTTATCTCTAAATAACATTGTTCTCTCCTTTTGAATTTTACTACCCAGTTTTTGGACACTTATTAATTTCATTCCCTTTCTTCTATTTCGTAATGTAAACATCCATAACCATTAATCTATATTGCAGTCAAACTCTCTCCAATATAACCTTGCAGTCTTTATATATATTGATTGTTTTGTCTTCCCAAGAAAGAAATCTATTTGGCTTGTATATGACTCACTTTGGAAAGTTATTAAATGTCCATCTCACTTTTTAAAGTGTGTTTGCTAGAACTATATTGTATGCCATAACGAAATCAAAGATAGCATTCCCCATCTTATTTCTTCTCCCAAGACCATGTCCTCCATTTACCCTCTCATATCTTCTACTTTCTTTTTCTACATGACCATTAGTCTCCTCCTA
This sequence comes from Magnolia changhungtana, assembly GCA_030180095.1. Lineage (NCBI taxonomy): Eukaryota > Viridiplantae > Streptophyta > Magnoliopsida > Magnoliales > Magnoliaceae > Magnolia > Magnolia changhungtana. The sequence goes on from JASAUF010000648.1 coordinate 619,417, forward strand.
CAAATATCCTCCGGTGGGAATTCCTTGCATTTGTCCATCCATATCCTCCCAAAATTCTCTTGGTTATATCCTCTAACCCTAAGCATATGCACTAATAACATTGATTATCTCCTCTTCTAATACAAGTTTTATTAATAAATTCCCATCACTTACTCTTTAACATCTACAACTTTATCCTTTAAATTTTTTTCTACCACCATCCCTTCCTAATTTCTATTATTGTACTTTCCTATATACCAAAGTTTATATCCATCAATTTTTTATTTTTTATTTTTTAATTTTTTTTAATTTTTAAAATTTTTTTTATAGTGTTGGCCCTTTTCCACCTGTCTCTTGAATGCAAGCTATATTATCTCTCCTATGTTTCATTGTAGATACGAACTTCATATTCTTATCAGTCAATGTTCCTATATTCCATGTGGCAAGATGAATCCTATTCTCTAGGACTAGCTTCTTTACCCGCATGCATCCAGAATGGTGCAAGAACTCTTGCCTACTTTTGACAGCAACTGGGCGTTGTTGACGCTTGTCACTTCTGACGGACGTCGTAGCCAACCCATGCCCAATTTTCACTATGTTTCATCATGTCTACTGACTCCATACTCTTATCAGTCAATGTTGTATATTCCAAGTGGCAAGACAAATCCTATTCTTCAGGACTAGCTTCTTTACCAGCACACGTCCAAAATGATGTGGGAACTCTTGCCTACTTCTCACAGCAACCAGGCATTGTTGTGGTGCATTGTTTATGGGGGATGCAACCCTTGCCCATTTTGTTGTTGCACCTCTGTTCCGATGCAATGCATTGCTTATAGGAAACACATTAGCATGAGTTTGGATTGTTCGGATCCATATTGGATGTTATGGCATAATTTTGATGCTGGCTGCCAACTTATCACAACTCTCCTCCTTTAATCTGGGCTTGGGACTGGCAATGAGAGTAAAAACTCCCACAGGCGCAATGTAATAGACTACTACATCTGTTGATTACAGTCAAATGCTATCTGATAGTCTAATAGATAGGTTGATTGCAATCAACGAGTTTAACTCATGATCGGTGATAAATTCTGAAATGTTGGACATATGTTATTGTTTCTTTTGCCGCCACTTTTCCATATCAAAGCACGCACCAAACTTTTAGAGATAATATTCTTCCCCATATATTCTCTTTTGAGTTGGCTTCTTGAGTGGATCAATTTAAATAATCATAAAGAATAAGGTACTCTGTTACAGTTTTGAACTTCCACTTAAGGTTCGTAGTTCTTATCTCGAGAATCCAGATACTGTGGAAAGAATGCAGCACCAGTCATAGCACATGTGCAGAATTTTTATCAGTAACTTCTCTAAAACTTTATTGAGAGAGTGAAATTTTCCATAAAATTAGCATTGCATGACCTTTGATCCATGTGGTATTCATGCAAGCATGGTTTTCACTACTGCTATGTGCTATCATAGAACTCCATGGATCACAATTATAATGTTCTTGCAGCATACTGACGAATCCCTCCAAAACATGATTTCAGAACTCCATATGAATTGGCTCTGGTTTTAGTCTTAACAAGTAGGGGTTACTTCACAGGCTTAGGCACCTAATAGTCTATCTTTCGTGTCAGCTGCCTTTACTCTTGAGGAGGGTTCTTAATATTGTCCAATACGATATGTATCAGCAGTACTTATCAGTTTTTCGACCCTAACATTAGCATATAACTTTTGTGTTTATTGCTGACAAGGCACTAAAATTGTTGAAATTTTCTCTGATAAGGATGATACACCATGCATATCATCGAATAAGTACTGAGACATCTAGGTTTGGAGTTAGCAGAAACATGCTTCGAGGCCCAATGGTTAACAACAAAAAAAAAAAAAAAAAAAAAAAAAAGAGAAAAAAGAAAAAGAAAAAGAAAAACAACAACTCCAAGACAGATTAGAACCGTGCTCTTGATATAAACATTTAGTGCCAATGTCTATAATCTATAGTGTTGTCTTGGTCAATTAGTTCTTAAATTTTCTGCCTATTTGTTTTTGGTTATCACTATCGAAGATGCAATAAAATATTCTCTGTGATGCTATAATCCATTTAAACATAGGGCCTGTTTGGATTCATTGAAATATAAATGGACGAAACATCATTTCCATGAAAATGGCGTTTTAATTGTTTGTTTTTGTAATCTATTGGAAATGCCATCCCTTTTTCCTTTCCTTGCATAGATTTGAGAAAACTCATTTCCAAAAAATTGATGGAAATGAGAGGAATGACCCCTCTTATTATAAAGTGCCACACTTGGTAGTCACATTTGCTACCCCCCATCTTCTAAGTTCTCACCTATATAACCTTCCTTCTTTAAGTGCCTCACATGTGTCAATGTGCCACATGTCTAATATATGCCATGATCATCTTAAAGCGCCACATATGTGCCATTGTGCCACATGTGCAACATATGCCATTGCCTATCTTTTAGTGACCCACATTTCAACGTGCCACACACCCCATCTGCCATGTGCAACACGTGCCGCCTTCATCTTCAAACGCCCTACGTTTGTGACATGTGCCTCGAAGGCACATGTTTCACATGGCCATCATCCATCTTAAAGCATTTCACATGCGTGGCGTGCTAATGTGTGACACATGCAACATGTGCCACTAACCACCTTCTAGTGCCTCACATGTGCAAATCTCTATTCAAGTGCCCCACATGTGCCACTAACCACCTTCTAGTGCCTCACATGTGCAAATGTCCATTCAAGTGCCCCACATGTGCCAAATCCATCTTAAAGCACCATGCATGTGCCAATGTGGCACATGTGCGACGTGTACAACCACAAATCATCAAATGTGTCAACGTGCCACATACTCCAATGTGCCACATGTGCAACATGTCCCACCCTCAAGTTCAATCACCCCACATTTGTAAATGCACCACATGCGATTGTCCCACATTGCCACAAGTGCCGCCATCCATCTTTAAGTGCTCTACATGTGCCATATATTTTAGTATGCCACATGCACAACATGTGCCACTATCCATCTTCAAGCATCCCACATGTGTTGATGTGTCACTTGTGTTAATGCGCCATGTGCCACAAGCCATCTTCAATGCAAACATGTGTCACCTTCCGTCTTTGAGTAAAATTTTCATGAATTAATTCTTTTTTCAAAATGAAGATTTAGAAATGAAGATTTTTTATTTTTTATTTTCAAGAAAATCTTATTGAGATACAATCAAGGGAAACGACTCTTCATTTCTTGTTGTTTTCTAGAAATGGTGTTTTTTGAAAAACACATTTCCTCCATTTTTTTTTTCTTTCTATTAATCAAAACATGCCCATGGCCCCATAGAGTTTTTGTAAGAAATTGATTGCGGAAGCAACTACACTGGGTTTCGACCATGTTCATGCTCTAGGGAATTTAATGTCCACCATTAATCTGGTTTTGAAGTGCCACATTTTCTTTTTCTTTATTAATAGTTTGTCGGAGTTGAATCCTTGAAGTTTTACAACTGAAGACCATGTTTTGATGTATTTCGTTGCCGAGGCTAGAAAGGTTTGGTTTTAACTAATGTTCTAAGTATTGGTATCGCTACAATTTTCGCTGGCTGGGGATACGGAAACAATATTGATATCACCGATATTATTGCCGATAACTGGAAATGGGGGGAAAACATGGGGAAAATGGTAGAATTTTTTACTGAAGGGAAACATGGGGAAAATGGTGGAATTTTTCAGTGAAACTTTAGGAGATACTAAAATACACATATTTGCATATTTAAGAATAAAAAATTGCAAAAAGAATGCATACATAATAAGTTTCGATTTAATGGAGGGCTAAAAGCTTGTGTTGTCATAATAAACCAATCAAGCCATCCCATATATCCATCCAACCATCCAATTTTCCATCCAAACATCCGTCGATATTTTAGAATATTGACAACACACGATATTTCATTGAGAAATCGTCGATAACTAGAATGAAAACGAAAGATTGTGGTATCAAAATCATTTATGTTGTGATAACGATAATCGCGGCACGATCGATATTATTGTTGACAATTTAAACATTGTATACAACCATGCGTCCATAAAAAAATTGAAATGGATTTTTTTTAATAAACAAAATTTTTACGATATCGATACATTGGTGATATTATCGAAATATCGTCGATACATTGGCGATACAAGCAATACCTGGAATTTACACAATTGAAAATATTGGCGATGTCTATACATTTGCAATACAAGTGATACCTAGAATTTACACAATCGAAAATATTGGTGATATCGATACATTGGTGATACTTACGATACATCACAAATATCTAGAATTTCTGAGATTACCAATGTTATCGATATCGCTACTGGTGTTATCGGTATCGCCGAGCTGGAGATACGGATAATATCGGGGATACTCTGACCGATGGTTTTAACCATAGTTTAGAAACCCAAAAACTCAACTCGACTTGATGTTCATCCAAGTTGGGTCGACTTAAGGCTCGGTAAATATTAACTAAAACTTTAGGATTAGTAAAAAATTATCTAACATAATTACATAACGTATCAGTTTCCTGAAGATTTGATGAGTCTTTTCAATTCAGGGCTGATTTACTGCTAGAATCGAGTTTCCTGAAGACTCGACCTGAAATCTCACTAAGTCGAGTTGACTCGGCCAAGTTTTAAGCCGAGTCAGCAAATTTTGAAACTATGGTTTTAACTACCTCAAAAGTTAGTAGTTAACGTTTCTAGATACAACTCCATTTTAAGAGTGGCTTCTTCCTCTCATATGTTTATATTTATATGAGTGCCTGCGTGCGTGTCTATATTTATTACGACCTTGAAAGTTGGTTTTGTGCTTCTTGATGCAATGACATAAAGTTACTATTTTGTTAAATTACGTTGGGCAAAAGTAGATTATTCCTCTTTACTAAGTACTCTGGAACATGCTGTTCTGCAAGAAGATTTTAAGAAATCTCTTGTTTCTAATGTTAGAGTTATTCATATCAATAGCCCTTTTTGGCATGCAGGAGATTCATGATGGTCTGGACTTTTCTGCTGATGATGATGGGTTTGGTATATTTTCGGTGAAATTCTCAACTGATGGGCGAGAGCTTGTGGCTGGAAGTCGTGGCGGTTCAATATATGTTTATGATCTCAGAGCAAATAAGCTTACACTTGGAATTCCTGCACACTCGGTATTGCTTTTACTTCTACGATAGAAAACCATTTCATTTTGAACTTGGGCAGACTACTCAGGTTTTTTTTTTTGGAAAGGCTTAGACTTCTCAAGTTTTTGAGATGAGTTTATGGCTATATTTGTACTTCGACTTATGTTTCCGTCTCTGTTTTTTTTTTTTTTTTAAGCTATTCACTTGGACTGAATAAAAATCCACTGTTTGATAATGACACATTTGGGGGATGTTGGATGATCTTATTGTGATAATAAGATTCTTCTGGTGCACTTAAATTATCAATCTGGCATACGATGAATATCGATGCAGAATGAATGAGGTCTAAATACATATGGCAACTGGCAAATATCTTTGTGCATTTCATATGCACATGCTTTTGGGAAGTGCTGTGTAAAATGTGTACAAGATTATAACAAATTTTTATTGGTAAGATTATAACAGAAAGTTGATGTTGTTGGACAATAGAAATTATCTTTTCTGGTTTATTAATCAGAAATATTTTGAGAGAAGTTTTAATAATCATGTCTTTGCAAGCATTTTGTTGTGCATTTGGGGGGAAAGGGGATGAAAGGGTTAACTCCAGCAAGAAACTAAGAAAATAAAATTGATAAAATATACTGTTTGCTGCCTTCTACACTGTTTGAGTTTCAAAATTTTTTAGATTGATTCATCTCCCTTCACTTGGGTCAAAATCAGAAACCTATCTCTGGCCAAATGCGGGTGGATTTTCTTTTGAAAGAAATTTAGGAACCGTAAAGGAGAAGGTAACTAGCATTTTTTGGATAATCGAAGATTGTTTTTAGTACACTAAGGTCAGGCCCACTATTTGTTGAAGGTATTTCCTCAACGCTTTCTTAGGAATTAGAGAGAAGAATCCCAGGGTCATGGCTGATGAGATTTTAGACTTGTCTAGTATTTTGAAGAAAGGAGTGTTTGTATAGTCTCTTATTACCAAGCAAGCTGAGCCTCTATTGTAATTGGCTTCTATATACCTTGTTGATGAAGTTTCCTTTATCAATATGTGTGTGTGATATATTTCAAGTCGACCTTATGGGAACTTCCTATGAGGTTAAGCTCTATGGCCCCCACCATGATGTGTATAGGAAATCCACATGCATTTTAGTGGGTCCCCTCTAGGTTATGGGGTGTCCCAAAAAATCAGCCGTATCTGAAACTTAGGTGGGCCACACAATCGGGAACCATGTAAAATCACATCTAAAAGCACTTGGTGGGGCCCACCTGAGTTTTGGAATGGCCTGAAATTTAGTGTGACCCCTCATCCAATTGGGGGACACACAATGGATGGGTTAGATGTCTAAGCCTCATCTTTGTGGGCCCTATCAACAATCTGGAGGTTTCAATGGGTGGGCATCCACTCTCAACTGTTGTCTATGGTGTAGCTCACTTAAGTCATGAATTGGCCTGAAATTTATTGTGACCCCTAATCCAATTGGGGGGCACACAATGGATTGGTTAGATGTTTGAGCCACATCTTTGTGTGCCCTATAAACAAGGTGTTCCATAATGGTAATTGGTAATGGTGGCCGTAATAGCCACCATCATTACCATTATGACATGGCCTATAACGGCCACTACGGCCCTTTTTACCTTTTTTGGAAAAAAATTGTTTGTGGACCGTTACAGGACTGTGTTATGGGGCCGTTACGAACTGCTGCAGGGCCGTTATGAATTACTACGAGACGGCTGTTACAACTCTTTTCTGTAACGGCCATTTTGGCCCTGTAATGCGTAACGGTTATGATAACGGTTATGATAACGGTTATGACTGTTATTGTTATGTAATGACCATTACGTAACTGATTTGGAATACCAATATACCATGCCTATAAACAATCAGGAAAGTTTCAATGGGTGGACATCCATTCTCACCTGTTGTCTATGGTGTGGCCCACTTAAATCATGGATTGGCCTGATATTTAGGCCCATGGCCCACCATGGAAGGTTTGCATTCCGCACCCCCCCCCCCCCCCCCCCACACACACACACACACGCGCGCACAAAAGAGAGAGAATCTCCTACAACCCATTGTATGTTAATTTAATCTACAATCCATTTTGCCTAGAAATTATATGATTTTTCAAGGGAAATTTTGCAAACAAAAATTATAAAGGTAAACAATAGGTTTGGGTTATCCTATTGTAGGTGATAATGCCTAATGTGTGCATGTGTGATGCTTGGCCGACCCCATATAGATGTACATGGTTATGTCACAATATCAGGCCTCCCATACACCACTTTTGTACTCCATGAGGCACACCTTGAGGTGGTCGCTGTCGGGTTCATCTTCATTAATTAAAGGCACTATTTTTGTGCGGTGAATCTAAGAAAGGTGCACACGTTTGATTACCATGGTTCTACTCTATGTAATAAGTATTTCCTTTAGTCCATGTGTTTTTAATTAATATTGCATGCATTGTGTAGGCAAAGGGTGATTTGAAAGTGCAGTCTTTTACCCTCTATCAGCCTATTTAATTTTTTTACACATGAGTTTCATCAGCTTATTTAACTTTACACGAGTTTAATTTTGCAGAAATGGGCATGCATAGGGGTGGCAATAGGTCGTGTCAGCCTTGGGTCAATTTGTCCAACCCACTTCTAACCTAGGTTTGGGCCAAGGTAAATAGTGGGTCGGCCTTAGGCCAGAAAATGAGGCCCATTTAAGTGAACAAGTCGGGCTCGAGTGTACCCAACACAATATGTCCACATAGGTTATCAATGGGAAAGGCTGGCTGACCTATCTGACCTAAATATGAGCACACTTTTTATTTTGGACAAGTGGGGCCATGTTTTTGGAATCCAAACCATTAGTCTATTGGATCCACCATGAATGAACTAGGATTGTGCTCCAAAAAGATTTCCTAGTTAGGATTGTTTGATGAGTCTGTCTACCTTTAGCCGTATGTATTCTTAACCCTTCGAATCAACCACCTAAATTGATCATCTGTGTGTATTTCACTTAATTGTTGTTGGATACCATCCTTTTTCTACGAATGATAGAATAAATAAGAATGCATACATATTGTATATTTGTATGTATATATCCACTAACCAGGTTGGATTGGGCATATAGCTGTAGCCCCATATTGTATTCTTAAACTTGGGGTGGTCCGGGTTGGTTGAGGCCAACCAGATTACAATTCAATGGGTCAGGTTGCTTGGGCGTAGTGAATTTCAAGTGGGTCGGATTGGGCCTTTGGCTAAATGGGTCATGGGTTGAGTCTAGGCCTTTTTTTTTTTTTTGAGAGATGACAATTAAAAAAATATAATAAAATTCAAACAGAAGCTGAAGCTCAAAGACTTACAAGCAACAAGAGCCCAGAAAGCAAAGGCTACACATCATGGCTAGAGTCCCTAACACAAGAAGCCCAACTAATGACATCCATCTTGACTCTATTATAGAACATCCATTTCTAACCCACTCTTCTCCTAGAAGCTCCGATTGTTCCCTTCCCCTCAGATGGCCCAAATTACCGCCAATAGGGCCAGTCTCCGCACCACTCTCCTTCTTCCAAAGCTCTCCCCCATGCCATGCCAAGAAGAGACCAACAATGGTCCCCGGCATCACCCAAGGCAAGCCAAAGGAGTCTAAAACCTTCTCCCACACTTTCTGAGAGGAGTGCTAAATGAACAAACGATCCACCATCTCTGCGTCCCACATGCACATCACGTAGCAGTTAGGGAGCACCATGATCCACCGGACCAAAATTCTTAGCCTGTTTAGTAAATGGGTTAACACATGGGCTAACCCCGACTCAACCCATCGCCCTCACCAGGCATGCATTTGTTTGTATTGATAGTCTCACCTTTGAATTTTGTTGTTGATGTTGAAAGATCAAAATGAGATCTGATTTTGGCTTCTCTTTTACAGTCCGATGTTAATACAGTGTGCTTTGCTGATGAAACTGGCCATCTCATATATTCTGGAAGTGATGATAATCTTTGCAAGGTAAATTCTGAGCTTCGTTATCTTTTCTAAGGAATTTTACTCTTTCATACCACACCCTTTGTGTGTATGTGTGTGAATGAATGAATGATGATGATGATTTATTTGATGAGTGGTGAATTGTATCAAGATAACTGATACCATACAATACAGCATTGGCAGAGATCGCCCAATTCTTGAAGACCATCCAACAGCACCTTCTCTTGGTAAGCTATCTAGTATCTTGTTATCCTAGTGAGGAAAATGAAGAAAAGAAACCACCGCTTAGCTAGCTCTTGAATATCCTCAGAAATATTAAAAAATCTTGACCTAAACTCTTCTTAGAAGCCCAAGAGATGATGCAAAAAGAGTCCTGTTCCACCATAAGCTTTCCATGTATATAGATAAAAATTATGTATCCTACTATTACTTCTAATTCAAGGTTGTCTAGAGGGTAGGTTGCTTCACTACATGGCTTAAAAATGGGTATGTAGCATGCTACTTGATGCATCCAGCCATAGGCCACCATCAGATGGGTCCATGATGATCCCACAATCTAGATAATTTGGTAATGTGAATCTCACCTAGAGGAGACATGGAGACTATTGGTACGTCATTAGTTCAAAACTGACCTAGATGCTAACTTGAGTACCTTTTCTCCTCATGAAATCTTAGGGGCCTCTTTGGAGCGTTGAATCCAAAAAGTTGATTTGGAAAAGGAAAACGCTACATTGAAGAAAAAGAGTGGATAAGGAAATTTGTGGAAAAGAATCCTAGAAAGGTTGTTTGTTTTAGCAAATGTGCTTTCCATAGAAACGTGGAAAGGGCAATAGTAAAAATGTGAGTATTGTCTCTTAAAAAATCATGAAAATAGGATTATTAGGACCTATTTGGATGGGTGGAATAAAAAAAGTAACTGTGGAAAAGAAAACATTTTCCACAACATGTTTTGGCGATTGTGACAATAAAGTAACCTGTGGAAAACCGTTTTCCTTTACAGAACTTCCCTTAGAAAATGGAGTTATTCCTTTTCTTCCAAAGAATTCGATATTCCTCTTTCCACACATTTTGAGAGATGGATTTCACTTTTTGATCATTGACCATTCTAAATTACCCTGGAGATCACAAAAACTAAAACAAACAACTTTTAAGGATTATTTTCTTATCCACGGTTTTCTTCCGATGTGATATTTTCCTTTTCAAATCTATTATTTGGAATCAAGCAACCCAAACAAGCCCTCAGGTTTTTGGGAGGAAAGGAAAATCACAATCCATGGAAAGGAAAACTGTTTTCGACAAGTTACTTTATTGTCTCAATAGGTAGAAAATGTCACATCTATGGAAAATGTTTTATTTTCCAAGGTTACTTTTTGGATTCCACAAATCCAAATAGGCCCGAAAGGGAGAAAAGTGTACTAGTGAGAGACTGAGATTATGTCCTTTGGATGTTTAGGGTAGACACAATGTATTAATTGGCTAATGCTTTTGAAGCAACAATGATGGAAGCAGCAGTAGAAAACTATGTCCTGTGAATGTTTAAGATTTGACAAAACAACAAAGTCATATTCAGAGTACATAGTAGGATGCCAAAATGGGGTGTCTACAACTAGGATTGTCCTCTTGAAGGTGGGGACTATGGTTCGAGTCAATAAAGAGAGGAGAGTAACATGTACTAAGAGTGAAGGATGACCCTTCATTCTTTATTGTAGAGAATTCCAAAGGAGTCTATCCAACCTCTATTGGAGAAGGGAGGTATCATACTAGTACAAAGCGTCCATAGATGTCTAGCTTTGCACTTGCTCCCAGCTTTAAGAGAGAAGGCTTCTCTAGGTTTTTGTACTCTCTAGTACTTGTTGAGAATTTGAGGGTCACGTGGAAGGCCAAGGTTGGCCTTGGGCTATGTGGCACATGTCCATGGTCCATAGAGAAGAATCCTCTGTCAAGAGGAGAATTCCTCTAATGGAAACAGTGTCAGGGTTCTCTATGACGGGACTTCCTTTGCAAGACAATCATGTAGCTTGTACAATCCTATGCAAAGCAATTGGGAAGAGAAACATTATGTCTAGCTGCTGGACCTTACAGCTTTGGAATCCATGAGAGGAGAGTCGGTTCCACTGATTTTTTTTTTTGAAAGATGTTGGGGATGACTACAATAAGGATGGAGAACAACTGCCAGCCATGTGTGGTGGATGTTTGAGATAGAATGAGTTTTGTTTAGGTGAGAGGAGGTACGGATTTCCAACAGCAAGGTTGCCTACCGTACAAGGTTTGTGTTATGTTGCTGGTGCAGTGGCATGTTGCTGAAAGGAGATGGATTAACCTCTTTGGGCAAGAGCCATCATGGCCCTCTCCACAAGGCAGCTGCAGCAGGTGGCTTTGGAAGGTAGGATGCCTCGGTGTCTTTAGGAAAGGAAAGTGACATTCGATGTCGCAGTCACAACAACGTGCTACAAAATGAAGGTGGGGGAAATGACATTTCCATTTATTGGCAAAGACCCTTGCAATCTTTGCCGCCTCTCATCACAGATGGTTATTACAAGCTTAGGCTGAGTGGAGAATTTGCAGCATTTAAAGGGTTGTGTTTCCTCTGAATGGTGCATGCAGGTGTGCACCACAGGTTTGAGGTTCTTCCGCACACCTCCAGAGTCACGTATGGACTGATTAGGTTATTTGATCTGATGTCCATTGTTTATATAAATACATTATGCTGCTATGGTCAGATTTGAATTCTTAACAAGTGTCTTCATTACCGAGCACATAGTCCTTGTTACGGCCATCTCTTTCTCATTGGACTCTCTTTTCTTTCATACTTAAGTCTCTTTTCTTTATTACTAGTTGTTTAACACATGTTGGGAATTAGTCTCTTTTCTTTTTTACTAGTTGTTTAAGGGGTGTTGGGAATTCTTGCTTTTATTATTAAGGGCATTATGGTATTGTGTTTATGACTTAAAATAAAACAAAAGAGAAAGGGGGAGTCAATCCTAATCTCTATTCTAGTCTCTTTTCTTTATTACTAGTTGTTTAAGGGGTGTTGGGAATTCTTGCTTTTATTATTAAGGGCATTATGGTATTGTGTTTATGACTTAAAATAAAACAAAAGAGAAAGGGGGAGTCAATCCTAATCTCTCTCTCTCTCTCTCTCTCTCTCTCTCTCTCTCTCTCTCTCTCTCTCTCTCTCTCGCACACACACACATTCTCTCTTTCTCTTTTCCTCCTCTTTCCCTCTTTCTTATTCACATCAACATGGTATCAAAGCGTAATTGTTCCAAGCATTGATCTCTTCCTTCATCTTCAATGGTTCTCTTTTTTTCTTCTATTTATTGTTTTGAGATGAAAATCTAAAGTCATTGGGGGCTGATCTGCTCGAATTTCTCTCAACCACCATATGGTAGGTTGTATGCTCGTATTCCGTGTATGCGTGCGAGGTCCAATTTCATATAGATCCTAATAGTGATGGACAAAAGTGGGGCATCGTGCATCTGTGGCCAGATTTATGATCAAATTTGAGGTTGAAGGTATGTGTTGAAGTTGTGTATAGTAAGAGTTAAAGAATCAGCGTACGTTTGGAAGTTTTGAAACAAGAAGTGAAATTAAGTGATCGTGTTTGTTGATATACATCAGTTTTTATGTGTTGGGTAAGCTAAAGTTAAACATTCTTCCCTTGTGTGTTTGGTTTCTCCTACATCTGCAGATGTCAAGAATGAAGCCAAGATTGGTCTTTTGTCTCCATCTGAGTCGATGAACTTTCAGATCACATCAACTAAACTCTATGGAGGAAATTACTTACAATAGGCCACATCGGTAGAGGTATTCCTTTCGGATAAAAGGAAATTAAGATATTTGACTTCATCCAAACCTGAAGAAGGTTCAATAAAATACAAAGATTGGGAAGTGATGGATGTTCAAAATAAAGCATTGCCATGGAATAGTATGGAACCTCATATTAGTGCAAACGTTATCTCTTTCCAAACTGTAAAGGAAGTATGGGAAAATTTGAGAGAAATGTATTTAGGTGAAAAGAACCTAACTTGGATTTATGAGTTAATTCAGAATAACTTTGCTCTTCAACAATGAGATAAAAGCACCAAAGAGTGTTATGCAGCCTTGTGAGGCATGTGGGATAACTAAATATATACCATCCTCTGTCTATTGATTATGAGACTATTAGATAGCAGAGAGAGGAATTCCATTTTGCTAAATTCATTTCTGGTCTTTGTCCTGAGTTCGAGCATGTCTAGGCTCAAATTCTTGGAGGTAGCGAGATTTCATTCATCAATGAGGCATTCGCTTGTGTTCAGTGTGCGTTTAGTGTACAAGGTCCCTCTTTGTCATATCATTATGCATTTATTTCTACATTTGGTAGAGGAGATGGGGGAAGTCGTGGTAGTGGTCATGGTTGTGGTGGTTGTTTTGGTGGTAGAGATTCAAGGGGTGGTTGCTTTGGAGGAAGAAATAATTGGGGAAGCCGTGGTACAGACTTTAGTTGTAGCCGCGGTCATGGTCATTGTTATTGACAACGCATTCATTGTAGTCTTAGTAACCACACGATTGATACATGTTGGGATATTTTCTTTTTTTGAAAGATGAAGAAATTTATTAGGCCACAACTGAGAAAAACACAAACCAAAAAACAAACCAAAAACAAAAAGAGACAAAAAAAAAAAAAAGAAGAAAAAAAAAGAACGAAACCTAGAAGAAGCTATAAAAAAAATTACAACAACAAAAACCAACCCCATCGTTGGAAGAACCCTCACAACACCCTCAACTAAAAACTCTCAAGGAGCCTAATCGCAAAACAAAAGGACTCTATTGAACACCCCAGCCATCGAAAGACTTTTATTGTGGAAGCATCAGTTGTTCCTTTCTCCCCATGTAGCCCCCGGAATTGGCAATAGAAGCAACCTCCATTTTTAATTTTTTAATTTTTTAATTTTTTTTTTTGCTTCCAAGGTTTCCACCGTCCATCGCATACCAGGCAGCAGAAAGACCCACAATAGATGGAGGCATGACCCAAGAGATCTTAGCTGAAGCGAGGATCCTGGGCCAAATACTAACCAAGGAGCAATGTAGAAGCAAATAATCTATCATCTTTGTATCTTGCTTGCATAATAATGCAGGGGCATTTTGACCCCAGGCTCGAGTGGGGTGGCCTGTGGGATATGGGGGCACACTCGGGGTGGGTGGCCTGTGTGAGGCGGGTGGCTCGTGTGAGGCGGAACCCATGTGATTTGGGGCCCACGAGGAGGGTTCAGCCGAGGACCTAACATATAGATGTGAGGCTTGGGCTATGAGATAAATGGATTAATTTGCCATGCTTTATCAGTTCGAGCTTTTAGAGCAAGTGGTTAATTGTCCTGTATTAAATTGGTATCAGGGTGGGAGGTCTCGTGTTTGAGACTCATCGGGGGTGATTCATGCAGGGGCATTTTGACACCGGACTCTGAGTGGGTGGCCTGTGGGATGCAGGGGCACACTCGGGGTGGACAGCCCGTGTGAGGTGGGTGGCTCATGTGAGGCGGAACCCATGTGATTTGGGGCCTACGAGGGGGCGGAACCTATAGATTTGGGGCCAATGAGGAGGATTCGGCCGATGACCTAACCCATGGATGTGGGGCTTGGGCTATGAGATAAAGGGATTAATTCGCCGTTCTCTATCAGTTTGAGCTTTTAGAGCAAGTGGTTAATTGTCCTGCATCACATAAGAGGCAGATATTTGAAAAATGTATACATGCAAAACGAACAACATAAAAGTTGTCACCAACACACCAGGGAAGAGACAATCTTTCACAAGCGGCTGACAGTTCCTCCCAAAGATCGTTATGAAGCATTGATCGACTTGGGCCATACACACCTGAGAAGAGCCACAAAAAATAGATGAGACCTCCCTAAAAATAATGTTCACATGAAAGTTACCCATCCACCTTTCTTCTTTCTTCCCCCCCCCCCAATTAGTCAAGGGCTAGGCAATCAACTCCCTTCCAATTCCAAACTGATGTAATCATAGAGCTGGTAACTGAATTGAGCATAGTTTCTTGTAGGACAATCAACCAAACTCTGGACCTAGCACAAACAATGGACCTTTTTCCAAGGCCGCTTAGCCACAAACATTCCAAGACAAGATCATTATTAGGTAACCACAGAACCCCCTTTGCCCTTTCTATCAGCGCGAGGGATGCCTCAACCTGACCTGCTAGGTTGATCGCTAAATTCAACAACTCCCTATTACCATTAACCGCCCTAGGGGAATTCCTGGGCAAAACCATCGCGGGAATCTGAAGAGCCCTTTCAGCAACAAGGTGAAGAAGCGTGATGTAATCGTCATCCCTGTTGTAAAAAACCACTCCCAGAGGTTTACTTACATGATAGATTGCGTCCTTAACCCATCGTTTTTTAAACTGTTTCCATTAGGAATTCCAACTGAATTTGGGACAAAACCAAGGGTGGACTGTTACCTTGGGGTTCCCTGATGTCCTCCATTCCAAAGGAGGATCTAATTGGAGGAATCACTATCGCCAGAATGACCCTTTCAACATGCTCTGCTAGACCCAAAGAAGGGCTAAAAGAAAGAACATTCAAGGAGGAATGGAACCAAAGCCTGAGCGCCCTCTATAGTCGAGGGGGAAATATGGGCCTCAAGTTCAAGTTCATACCTTGACTTGCTCAGGGCAAGATGCGAGGAGAGAGGAGGACAAATTATGCAGCAGGAGAAGAAGAGGACTGAACCTGGTCAACGATCGAAGGTTGAGCGACCACCTGGGCAAATGAAGGTTGAGCGTTGATTTCGGTCTAGGTCGTCGAAAGGTCTCCTGAGGAAGACTAGAAAGGGAGACCAACTATTGCTTTTGCTATAGGATCCACCTATAGGATCCACCCTATCCAATTGCTGAAGAACTGAATCATGGCCCCTCGGAACCCAGTCCTAGCCATCCGGGGAAAAGACTTGAAGCCTTTATCTCCCACTGCAACCTCCTTTGGCATAGAATCTTCCTCTATCCAAGTGGGGAGAGGACTATTGACCTCTCCATGACCGCTAGCTAGTGAAGAGGTAGAAGCCTACTACTCTGACAATGAAGCCTGACAAAGGACGGAGTGGAACTCGAGATTCTCTACTAAATTCAAATTCAAATCCAAATTTGAATTTGAAGTGCCACCCATTTTCAAACTAGCATCACCTCGTGGTCTTCTACTGTAGACTATATTGGTTGCTAGAAGACACCTGTTTTCTAGGTTAAACAATTGGACGATCCTACCACCCTTGGTAAATATCCAGAGGCAAAGCACACCTCCCATCATTTAATGCTTGTATGGTCGAGGCAAGCTCTAAAGAAGACACACAACACGTGGCAAACGTCATAAGTAGAGGCATGCATGGGCCAGCTAGCTTTGGGACGAGAAAATGCGGAAGAACTCTCTCGTGAGATATCGATGATATCTTGTAGCATCTCGAAGTGGACTAGGCTTCTTGCTGGCTCACCTTAGGAGCAGTTGCCACCTCCTTCTGTCATGTCTTGAATGCCCGAGGAACCATAAGGGCACATACTGAGGATGATGGCAAGATCCGAAGTAGGATCCTCTTCTACAAACGACACTTGTCCCTGATCAAGGATGCGCTTACCGTCGATAATGAGACTACGTGGAGGAATGGAGGCTATGGGCGATGATGCCAAAGCAAGGTTCTGGAAGCTCTTAGTACATATGAGTAGGGCTGTCAATGGGCCGGGTTAGCGTAGGGCCAAGCTTTGTCCTAGCTCGGCCCATCTTATTTTATACATTCCAAAGCCTAGCTCAGGGCCGTGACGGGCCAAAAAGTCCAGCCCGAGCTCGGCCCGGATTGTACATGTAGGGCTTGACCCAGGGGCCGTGCCCGAAAATAGGTTTTTAAAACAAAGGGCCCACTTGTTTGATCACTATAAAGCTGCAAGCCCATTCCCAACCCACTTAGTTATTTGGTCCAAACCAAGGGTCTTGAGGCTCAACCTATACACGTGGGCCCACCGAGAACTTGCAAAATAAGCCATACATCAAGGTGGGCCAAGATTACAAAAACCATGCATCTAGGTGGGGCCCACAACGCTTACAAAACAGGCTTATGCAACTGTCACTTAAATAAACTATACATCAAGGTGGGCGAAGATTATGAAAACCATGCATCAAGGTGGGCCCCACAACGCTTACAAAACAAGCATCTGCAACTGTCACTTATATAAGAAAAAAAACGACAACAAAGGCATGATCTAAAAGTTGTTGGTAAATAACCGGTTTCTAGTCCCACATTGAATCAAAGCAATTTGCACGATGTTAGCTTGATCTATAGTACCATATACATTGACAGGGTGCTATGATGATGACAAAGATAAAAATGGTGCAAGGATAGTCCCTGATATTTTCCAGTTTAGCACATTGATTTGGGACTCCAATCAATATGTATTTAACCAAAAATCATAACATCGGCAATCTAGATGAAAAAAGAACTTCCAACTAATGTTTTAAATATCGACAATAACGGCTGATATATCCCATGATATATTGTATCCCACATGTGTTATATGAAATGCACAGGTAGCGCTGTTATATCACATGATATATCTTGTATCCCACCTGTGTGATATGAAATGCACGAGTAGTGCCGATAAATCCAACATGTTCGATTTGGTGAGCATTTTTAATTTCTGATCCATTTTTTTTGTTGAAATTATGTTAAATCAGTGTCGAATGCTTACAAATTCATTGGTTCTTCATGTTTTGCATGAAAAATCATGGAGTTGGAGCTTTGATTTCGATATCCATTGGTTCTTCATATTCTCCATTTAAAAAAAAAAAAAAAAAAAAAAAAAAAATTATTTCAACCAGCCATCAATTGAGAATAATTTTGAAGTATTTAGGAGTATTTGATGAAATGATCATCACATACACTCTAAATGTTATGCATTTAATTCAAATATAGTTGCATTAGTTCAGTCAGACAACGCATAACTTATGACCCTATACAAGGGAAACCTATTATGTGCACTTCTTTTTTGAGATGTTATGATTTAAAAGTGTGTATTAAGGTCTTAAAAAAAAAAAAAAAAAAAAAACAATCCCTGAAGTTTCATTGAAAAATTCAACCATTTCCCCAATGTTTCCCAAAAAGTGCGGTAAATTAACCAATACAAATGATATATCCTGTGCAATAACCGATATGTATCTGTATCCCAAGGATGCAATATGTAATGAGATATCGATATTTCGAACACTGCTTCCAACCATTAGCTACACAGCTATTACCTCAGAACATGTCCCAAAACCCAGTGAGATGTGAAGTAGAATGGTCCCAGAAGCTGATCATAAGAATGCATATAATCATATAGAAAAAGAATGCATATGCAGTCTGATATAGGGCCAAAACTGTCTGATACACCCCATATCGCATCACTTTCAGGCCAGGCCGATGCACCCTCCAAGATTGACTTTCATAACCTTCCTGATGTTTCATTTGTGTGCTTGTCCAGGACCTTAACAATTTTTTATTTTTTTATTTTAAATTTTTATTTTTATTTTTATTTTTATTTTTATTTTAATCCCTAATAAAATTTATGTTTGTCAAAGAACAATTTCTGAATTGTAAAACCACTTTAAAAAAAAATAAAATTGGTGGCAATCTAAGTATTGTATCTCTACAGCCATGACTTGTTAAAAGGTAAATAATGGCAATAATAGCAAGGGACGGTTTGGAGATTCTGATCCTAAAATGTGTTTGCATCGCATGTTCATGGCACAAAATCAAAGAATGGCAAAGAAGTGACATCCATATTAGTTAAACAACGCTAAGTTTGCAAGCCTTAAATCTTCCATCCTTTGCAATTTTCAAAGCCATTTTTTTTTTTTTTTTTTTACAGATTCTGTGGAACCTCCAATATATGATGCTATCTCCTTCTGAGGATCAGCTGTTGATTTTGAAAGTTGTCCATAGATAGCTTCAAGTTCAGATCTATCAGTGCCAATAATCACAAGGCAAGATTTTGGTGGACTCTCCCAAGGCCCTCCACTGATAGCTTCTACCACTTTGACGCCACTCCATTGAAAAGCATGCTGATTTTCTCTGCAGAATAGAATAAAACAGCCCATCAACTCACCAATACTAGAGCCTACATAACCTTGTTAAGTTCAAGAATTCATTTAAAACTTGAAACCAGGGAGCAATAACATCAGATTAGCTTGACTACTGGCACTCTCCCCTAAATAAAAAAAGGGAGAGAAAGGAAGAACAAGGAAGAAAACTTCCATGCTGAAAAGCATAGAGGCGAACAAAATTTATCAAAACTAGCCAAACTATAAAATAAAGAAAAAAAAGGTTGGATATAGACAGCATAATCATGGAGCAGATCTACCTATCCTCTACAAGCCATAAAATTCCTTCAGCTCTAAGAAGCCCATTCATGCATCTCATCTTTGTCAGAATTATTGACTGAAATGAGGCAAAAGACAAGGGAACCTCACTTTCTAAAGTTAAAGATGAGAAAGATTCTCCATGAAACAAACCTGGAGAGAAAGTAGGAAATTCAAAAGCAAGCTAGATAATGACGTTTTAATGTTAAACTCCCCAAAAATTATAAAGGAACATGGTCCAATTACCTTTGCAAATCCTTATACAATTACCGAAGCAAAATTACCTTTGCAGATCCTCATACAATTGCCATCTAAATCACCAACCTACCTACATTTTCCCTCATTCAGAATCCGGCAATCCGGATTATGGGTCATTTGTGATCTGGATTGCTACTTTTACCAATCCAAAATTATCCCCACCTGTAGCCCAGAAACATCAGAGAATGATCTAGCCTTTTTTCCAAAACAAATATAATTAAATCCAACATCATATAATAAAACTAATCTAGTGGAACTGCATATAAATAATTTGTTTGCCTATGTCAGATAATCGAAAGAAAAACCAATGTTTGTAAAACTTCAATCCATTACTGCTAATATATTGCTTCCAAAAAAAAGAAGAAAGAAACCATTTATACTATTCAAAAAAAAAAAAAAAAAAAAAAAAAAAACAATGTATACCATTTACAAAAAGTAACCCTATTGTTATGAACAAAATGTAAGTTTGTATCATCTGTAACTTCCTATTGTATTGGCAAAATGAATTTCTGTATCCATAAAAAGAAACTGCATTATCCACAATGTCTTCCAATGTCTTCATAAATGATATCAAAACCATCTTCCGATGCCATCATCTGGTCAAGTGCATTTAAGAAGTGTTAGTTTCGCTCTATATGATAAATACAATTTGAACTAAGTGATTATAAATAAAATGAACAAAAAATATTCAAAGTTTATTTTCATTACCTTTATAAATTACCCGATCTATCTCGCAACCAATCTTGAGTGCAAACCAAGGCTTCCACAGTGTCAGGAAGCAATGAGCTACGATATTTATCAAGTACCCTACCTCCCATGCTAAATGCCGCCTCTGAAGCAATTGTTGATATAGGAATGGCTAGAATATCTCGAGCCATCTTCGCAAGAGTAGGATACTTTGGTGTATTCAACTTCCACCAACTCAAGATATTAAATTCTTCTTGGCTATTTCGAGGAAAGACATGCTCATCCAAATATTGATCAAGTTTAGATTTCATGCATGCATTACTTGATTGTGAAGAAATAAACTGATCATACCCTTTTAATGCATCAAATCTATCATTCACGCCATATGAAACACTTCCTGACCCCAACACATTTCACTCCATGTGGATAGAATGTGTTGCATACTCTTTGTAAAGAGCATTGACACTTTCTTGAACTTTAAGAATATGAGCTTAGGCTTCACTTCCAAACATTTGCAAGAAGCTATACTCCAACAATTTCATCTTAAATCGTGGGTTGACAATCACCACCATTGCAAATATTAGACTACACTCTTCCCAATATTTGTCAAATTTTTGAATCATTCGTTGGGCCATAGTGTGAATAAAAGAATCCATACTCACAAACTCTTTCCTCAACAATACATGCATTTTCCAAATTTCATGAAAGTAAAGGTTAGAAGTTGAATGTGTCGTGTATGAAATACATTCGAAGCATCATAGACTGCTTTTAAAAACTTTGAAATAATTTCAACTTTCTTCCAATCTTCCATAATTTGTGCTCCTTCATAGTTTGAATCACGAGACTTGAGACGAAGAAATGCTTGTTTGAACTCTAGAGCTGCATCTAGACTGTGATAGGTAGAGTTCCATCTTGTTGGTCATCCAAGCATAAGCTTTTTTCTACTTGGAGTCCTTACCTGTTGGATAATTTCATTAAACTTCTATTGTCTTCCTTGTGATGCCTTAACGAACTTAATGCTTTCACAGGCTTTGTAAATGGCTACTCGTATTTCATCCAAACCATCTTGTATAATAAGGTTAGGAATATGGTGCACATGAAAAAACAACCACCATGATGAAGCATATTCTTTTTAGAATAATGCTTTCTAAGATTTGAAGCTATTCATTAAACTTCTATTGTCTTCCTTGTGATGCCTTAACGAACGTAACGCTTTCACAGGCTTTGTAAATGGCTACTCGTATTTCTTCCAAACCATCTTGTATAATAAGGTTAGGAATATGGTTGCACATGAAAAAACAACCACCATGAAGAAGCATATTGTTTAATGTCACAGTGGTTAACTTATCTTCTACATCCCAATCCAACAAACACATAATAATGGTATCCGTGAGACTTTCCAGTGGTGTTGGAACCATACAAAAGTTGAGTCTTCGCTTGTATAAATTCCACTCATTATTAATAAAATGGGCTGTAAGACACATGTAACCAAGTGTTTGATTCAAAGTCAACATATCAGATATCAAACTAATACGTCGGGATTTGTTTTCAACGCTTGTTTGAGCTTCTTCTTTTTGGTTTTATATATTTTCAAGCAATCTGATTTGCTGGTATTTCGTGTCACCATCTTAAACCGAGGTTGGAGGCTTCTAACTAAACTTCTAAAGGCATTGTGTTCAACCATAGAAAAAGCGCATTCATGAACAATAATCATTTTCACAAGTTCTCTACAGCTAATCTCTAAGTCAAATTTATTAGTAAAAGATTATGCAACCCCATCTTCACATTTTCCACCAAACGATATAGTACTTTGACTCTTTTCTTCCCGAATAATTTTTGAACAAGTTCCAAGGTGCCTCTTAAGGTGACTTGTTCCACCTGAACTTTTGCATGTAAACAATTGTTTACATTGGTTACGATGGGGACATCATGCACACGCCCCCTCTACGCATGTATTCGAGGAGGAGGTGGGCCCCACTTTCGATTTGGATCGATGATGACATCTTTGGAGGGCCTCATAATTAGGGGACTGCGTTATGGAGCATTGGAGTGGACCCGATCATCACATAGATTCTACTGTCGGATCTCATGATCATGACCCACTACTTTAGATGATTTAGGATTTTTAGTTTTAACTATTTTTGTTATTAGAAACATCATGAACGGCTTTGATTGCTTATGTTAGTTATTTTATTTACTTTAGCTTTGGTATTAGTGCGCGCACATGGTGCAAGGGTAATTTTGTCTTTTCTGGGTTTAGGGTTTTCTTATAAATATAACAATCCCATGTAGGTATTGCAATGATATTTTATGAATAAAAATTCCTGCGTTTCTCCTCTCTCTCTCTCTCTCTCTCTCTCTCTCTCTCTCTCTCTCTCTTTGGGTTAAAGAATCGAATTGGGTGCGAAGCCTTCCCTTCCTCGAAGAGCTAACTACCGTGGTGCGAAGCCACATCCACTCCAAATCATCTCCATTTTCTTACGCATCACCTCCATCACCCTCTACACCCCTTTCACCATCAGTTTTACCCCTTTTCGCACCCACGTTTTCTACTACAGCAACGTACAAACAGATTTTCAGATTCTGGCCCATCTGAGGGGTTAAAACTTCGGCGGAGTAGTATGCACAGACCTTGTGACAGATCGACGTGAAATTTGGTATGGAGGCAGCCCATCCCTGGCCGATCCTAGCCTAAAAGTCGATTTCCGACTTTGTGGGCCCCACACATGTGTGGACGACCTGTCACGCACGTGCATCCAGGCCCATCTGCTGTCTAGTGCGCATGGCTCATCCCAGGTTCTCCTTTTTCTTTATTTCCTTCTCTCCTTAATCCAAATCCCTAACCCTAAAGAGTCCCAAATCTCAATTATCCCCAATTTTCAAACCCTAGATTTTCCCCCAAATTGAAACTTAGTGAATCTCTTGAGTTGGGAATAGTCCTTTGCAAGAATGGATTATTCTTATACTCCTTTGGGCTTGTTTAGCTATTTTATTTGATCCAACCCTAAAGTTGTGTAAGCTTGGACCCCCATAGATTCCCCTTTTTAAATGTTTGATAGTATGTGGGATGTGGAATTTTGTGACTGTTTAAAATTGGTATAATCTCAAGCTTGATCTCTTGCATTCCATATTTAATTTCATGTCCTACATCAGTTTTGCAAACCATTTGGTTGCTCAAGGTTTGTGAAGATACTCCAAACAGAAGATCTTAGCTTTCTCTTGGCTTTTGATGGTGGCAAATCATTTTGAACATCTATGGGAGTATTCTCATTCTCATTCTGGTCGTTTTCATTAATCTCCAACATATTTTATCAAATTGTTCTTGTAATACATGCAATATAAGACAAATACAAAACTAGATTGATTATACTATACAAAACAAATTGAAAGGATGAAAGCGTGCAATTAAACGCCCAAGCTATCTGGACCCACTGCTTGGAGGATGTAAAGTATGCTTGACAGTAAATTGGTACTGACAATGTCAAACTAGCTGGCCCAATTAAATCTCACCACATAAGGACCTCATTGTACTCATGTTTTCTCACCATATCCAGTTCCTACTGATCCATGAATCAGGTAGGCGATGACACTAGGCTGGTTTGCAACTCAGGTGGGCGGTGATACCTCTCAACTTGTTCCCTGTTCTGTAGCCCACCCAGTGTTCGAAATATCGATAGTATCGGCTGATATTATTGTTTTCGCACCCCTGCGAGACGATACACTCACGATAACCCCTGGAAGATACCAAAAAACCCAAAATCCAGATATCGGCCAATATATCGCACGATATTTTGACGATATCGCGCGATTTCAGTAGAGAAGGATTTGGTGAGGATAATGTGAAGAAGGGATGAGAATATTGAGAGAGAAGAAGAAGAAGAAGAGTTTGGGAGAGTTGATGTGTTAGGCTTGCTTGCCCTAACACATACTATTTTATTATGATAAAGCATATAATACACTACAGGAGAATAGGGAAGTGTGCACATGCACTTACACAAAAAGAGCCCACAATACAATACACTAGCATTCTCTATACTCCCCCTCAAGTTGGAGCATAGATGTTGATCATGCCCAACTTGTCACGAACACGATGAAGAGCATCTCGACTCAAGGATTTTGTAAGAACATCGCAAGTTGATCCCCGGATCGAACAAAAGGAGTGACAATTTCCTTAGAAGTGATTTTTCCCGAATAAAGTGACGGTCGACTTCAATATGCTTGGTTCGCTCGTGGAAAATCGGGTTACGAGCAATATGGATGGCCGCTTGATTGTTGTCATTGAAGAGGAATAGGATCCGAAGGAGGATAGCCAAGTTCTTCAAGAAGATTGCGGAAGTTCACACGTCGCATGAGCCATAGCACGATATTCTCGCTTTCAGAGGACCGGGCATCTTTTCATGCTCTTCCAGTTATAAGATTACCACCTAGAAGGTACTGAGCCGGATGTAGAGCGGCGATCAAAAGTACTACCTCGCACAATCGCATCGGAATAACCAGAAAGATGAAGATGACCATGCAACCGAAAGCGGAGGCCAAGACCCGGGCGATTTTAAATACCAAGTATGCATGCGGTAGACAATGTGAGATGAGAAGTGCGGGAGCTTGCATGAATTGGCTAACAACCCCCACCGCAAAAGAGAGATCGGGCAAGTAATAGTCGGTAAATAAGCCACCTACAAGTCGTCGATACATCTCGGGATCGCAGTAAGAAGAGAACCATCATCTGGTCGAAGCTTCGTGAAGTATCCATGGGAGTGGTAGAAGCTTGCACCCTAACATGCCGGTCTCCATGAGCAGATCAAGTGCATATTTCCGTTGTGACAAGACCAACTTGGATGATGAGCGAGCAACTTCAATTCCGAGGAAGTAGCGAAGATGACCAAGATCCTTGATCTCAAACTTGGTCTTCAAAAATTCTTTGATCTCCCTCATTCCAGTAGAATCACTACCAGACAAAACAATATCATCCACATAGACAATGAGAACCATGATGCCCGTCGATCGACGACATATAAAGAGAGAATGATCGACATGACTACGAACAAAGCCAAACTCCAAGAGAGCCTGACTAAATTTTTCGAACCATGCACGTGGAGATTGTTTGAGTCCATAAAGAGCCTTCTTCAACCGACATACAAGTGCAGGGTTGTGAGAAGCAACAAAGCCAGGAGGTTGATGCATGTAAACTTCCTCTGCAAGGTCCCCATGGAGAAATGCATTCTTAACATCAAGCTGAAACAAGGGCCATGATAAATTAACGGCCAAGGAGAGCACAACGCGAATGGAATTAAGCTTAGCCACCGGGAGAGAATGTCTCAAGTAATCCACACCATGAGTCGTGTGTAATCTTTAGCAACAAGACGGGTTTATAGCGATCAATTGAGCCATATCTGGAAGAAACTTGATTGTATAAACCCATCGACAGCCAACAAGTTTATGGCCTACAGGAAGTGGCACAAGATCCCAAGTATGATTCTTCTCAAGAGCAGACATTTCTTCCATCATCGCCTTTGTCCAATCAGGACTCTGAAGAGCATGTGAGAGAGATCTAGGAATAGTCTGTGATGAAAGGGAAGCTGCAAACGACTGAAAAGACGGTGAAAAATGATCATATGAAACGAAATTACTAATGGGGTGTTGAGTACAAGATCGTGACCCTTTGCGCAAGGCAATGGGAAGGTCTAAACTTGAGTTAGGAGAATCACCTGAACCAACATCCAAAGTGAGCGGAAGGGTGGATGGCTGAGCTTGTGAAGATTTATCTCGACGATGATACACCCGCAGAGGCTTAGGCTCACCCATATCACCAACAGGATGCTGAATAGAGGGGAGAGGAGTTTTCCCATGATCACTAGTAGAAAGAGGATAAGAGTCATACTTCCCCTGACTCGCAAGAGGATCAGAAAGGGAACGGCCAGGAAAGGAGAAAAAGGAAAGATCCTCAAAGAAAGTGACATCGCAGAGACATATTTTCATGAGTCAATGGGTCAAAGCATTTATACCCTTTTCGACTCGAGTATACCCTATAAAGACACATTTAATCGCCCAGTGGACTAAGTTTATCATTACTCCCATCCAAAATTTGAACAAAGCATGTACAACCAAAAACTTTAGATGGTAGAGGAAATGGATTATCATGAGGATACAATATAGTAAATGAAGATTTGTAAGATAGAATACGTGATGGTATCGATTAATAAGAAAAAGCAAGATAAAAGAGCATCACCCCAAAAATGTTTGGGTAGATGCATACCAAGCGTAAGAGTGCGAGCAACGTCAAGAAGATGACGATTTTTCATTCGCAATACCATTTTGTTGTGGAGTGCGAGCACATGACGTCCTAGACAAAATACCACGTTCTCGAAGAATGACAAAGGCAGTAGACATGTATTCTCCCCCATTATCAGAATGGAGGGATTTGATGGAACAATGAAATTGAGTGCGCACTTCATGATAAAACACTTTAAACGCATCAAACACTTCACTTTTAGATTTCAAAAGATAAATCCAAGTCATGCGGGAATAATCATCAATAAAGGTAACAAAATATTTAAATCCAAAAGTCGAGGTAACCGGAGCCGGTCCCCAAACATCCGAGTGAACCAAAAGAAAAGGTTGAGATTTCCTCCCAGAAGAGCTAGGAGGAAACGTAGCACGATGATGTTTAGACAATTCACAAATATCACAACATAATGGTTTAGTGACAGATAAGGAGGGAAACAAAAGTCTCAATCTAGCAATGGATGGGTGGCCTAAGCGGCAATGCCACCGAGTCATGGACTCTCGATCTAGAGAAAGGGTACTAGAAGCGGCAATGGTGTATCATCGAGAAGATAAACGCCTCCTCGCTCATGCCCCCACCAATCACTCTCTTCGTCTGTAGGTCTGAAACAAACAATAAGAAGGAAAGAAGGTGATGGAACAATTGAGTGATTTAGTAAGAGAGCTAACAGATAATAAGTTTAATGAAAAACGAGGCACATGTAATACGGAGGACAAAGACAAGGAAGAAGAGAGAGGGATGGAACCAATCCCGGAGATGGGAGATTGGGTTCCATCGGATTGTGACATACCGAGTGGTAGATGAAGGAGAATAAGAAGAAAAGGATTGCAACTTACTTACGGTCATATGGGAGGAAGCTCGAGTCAATGACCCAGGAGGTAGGAGAGGATGACGCAAGAAGGGCGGTACCGACCGGGCCGAAGCCGCATGAGAAGGCTCGGAAGATCCCGAATGTGAAGCCGCATAAGGGCATCATATGCCGCCCGAGAAATGATAAGAGACTCCCACGAAGTAGTCGCTCATTTGTCGGGATGGAAGGCGTATCTCGAAGTAACAGTGGAAGCAACGAAGTAACGGCTGACATACGGAGGACGACCATGTAGTAAGCGCTAACAATAATCAACGGTGTGATTAGTTCCACCGCAATGTGAACAAATGCGGGAACCATCACGCCCACGTCCACGTCCACCACGACCACGAAGACTATGGGCGCCACGACCGCATGATCTCCCTCGCGGCCTCTACCACGACCAAAAAACCAGGAGTGCGCCCTGAGCTCAAGGATGGTACCCGTAGACAAAGGGGGAGGACTGATCGCGCCAAGACAAGATCGCCGAACGCTCGGGTGGCATAAATGAATGAGAAGGAAGAGTAGAGATCATAGCACGCTGACACATGGCATAAACTGTCGTCAATGGGGGAAGAGGATCCTGTATAACAACCTGATCGCGAACGTGCAGATAATCAGAACTCAACCCAGCGAGGAACTGCATGATACGAGTATCATCCCGTTGCTTATGAGCAATGTCATGATCCTCTTTACATTTGGAAGGAAGAGGCTGATACATATCCAACTCATCCCACATACCCCGAAGCGTCGAGTAGTAGTCTTTTAAGGATCTGGAGTTTTGTTGAAACCGACCAATTTCTTGAATAAGCTGGAATACCCGTGAAAAATTTTGAGATTCCGAGAACATATCATGAAGCGAATCCCAAATGCCTTTAGCCGAGGATAAAAACATCACTGAGTGGCTAATCGAGGAATCCATGCTATTCAACAACCATGCAATAACTTGATAATTCTCCTTTGTCCAAGACTTGTAAGTAACATCTGTAGAGCTTGGGGGATCATCCAAAATATACGACAACTTGTCACGGGCTCCTAAAAATACTTTTACAGATTGTGCCCATTGAAGATAGTTGTCACCATTCAACCTAATGGAGGTAATCAACAAGGGGTTGGGTTCAAGAGACCCTATGCCAAGAGATGAGGGCCCTTTGTCAGCCATAATAGAGTCCAAGAGAAAGAAAACTATGCCAAGAGACCCCCTATGCCAAGAAGGACTGATTCAAACAACTCTATCTCCCTCAATCCTTCAAGATAACAAGAGATAAACTTCAAACAAACATCAATCATCAAAAAACCAAGAAACGCAAATCAAAGAGGCTGTCGAGTGAAAAAGCGGTCAACAAGACGCCCATTTGAGGTTTAAAACCTCTCAAACATTGATCTTACGTAAAAAAATCCACCATGGATAGCTTAGGAGGAAGATTTCAGTCCATCTCAAGCAAAGAAACCAAAGAAAAGCTTACCGATTTGACGTAGATCGAAGAAAAACGAAATCTGGAACCGATTTTCGAATTTCTCTATTTCGCCCAAAAAACCATGAAAAGAGGTCTAATAAATTCTGGAAAAATCATGACAAATCTTCTAAAATCAAGATCTATCAAACCCCTAAACTTTCAGCTTAAACGGAGGCCATACGTCCGTACAACGCTGATGTCAGCCGTACGGCTGCTGACGTCAGCAAGGTGACGTGTTGCCTCTCAACCTGTTGGATGCGGAATGCCTGGATCTTTGCTCTGATACCAAGTAGAGAAGGATTTGGTGAGGATAATGTGAAGAAGGGATGAGAATATTGAGAGAGAAGAAGAAGAAGAAGAGTTTGGGAGAGTTGATGTGTTAGGCTTGCTTGCCCTAACACATACTATTTTATTATGATAAAGCATATAATACACTACAGGAGAATAGGGAAGTGTGCACATGCACTTACACAAAAAGAGCCCACAATACAATACACTAGCATTCTCTATAATTTCCTCTCCATTATTGTCGGACATCGACGTCTTCATCCGAAAAAATCGGGAAAAAAATTAGAGGGTGGATTTTGGTACCTATAGAAGAGATCGCTATGATCTGAAACTTCCATTTGGTGGGCCATTTGAATTGAAGCGTCATTCCTAGGTTATCGCAAATAAAATCTCCGATTTTGGAGAGAAATCCGGAGACATCCTCGCCGATACGATGAGATTTGGGAGAAATTTTAGGGTTCCAGCTTTCGGAACCCTCTCTGCTTAAAAAAATGTCGTAGCGAGATCGCTACTGAAGTGAGATTGCTACTGACAGGTTGAGTAGCGAGATCGCTACTGAAGTGACGTCACCAAGTTATGTGGGTCCCACCATGATGAATGTGTTATATCCACACGATCCATCCATTTGGAGATATCATTTTAGGACATGAGTCAAATAACGAGGCAGATAAAAATCTGTAATGGACCCCACTACAGAAAACAGTGGAGAAAGTGACATCCACCATTGAAACCTTCCTAAGGTCCACCGTGATGTTTATTTGAGATCCAACCTGTTAATAAGTTAAAAAAGACATTATAAAAGGGAATATATATATATATATATATGTATCAGCTTAATCGAAAACTTTTGTGGCCCTCAAAAATTTTTAATGGTGGGCGTCACTCTCTTATTGCTTTCTATGGGGTCCATTGGAGCTTTGAATCTTAGTCATTCTTAGGCTCATGGCATAAAATGTTTTCTCCAAATGGATGGACGGTGTGGATACAAAACATACATCATGGTGGGGCCCACAGAACTTGGTGACGTCAATTCAGTAGCGAGTCTTGCTACTCAACCTGTCAGTAGCTAATCCGCGCCCCTTTTTTAATCGAAATCGAGTACGGGTGTGTTGACGTCACCAAGTTCTGTGGGTCCCATCATGACGTATGTGTTATATCTAGACCGTTCGTCCATTTGGCGAGCTCTTTGTAAGGCTTGAAGCCAAAAAATATGACAGATCCAAAGATCAACTGGACCACACTGCAAACAGCAATGGTAGATTGAACGTATACCATTGAAACCCTTTTGGGGGTCACGGAAGTTTTGGATCAATACGATATTTATTTTTTCTCTTCATCCAGGTCTGTGTGACCTAATTAATAGATTGGATGGAAAATAAACATTATGGTGGGCCTTACGAATGTATTAATGGTGAGCATCAGTCCCCCACTGCTATTTGTGGTGTGGTCCACTTGAGCTTTGGATATGACTCATTTTTGGGTTCATGATCTAAAATGATCTCTCCAAATGCATGAACGGTGTAGATATAATAAATACATGATTGTGGGGCCATGTAACTTTGAAATGTTTGTACAACTTGAGCCCAAAGAGCGTTAGCGCCTACTAGGATTTCCTGCCAAAGCCTTCAGCAGGAAGTTCCTGCGCTTGAAACCTTAGTGGGGCCTACCAATGTTTGTGAGGAATCCACTCCGTCCATCCGTTTTGTGAGATCATTTTAGGACATTGAATAAAAAATGAGTAGGATCTAATACTCAAGTGTGCCAAAAATGTGAGGATTGAACATCCACACTTGAAATATTCGTGGGGCCACATAAGTTTTAAATCAGACTAGTATTTGTATTTTCAATTCATCCGTGTAGGAATAACATTATGAACGGTATGGATGGCATGTTAACATCACTGTCGACCCAAGGAGGTTTTAATGGTAAGAATTTTCCTACCCACCTTTTCCTTTAGTGCGGCCCACTTTAGTCTTGGATCCTGCTCATTTTTGCTCTCAAGTGCTAAAATGATCTCAAAAAACGAATGGATGAGGTGAATTTTTTACAAACATCACAGTGAGCCCCACCTAGGTTTTGAGTGAAGGAACTTGGTAGGAAATCTGCGTACGATCAGCGTCCCACCCCCAGTTAGGTGGGAAGTGGATCCCCTAGTGAGCAGTGTACGTTGTAAACTTTGTGGGCCCACTATAATTCATGTATTTTATCCACTCCATCCATCCATTTTACCAGATAAATTTATGGTTTGAATGAAGAGAAAAAACTATTATTAGCTTGATCCAAAACTGTTGTGGCCCACTAATGGTCAATCACCATTGTTTCCTATGGTATGGTCTACCTAATTATTGGATCTGTTTTATTTTTTGGATAATGTCCTGAAATGATATGGAAAAACGGATGGACGGGGTTGATACTGAATATAGTTGTCTTAGTTTAATCGGACAACACATAGCTTATGACCCTATATAAAGGATTATGTATACTTCTTTTTTGAAACTTTATGATTTAAAAGTGTGTATTAAGGGCCTTTTTAACAATCCCCAAAGTTTCATTAAAAAATTCAACCATTTTCCCAATGTTTCCTCATGTTTCCCAAAAAGTGCGATAAACTATGCGATACAAACGATATATCCCGTGCGATACATTGTGCGATACCGATATTTCGAACATTGGGCCCACCTGAGTTTTGGATTTAATCTGATTATGGAGACCTGGGGTAACATGAATTCATGCATCTGATGGATAAGTTGGATGTGCTGCATACATCACATTGACCCCACATCTGCCCCATACCATGTTAGGGGTACCAGTGCCACTGATTCACACCCCTTTAAAGAAATACACGGTGTTATAAGCCACACAGAATAGTCTTGCCTCAAAGGGGGGCAGGGATACCCTGTCGTCAATATATATATATATATATATATATATATATATATATATATATATATATATATAATATTGAGTTCTGAGTCTGCAAAACTTATATAAATATAGTAATGAGTGGAGTCAATAGCTTTGTTTGTCAATCATTATCAGAAACTTCTTACGAGTTACAAAAGCTTATTCAGTTTTCTGTCTGCCAAGCCTATCTTACTGTGTCATATGAAACAGGCTTATAGAAATTTATTTCAGATTACTAATGTTGGTCTTTCAGGCAAGCTTTCTCTAGTCTCCAAAGTAATTTATCCCAATGAAATTCAGTTATAGTAAGTGGAAGTTTCTTTCCAAAGTGCCCATAAATGACCCCAAATAGTTGGGAAGACTATGATGATGATGATGATGTTCATGAGCACTCACAAAGGGCAGGCCAAGGAATTTTTTATGGTCAGCATCTGGGATATAAGCAGTGCATTACTTGGTAGATGCAATCATGCAAGTTATATTATTCAACAAGGGTTGCATATAATATGCTAGCAAAATTAAATTACTTTTTTAGTT
The DNA here is from genome assembly GCA_030180095.1 of Magnolia changhungtana. NCBI lineage: Eukaryota > Viridiplantae > Streptophyta > Magnoliopsida > Magnoliales > Magnoliaceae > Magnolia > Magnolia changhungtana. Next base: position 652,169 of record JASAUF010000648.1, read on the forward strand.
GGGATAAGGCTTAAATGATGATGATGATGATGTTAAAGGGAAAATAAATAGCGGAGCAAGGAGATGTCTGTTTCTGGAAGTTACAGGCACTTGTTTTACCTTTTGCATATGGTTATCATCATGTACTGGTATTGATCAAGTTGATTCCTAACAGGTCTCATTTCTTTTATGTTGAGTACATTTCATCGAGAGCTAATTAGGTGCAACCTGAAGCTACTAAGTTCCCATTGGCTTGTAAGTAAAGAGAAACTGAAAGCAAAGAGAAACGAGTCTCCTTTGGTTTTCTTGTATTTGAGACAACCTAAAGGGGTTGAATATATAGAGATCTATAGCCATCTATACAAGCTAAATGATAAAGATAGAATCATCTATCTATGGAAATTAGCTATATAAGGCATGTGGCTATACAAGGCATGGCCGGTCTAACATCCCCCCTCAAACTATGCTGGTCATCGACAAGTAATAGTTTGCCAACTAGAAATGAGTGACGTGCAGAAGTGAGGGACTTCGTGAGAATGTCTGCAATCTGATTATGGGATGCAACATGTGGAAGAGAAATGAGCCCAGACTGAAACTTCTCTCGGATGAAGTGACAGTCAACTTCAATATGCTTTGTCCATTCATGGAATACAAGGTTAGAGGCAATAGGAATGACACTCAGATTATCTACATGGAGTGGAGTAGGATTCTGTAGATGAACGCCCAAGTCGGAAAGAAGTCCACGTAACCAGACAAGCTCACTACAAGCAGCTGACATTGCTCGATACTCGGCTTCCGTGCTTGGTTTGGAAACAGTGGTCTGCTTCTTACACTTCTAAGAGATTAGAGAGGAGTCGAGAAAAACACAGTAACCAGTGATAGATCTTCGTATGAGACCGCAACCGGCCCAGTCAGCATCCGAATAAGCACGAAGGTCCAGAGTTGCCGTGGAGGAGAAGAATAGTGATCGATCTAGAGTTCATGTAGGTACTGTAGGATGCGCAACACCGCAGTCATATGAAGAGTCCGAGGAGCTGAAACAAACTGGCTGACAACTTGGACAACGTAGTCAATATCAGGGCGAGTCATTATTAAGTAAACCAGACTCCCAACTAAACGACGGTATAAGGTGGGCTTCGCAAGAAGATGACCATCGTCACGGCCATATTGAACGTTAAATTCTAAGGGAGTTTGAACTGTCTTCTGATCCATCAATGAGGCCAAAGCGAGAAGATCCTTTGTATATTTACGCTGGCTGACCAGGATCCCACGTTAAGAACGTGAAAATTCAAACCTAAGAAAGTATGTTAGATGGCCGAGGTCCTTCATCTTGAAGGATGATTTCAGAACTTCCTTTAATGCCAAGATGCCAGTAGCATCGCTACCAGTCAAGAGTAGGTCGTCAACATATATGAGAACAATGACAATACCGCGATCAGTGGTGCACAAAAATAAGGATGGGTCATGACCATTTTGAGTAAAGCCAACACCCGTAACAACATCATGAAAGTGTTGGAACCATGCCCGATGTGCCTGTTTGAGGTCATTTAGAGTTTTCTTTAGGCGACATACCTTATTAGTAGGGATTAAAGAGACAGGAGGAGGTTTCAAATATACGGTTTCTTGGAGGTCTCCAGGAAGAAAAGCATTTTTCACATCCATCTGAGCAAGTGGCCAAGAACGAACGGATGATATTGCCAGAAGAGTACGAACAGTTTTCATCTTGGCCACAGGAGCGAATGTCTCATCATAATCAATTCTGTGTTCCTGTTTGTATCCCTAAGCTACAATATGAGCCTTGTATCGATCCAATGATCCGTCAGATTTGAGCTTTACAGAATAAATCTATTTACTACCAATTAATTGTTGGTCAGTTTTAGTGATAATGTCCCACGTATGATTATCATTCAATGCCGCAAGTTTTTCTGACATAGCCTTCTTCCAACAATCATGAGTGGCTGCCTGAGTGTATGAAGTAAGAATAGATACAGTATCCAGAGTAGTATTCATGGCAGACATAGAGTATATCAAGCGATCAGGTTGTCAATGTACACGAGCGGAACGACGTATCAAGGTGGGTTCTGGATCGACAACAGGTACAGTAGGGAGAGTAATAGGTGGTGGATCTGTATGTGGTCATCATGAGTAAACCTGCAATGGACGAGAGAGTACTCGAGGCAAAAGGAATGTCAGGAAAGGCAGTAAGACCAGGAGAGTTTGGTGCGTGATGAGGAAGAACAGGTGAATGAAAGGCAATATGCTCAAGAAAAACAACATGTCGTGATATCCGAACACGACGAGAAACTGGATCATAACGTCGAAAACCCTTCTGAGTTTCTCTAAATCCCAAGTACATACATTTAACTGATTTTGGAAATAATTTGTTACGTTCACGTGATGCCAGGTGAACATAACATACACAACCAAAAATACGAAATGTGGAATATGTAGGAGGTATAATGCAGGGGCAGTTTCACACTGGGCTCGAGTGGGGTCGCCTGTTGGATGCAGGGGTACACTTGGGGTGGGTGACCCATGCGATTTGGGTCCCATGGGGGAGGTCGTGTTCGAGACTCCTTACCAGGGGTGATTAATGCGCATTTCACACTGGGCTCGAGTGGGGTAGCCTGTGGGATACGGGGACACACTCGGGGTGGGCGGCCCATGTGATTTGAAGCCCACAAGGGGGTTCGGCCGAGGCCCTAACCCATGAGATGTAGGGCCTGGGCTATGAGATAAAGGGATTAATTCGCCATACTCTAACAGTTCGAGCTTTTAGAGCAAGTGGTTAATTGTCCTGCATCAAATTGGTATCAGAGCGGGAGGTCTCGTGTTCGAGACTCCTTACCGGGGGTGATTAATGCGGGGGCATTTTTACACTGGGCTCGAGTGGGGTCGCCTGTTGGATGCAGGGGCACACTCGGGGTGGGTGACCCATGCGATTTGGGGCCCACAGGGGGAGGTCTCGTGTTCGATACTCCTTACCAGGGGTGATTAATGCGCATTTCACACCAGGCTCAAGTGGGGTAGCCCGTGGGATGCGGGGACACACTCGTGCTGGGCGGTCCATGTGATCTGGGGCCCACGAAGGGGTTCGGCCGAGGTCCTAACCCATGAGATGTGGGGCCTGTGCTATGAGATAAAGGGATTAAGTCGCCATACTCTAACAGTTCGAGCTTTTAGAGCAAGTGGTTAATTGTCCTGTATCAAGGTAAGCCGGTGTGAACAAAGTAGAGAGATTTACTATTCAGAACTTTGGTTGGCATCCAGTTAATCAAGTAGACTGAATGTAACATTGCCTCCGCCCAGAAAGAACGAGGAACACTCATAGCTATCATTAGGGTATTGGCAGTTTCAACAATATGACGATTTTTTCGTTCAGCCACCCCGTTCTGTTGTGAAGTATCAGAACAGGTGGTCTGATGAATAATCCCATGACCCTGAAGATATGTACGAAAATCTGTTGAGAGATACTCTCCCCCTGAGTCAGAGCGGAGAGTTTGAACTTTTACCTCAAATTGAGAGTCCACCATAGAGTGAAATAACTTGAATTTTTCAAAAACCTGTGACTTAGAGTGCAGAAAGTAAATCCAGGTGTAACGTGTGAAATCATCAATGAATATAACATAGTATCGTAACCCAAATAGAGACATAATTGGTGAAGGACCCCAGACATCCGTATGCACTAGTTTAAACATAGACGATGATTTTGTAGACTTAGAGGAAAGGGAATACACTTTTTGAAAGATAACAGGAAGAACAAGAATAATCCAAATCACTTTTATTAAGAGAAATATTCCCTAACATGCCAGAAGAAAATAACTAAATTAACCGATCTGAATGTGGATGACCCAGGCGAAAGTGCCAGAGTTTCCACAATTTATTTGCCGAACAAATATCTGATGAAGATGGAGAAAAGAAACAACGAGCCGGAGTGACAGATGGGTCAAAGTCTAGCACGTACAATCAGTCATTGTTCCTCATCCAATAAATCATTAATAACCGAATTCAATGAAGGAGTTGGGCTACGGTTCAGGAGAGCAGCCCTACAATGTTCAAATTTCCGACGCAGCTTCATAAGAAACTGTCGAACTCGCACACTATCGTGCATTGTTTGGAACATCTTAAACTCATGAGGAAATTCTGGATCCATCATAGCCATCTCAGTCCAAATTGTAACAATGGTAGAATAAAATGTTTGAATACTTTTGTCACCCTGAGTAAGGTGAACCAGATCTTGTTTCAGGCGGTATAACCGAGCCGCATTACTCTGTTTATAAATTATCCAGAGATGCTCCCACAAAGCCTTAGCAATGCGATGTGGCATGAGACCAACAACAATTAACCGATCAACCGAATCGAGAATCCAAGTAATAATACGTCCATTTTTTATTTCTCATTCAGCCATTTTGTGGGCATCTGTGGAAATGGGGACAGTAACAGATCCATCAATTAGTCCCCACAAATCATGACCCTTGAGGAAATTCTGAAAGTGAATGGCCCATAAATTGTAATTGGTACCATCGAAACTACATTGTGGGGCCTCTGTACGGGAGTCTGTCCATAGATCTGAATGGATGTAAACCACACCTAGGAAAGAGGTACCTTGCAGCAACAATAACAAAACAGTAATAGAACAGCAACAGCAAGGGAGAAAGGGAGTTGGGGATTTTGTGTGCGGACGGAGATGAGGTAATCGAATGGGTTGGGGGTGGTCGGATAGGCTGGGGTTAGTCGGACATGCGTGCGTGCTGACGGAGATGGGGTGGTCGAAGACAGCAGGGGTGGTCCAAGGGGTGGTCGGATGGGCTGGGGTTGGTCGGACGTGCGTGCATGCGTGTGTGCTGACGGAGATGGGGTGGTCGAAGACAGCAGGGGTGGTCCAAGGGGTGGTCGGATGGGCTGGGGGTGGTCGGACGGGTGTGCTGGTGGGCTAGGGGTGGTTGGCCGAGTGTGTGGACGGGCTGGGGTTGGTCGGATGGGATGGGTGACGCAGCAAGGGTGGTTAGATGGAGGGAGTGACGCAGCAGGGGTGGTCGGACGAGGCTGGGTGACGCAACAAGGGGCCGGATTTGTCTGGAGCTGGTGCCGCAGAGGTTTGGTAGCACAGGAAAGGTGGTGCCGGTGTTGAAGGAGGTGCTGGATCAGGACGTGCAGTTGAAGATGGTGGCGCCGAATTAGATCAGCTGAGATCGGTATAGCTCTGATACCATGTAAGTAAAGAGAAACGAGTCTCCTTTGGTTTTCTTATATTTGAGACAACCTAAAGGGGTTGAATATATAGAGATATACAGCCATCTATATAAGGTAAATGATAAAGACAGAATCATCTATCTATGGAAATTGGTTATACAAGGCATGTGGCTATACAAGGCGTGGCCTGTCTAACATGGCCACTCACCCAAATGGTTGTTGTGCTTATGTCCTCTATTAGGTGAACTGAGCTCACTCGTCAATTTGGGCCATTAACAAAGAAAGTCCTTTAAACACAATGTGGGATGCACTTTCTATAATTTCAAACAACAATTGAGCCTCATGATTATTTGGGTGGATTATCCATTTGAGCACTTTCCAAAACAACCGTAGTCTTTTATATGATATAGCTTCCCACTATTGCAGTTTTTTTTTTACCATAGTCTTTTATATGATGTAGCTTCCAACTATTGCAGTTTCTTTTTTAGAAAAAAAAAAGTTCATGTCATTGGCATGTGTGATGTGGTGTGATTGCGATCAACTTGTTTACAAACCAAACAACATTCTGTGGCCATGTGCATATCTAGCATGGATGAGTATAATGGTATGTGATATCCAGCATGGATGGGTTTTATGGTCAGGGTCCCACCCACATCTTTGGTTCCGGTGTCCTAGCCAAGTTGTGCTCAACATTGAGGAGCCCGTGTGATGGACATAGTGGATGTACGGGGACAACATGGTGGGCCCACAGAGCTCAGGTTTTTTATGAGTTGCGTAAAATAGACGTTGGAGAGAGAGGTTTTTTACGAGTTGCATAAAATAGACGTTGGAGAGAGAGAGAGAGAGAGAGAGAGAGAGAGAGAGAGAGGGTTGCATACCTTTGTTGTGATTTGTGAAATGAGTAAAGTACAAAAAAAAAAAACATTGGAAGCCGTAGCGGGGTGGGTCTGTGGATTGTTGAGTCCAAGCTCAGTCCGATTAATAATCAGGCTCTGCTTGTAAGTCCGAACCCAGCCCTCGGGCTTGAAATGCTAGTCCAAGCCAGGCCTGAGAGCCTATTCGGTCGGCTCGGCCCATCGACAGTCCTATGCACGTGTTAGTCTCTCTGGACTAGAGGATGCAGGTGCACGGCATCAGTAGTCCCCCATTGTTCCGACCGATTGAGAAATGCCGAGATCCTCCATTATGGACCACTGGAATTTCATCTACCTGGGACTAGGCTTCCTGGTTAGCCTCTTTGATGACTTCGACTAGAAATGGAAGTCTTTCCCACCTTCACTGAAACTGCTCGAAGGACAACTTTCAACCTCCTTACTCTAATGCATAGCCTCGCCAAGGGGAGCTCCTCCCAGCGTTCGATGGCCTGGTCCACATGCAAAACATCTCCAATACAAGAACCTAAGGCACAAAAGAAGTCATTAAACCATAGTTCAAGAGGAATATCTGGAAAATGAAACTAATCATTTGAGGTTCCAAACACAAACCAATTTAACCACCTACAAATGGATTTCATGGGGCCTACCCATTGAAGCAAACTAGTGAATAGAATCTTGCCAATATTCTCCGATGGGTGAAGAGACCCAAATGGCTGAGGGATTCAGATGAAGAAGAAGAACATCTCTCGAACCTAAATTACAGTAAAGTTGGAACCAAATAACTAAGTTGAAGTTATTCCATGCCTTAAGGATAATCTCTGAAAGGACTAAAACAATTGGACAATCGTCCACATCATTAGACACAAAGATGGGGGGGGGGGGGAGCGTCTCTGAATTTGGAAGGGGGTTAACCAAATTATTAGTCGGGGTATTAGTTGAGTGTGGAGAAGTAGTTCCCAGGATAGTTTCCTTGAAAGAGATCAGGGATCCTCCAGAGGGTTCAAACCCCTCCGACACCTATGTGAGAGGGATGAAAGTTGGTTGAGGGGTTAGGCGAACATTTCTTGAAGGGTAGCTCTGCTGCTCCGCCCCTGGTGTTTTCTTCTCATGATTCACCTCCCTAGGACCATAATGGGTTACCTAAACATTAATCACTTTGTCATAGAACTTCTGACCATTGAGGCCCTCAATGGCTCTTCGAAGGTCTTCTTCCTCCATTCGAACGAAAGCAAAGCCCCTAATAGAGGCAAGACCTTTAACTCGGGGAATGACGACCTCCCTAACCTTACCAAATTTCCTACACACCTGTAAAAAATGTAGCTCCATCCACTCCTTTGGGAATTGTTTGACGAAAAGGGTTGGAAGTTTTCAGAGAAGATCTGGTCTATGATTGAGATAAGAAGATTTGACTCTTTTCCTACCCATGCCAACTGTAATCTACCCATCGGCCTCATCGTCTTTAAAGGGAACAAAAGTTGAAGCTCTCTTCTACCCATCGGCCTCATCGTCTTTAAAGGGAACAAAAGTTGAAGCTCTCTTCTCCCCATCGACTTCCTTTTGCTATGATTTCCATCTCGACCCTCGGACTTCCGAGAGTGGGTGGAAACTCTAGAGAAGGAGTGCAAAGGAGATGGAGAAACCCTTCGGCCAAAAAGGGGTCGACTACTAGAGCGACCTTGACTTTCCTTCGAAGTGCTACGATCGGGCCAGATGATTCGATCTATTCCTTTTCCTCTTTCTCTATGATCATGAACAGTCTCTGGAGTAAGACCTAGGATGATTAGATTCAATGGTCTCTTATCTTTCCTGATGGAAGGAAGGTCTTCATAGGCATCTGGACTGGAATTCTCCACTCTAGATATCTATTCTACGAACTCTCTAATGAAGTTGTTGTCCAAATCCATAGCATCGTCGAAGCTTCGAGAGCTTCTCCACGAAGAGATAGAGCTAACATTGTGTCCTTCGTGGGATCTGCAACTCACTCTCGAACTTTTCCTTCCTTCTCTTCCTCGAGGGCAATGAATGTCGATATGAGCTTTTCAAATGATGAGCAACCCTACTAGAATGAGAATCTCATGGGAGGCTTTTCTAGCGGCGAGGGTTCATTTCGAGGATAGTATACATGTCCTCGAGTTCAGGTATAACCAAAAGTAGAAAGATGGGTGTGTGTTTATTAGTCAAAGTGGGGTACAAATTGTGCAGACCAAAAAGAATTCAGAGGTCCTAACTCCTAACTAGGAGCTACCCAAAATTAGATCAAAATGTTTGAAGCTAAAGGCAGAAAGATTTGAAATGTTTCACGGTGGCCTTTTCATCGCCGAAAAGATCAAACTCCAATAACTACTCTACATGAACTAGTACCTGACAACGACGACAAACCCTTATGATCGTTTTGCAAGATTTGAATGAGCTAACCTAGAAACAAAATTGACAACTTGGTAACTTGCTTAATAGAATCAGGTTCGCTCTTTAAATGACGACACGGAGGGTAATATCTTCAAGTTTATTTCCCTCATTTTTTAGTCCGGCACTTCGGGCGATACACTCTATCCAAGGATGAATTGCCAGACTTCGGAAGGATTGTTCCACTCACGCATCATCATTCACAACCACTCTTGCTCAATCAGGTATAGTTTGTCTTACATCGTCTGATAGTGTTCCCTATGTCATTAACTTGAGAGCTTCTGATTATATGACTGTCAAGCAATGTATTGACTTAGTCACATTAGCAAGTAGTACTTTAACTCATGTCTTGGGTGGGTACTGCTTGTCCTACCCCATCACTTTCGTTTTCGTCTATACTTTATATTCATAAATTTCCTTTGATTTTATTGTCACTGAGTAACTGGTGTAGGACGGCCCAATCCAATCCTAAATGAATGTGGTATTTAAAAGTGGCGGATTTAATATTTAACAAAAATAAAAAATAAAAAATCAGCTTTATACATCATAAACACGAGAAGGAAATAAGGAGACTGCAACAATGATTATGGCCATCCATCACAAACACGTTGTATTGAACCTTAAAATCTGAATTTAGTCGGATCCGGCGAAAGATAGGACTTTCGTCTTGCAATAGATCTATCTAACGATCCAAGTGGATTTTCTAACTAGGAAATAGGAATTTTTTGGATTGGGAAATCTGAAAAATTCAGGAAAATAAAAAATAAAAAATGATGATTCTTCAAATCTAAGGCCTCGGGTGATAGGATTTGAAGAAGGTCAAAATATGTAAATGTGGGGATGAAAATCCTCCAAGATCTAAATATTTGGGTTAAAAAGAAGAGGGATCGGCTTTTAGATCTAGAGAATTTAAAAGAAAAGGAAGAAAAAAGGTTTAAAAAAGAGAGTACCTTGAGAAAAGAAAGAAGGAGAGAAGAAGAAGATGAGAATAACTTCCCTGGGCCTCATGCCCTCTTCCAATTGCTAGAAGTCAAAAGATGGGATCGTCTGGTATTAAAGAAGCAAAGCTCTCTTTCTTTTCATAAACATAACATAGCATTCTTAGATTTAGGGTAAAACACCCTTATAAGTTCGTAATTACACTAAATGACCAAAATACCCCTACTAAAAAAAGTTTCAAAAAAAGAAATTTGCACAAAAAATTGTGCGCACGGTCTCAAAACTCAAATAAACAAAATATTCATAAGATAAACTCAAATCCAAGATGCCCAATGGGCCCCAATAATAGCGTAATGAAAGTAGGCCGCGATGATCCAATGGTCTGATCACACCATGTCACAATCCAACGGTCCAAATGTCTCCTTCAAGCAACTTACACGTCACGAATACATGTGTAAGGTCTTCAACCTCTAGAGACCCGACCCGTATCCATCATCTAACCACATTGACACGGATAACACACGCCTCCTACGTTGATATACTATGGATGGTCTGGTGTCCGCATCGGTAACTAACCAAATCTTTAAAATTTTCTATCACATTTTATCCTTCTTATTGTGAATTTCATAATTTAGAGACGGAGAGGATGATTGGTGAGGGCACGAAGTGAATGAACTCTATTATCTTGACAATGGAGTAACCGAAACTGCATTGCGGACAAAAATCTCTCCATATCAGTGGCATTTCAAATTTGGTCATCCCTCTTTAAGTAGTTTTGAAGAGTCTAGATCCAATGTTGTCGCATGTGTCTAAGTTAGAGAGTAATTTGAAGAGTCTAGTTTCATCATTGTCACGTGTCTAAGCTAGAGTGCGAGGCCTGTAAGTTGAGCAAGCATCATAGAGTGTTCGTTCTTCCTCGCGTGGACAAAAGAAGTGATAAATCTTTTTATTTGATGTATTTTGATATTTGCGGCCTAGTTCATCTTACTAATTAATCTACTTTCAAGAATTTTGTTATCTTTGTGGATAATTATTCTTGAATAACATGGTTATATTTGATGAAAAATCGGTCAGAAGAGTTTTCTTGTTTAAAAAAAATAAATTCTTATAGAAGTACAAATGCAATTCAATTCTATGGTGTGTGTTCTACATTCTAATAATGCTAAGGAATATATACCCCATGACTTTTACTCATATCTTCCATCTTATGACATTATTCACCAAACTTGTGCACACACGCTATAACAAAATTGGGTTCTTGAGCGTAAGCATCGTCATTTACTTGAGGTTGCTAGGGCATTGTTATTAAATATGAAGGTTCCTAAAATTTTGTGGAGTGATGTGGTCTTAATTGCATGCTACCTAATAAAGTAGATGCCTTCGTCTATCGTAGATGGAAAATCACCTCTCTGTCATTTGTCCTCAAATTCCTGCCTTGTTTATTCTAAAAAATTTCAGTTGCGTGTGTTTCGTACATAAACTTGATTATGTTCATGACAAGTTTGAAGAAAGGGCTATCAAGCGCATTTTTCTTAAGTACTCTTGTACCCAATGGGGATACAAATATTATAATCTTGTTTCGTGTAGGCATTACATGTCAGCTGATGTTGCATTCTTTTAACATACTCTATATTTCTCTGAAGGAGGAAAGTCTTTACAATTTGAAGAGAGTTCTTCTACTACTCTTACCACCATACCAGATATTACTACTAGAGTTGGAGAGATACTTATGCAATGTGTAGATTGACCTATGCAGGTCTACTCCAAGCATTCCAAACGCGGAGAGGGAGAACATACAAGTATGACCTATACCAATCTCTTTGATCTGTTAGAAGATCATTGTCCTTCTGAGTCCTTGCATAAATTGTTAGATGAAGGTAATTTACCTTTTGCTCTTTGTAAGGGTATATGTTCATGCACTCGACATCCTATTTCTAACTTCGTTTCATTCGTTGGTTTATCCCTTTCATTTCGATAATTTAATTTTCCCTTGTCATTTGTGTCTATTCCTCATTCTTTTTAGGAAGCTTTGAGTTATGATGAATAGAAACGAGTTGTAGTAGAAGAGATGGTTGTGCTTCATTAGAATCAAACTTGAACATTAGCTTATCTACCTACTGGAAAGCATGTAGTATGATGTAGATGCATGTATATGGTGAAATATATTCCCAATGGTTCAGTTGATCGATGAAAAGCTCGGTTGGTTGCAAAAGGGTATTCTCAGACTTTTGGAGTCGACTATTCAGAGACCTCACCTGAAACGAAGCTTCACTCTATATGTGTGATTTTTTCCATTGCTGCAAATTTGAATTGGCCTTTGTATCGGCTTGATGTGAAGAATGCTTTTCTTCATGGAGATCCGGTTGAAGAAGTCTACATGGAGCAACAACTTGGGTTTATTGCTCACGGGGAATTAGATAAGGTATGCCACGTGAAGAAATCAATTTGAGGTTTGAAACAATCTCGAAGAGCTTGCTTCAACAAGCTTGGTAAAGTAGTGTTCAAATTCAAGATGAAACGTAGCCAAGCTGACCATTCTGTTTTTGTAAGGCGAAGTCAGACATGCAATATTGTGTTGGTTGTATATGTTGATGATATCATCGTCACAGACAATGATAGTACAAGGGTTGATAAGTTGAAGATTTTTTTAAAACAACACTTCTATACAAAGGACTTGGGTCATCTTCAACACTTCTTGGGCGATGAGGTGGCTAGGTCTAAGTTTTTTTTTTTTTGAAAAAACTAGTTGTATATTGATATGGACAAATAAACATGATGAAGATTCGGGAGGGCCCAACAAAGAAACAGGCCACTCCAATCATATGGAAAAAAAAAAAAAAAAAGAAAATAGAAATGACATGAATTGAGAGACAGAGGATAACAGACGAAGAGGGAACTGCGTCCAGCTGTTAGAATTGAGCTAGCAGGCAGAATTTCTGGCCGGAGCTGAAGAGGCCTTCCAGGGAAGCTGGAGTAAGACATAGCCAAGGATAAATGGACAGTAGGATGGAATGAATCGCCCGCAGCGAAAGGCGAAGGAAGACGATTGGGGGTTAGACGACCCCTGTTTTTGGTTTGGATAATCTGATGAAGCCAAAGTTTGATCTGTCCAGAAATATGGAGCCTCTGATGGGCTTAGGGAGGTCATTCTGACTAAGATAGAGCTTGTTCGGGGCACCCTCACTTGCCAATTTAGCCAGTCCGTCAGCTACGGAGCTACCTTCCTTGAATGTGAAGCAGAAGCGGATATCGAGGGCCTGGGTCAGATGTTGAATAATTCCCAAATGGTACCAAATGCTCCAGCTACATGATTTATCTTGATTAGTCACTGCATCAAAGATTACTCGTGACTCAGTTTCTGCCATGATTTGATACAGCCCTCTATCCTTGCAATTAGGGGTGTACACGGGTCGATTCGAGTCGAACTGGGCTCAACCCGGCCCGGCCTGGTCACCAGCCACACCCGGCCCGAACCCGGCCCGAGCCAGCATGTCCAGCCCGGTCATCGGGCCAGCATGTCCAGCCCGAACCCGGCCCGACAGCAATCGAGCGAGTTCGGGCCAGTTACGAGCCTTCGAGTTTGGGTTTCTGCTTCGTTCTTGTTTAGGTCAGCAAGGGCAGGCATTCCTGAGCTGAAGTTGATAATGGCAGCCACTAACGCCGTTGTAACAAGTGCTTGCCACTTCTTTGGCTCTGCATTGTCCACTGACGAATATGCTTCAGTTCTTTGTTAACATGGAGTGTGTGTACTGACATGGGTATCGATCCCTAGCGGGGGTGGCTAACATGGAGTGTGTGTACTGACATGTGTGTGTACTAACAAGCTAACCCAAAAAAAAAAAAAAAGAAGCTTTAGTTCTTTGTTTTCATTATATAAGAACGATCTAAGAATCTGTATGTGTTTTCCCCTGTTTGGGGAATTTATGAGGATTGGATTGGATATGATTTGCGTTTGTTGAATATAAAGATACAAAGGATTAGGTATTAGAAGTTACTGACGGAGAGAGCTGTTATTGAGAGATTGGCGTGATGAACGGCAGATAACGACGAAGGACCTGGAGCCAGCTAGCTGCGGATTCGTAATCCAAGAAGAAAGAAATGAAGAAGAATAGACGGTTGGGATCTTGATAGAATGACGAGTCGGGCCGGGTCGAGTCGGGTTTCGGACCGAGTCGGGCCAAACTTGGACTTATCCAAACTCGGCCCGAACTCTGTTTCGGGCTGCAGAAAATGGCCCGTCCCGACCCGGAACTGAGTTCGGGTCGGGCCGAGTCGAGCTTTTTCGGGCTGAGTCGAGCGAGTTAAACGGGCTAGCCCGGTTCGTGTACACCCCTACTTGCAATGGATCAATCCATCAGCAAGCGCATGGGCCTCAACAACAGTGTTGGAGATAGGGCCATATCTATTGTGGAAGACGAAGATAAAGTTACCAATGTGATCTCTGCAAATGCCACCTCCACCCCCCTTGCCCGGATTTCCCCTAGCTGAACCATCCACATTCAGCTTGACCCATCCAATTGGGGGTTTGCACCAAGTGATGATATGAGTTCTATCTGAGATAGGGGAAGAGTGTATATTCATTCCCAGAGTTCGCCCAATATGCATACCATGATCCGAAGAAATGTCAAGCTAAGGCAGTTGAGGATATAGTTCTTTTATCCATTTTGAGATGTTGGCGATGGTTGCGGCTGCGGAAAAAGGGCGATTATCAAATCTTGCTACATTTCTCCCAAGCCATAGCTCCCAGATGATGAGAGGAGTGAGGCCACGTAAGATCTTCCAAGAGGAAGATTTTTTTGCATCCATTGTCCATTGTTGGAGCCGGTTGGATATGGATTGTCTCTAACTTGAGGAGTTGAGCGAAGAAACTCCAGACTTGGGACGCTACCAAACCATGGCAAAGAAGGTGGTCGAGGTCTTCGACGTAGTGGAGGGAGAGATGAGCTGGTTGATTGTTGATCTTGTTGAAGTGATAAAGTCCCTTGATATACATTGATACACTAACAGCTTAAGCTTTTGGAGTGAATGGTTGTTTGACATGGTATCAGAGCGGAAGATCTTATGTTCGAATCTCGAGAGCAGCAAAAATATGCCTCTTTAAAATATTATTCTCCCACGGGGTGTCAAGAAAATCAGGTCCGGCCCAGGGACCGGGAAATTAAACCCAGCCTATTTATGGTGTGAGTGTCCCTCCACCTTCGTCAATATGTTCCCGTGCAGAGTTCCCACCTCGCACGTGCGGGGGGGTGTTGAAGTGATAAAGTCCCTTGATATACATTGATACACCACACTTTAACAGCTTAAGCTTTTGGAGTGAATGATTGTTTGACAGATCTGGCTGTATGGCTGGACTCGAGCGATCTGGCTGGTTACCATGGGTGTGGGATGTGGATGTAGAGATGGAATTGCTGCGTCGGGTGGGGTAAAGACAGGGATGATAGGCTGGGCATGGGAGGGTGGAAGTCAGGTCGGTTGAGACTGCTGGTTGCCTATGTGACTTGGGTGGGAGGGCCTGCAGCATCAATTTGTCATAACGAAAATATGTAATGGCTTTATTGGATGAGACATGTCTTCTAGGAGCCAAGCTTGCTGAAACTCCCATGAATATAAACCAGAAACTTGGTGTGGATCAGGGAGAATTGGTTGATGATCCAGGAAGATATTGTTGACTGGTTAGAAAATTGATTTATCTAACGATCACCCGACCTGGTATCACATATCTAGTCAGCATGGTTAGTTAATTTATGTAGGCTCCCTAGGTTCCTTATATAGAGGTGTTTCGTATCCTTAGGTATTTAAAGGGAGCGTTTGGTCGTTGTATCCCTATAAATGGAATGGCCATCTCCGTGTAGAAGGATATTTTAGTGCAAATTGGGCTGATTCTCTATCTGAAAGATCATTTACTATTAACTATTGTACTTTTCTAGGTGATAATCTAGTTACATGGAAGAGTAAGAAGTAGACTGTAGTTGCACGTTCAAGTGCTAAGGCTGGATACATGGCAATGGCCTGTTCAACGTGTGAACTCATTTGGATGTGAACGTTAATGTGCGAGCTTCGAATATGGTTGATACTCCTATGAGGTTGTATTGTGATAATCAAGCAACTTCTCATATTACCAACAACCCTGTTTATCATGAGAGAAACCCTGTTTATCATGAGAGAACCAAGGACATTGAGGTCGAGTCTAGCTTCTGTAAAACGGCTACATGGTGTTAATCTTAGGGATGCCTCTTATAGATGAATGAAATGAGCAAGGAACAAGAAGGGTATGCAATGGGGGGGCCCAGGCAACCAGTCAGTCGTGTAGTGGAGGTGACGAGACAACGAACAACTTTGGGTGAGTAAGCACTTTTGCAACTTGAGTGATGTGAGCAACTAAATCAACTATTCGGCACAAATGAGCCTGGATTAACTTTCCAGCTCAAACAAGGCTGGGCCAACTGCCCAACACAAACATAAGTTCGGACCAACTATCCGAAACAAATAAGAATGGACCAACTGTCTAATATAAACAACTAGTTCGAGTCAATTGCTAGGAATAAACAAGGTCGAGACAAAAACCTAGCCCAAACACGAGTTCAGACCAACTACCCTGTATATAAACTAGTCGGGGCCAACTGCCCTATACAACAATAAGACATGCCAACTGCCCTGTATAAAAACTAGTCACATCACACATCTTGGCAAGGAGAGCCTAAGACGAAGAAGTTACTATATCGTCAAAGGTGGTGGAGAAGAGACGAGCCCACATCACACAGTCGAAGAAGTAGAAGAAAAATGGGCCATCAACAACTAGGCTTACACAGACTTAATGAACAACTGGCTCATGCAGAGATTCCAGCTGACAATGAATTGCGCCACAAGCGTGACAATCCAAACACCACGAGATCAAACTTGCCAAACAGGCCCACCAATGATTTTCAGGCCTAATGACAACCAAGTCCACATCAGATTTGTCCCACATTGAAGAGAGGTTCAAGTAATTCCTGGCCCAACAGAGAACAGGCCGACAACAATCTGGAAAAGGTTGGCCTACACAAAACAGGCCTAAACGGGCAGGCTGACAAACAGTGAGAAAGCAAACGATTCTTTTATCCTTCAGCAGAGAATGTCAACATCCTTCAATGAAGCAGAAAACAGGTCTTTAGTAGAAATCCAGGCCCTTAAAATGATCAATAGCCAAAGGTGATGGTCCTGGCCCACAACAGAAACCTGGGCCCAAATCAAGATGGCCCAATGATATCAGGTCCACAACAAAGGTGGGCCACACTACAATCAACAAGTGGATGGGCCTAGCAATTGCGTGCAAACAGCGGGCCACAACAACTCCAGGACAGGTCCAATCAGCGGAAGTTCCTGTACAGTTAGATGGATGATGCAAGACGGGCCAGCAAGAAGCAACATGATCAAGGTCCAGCGATCAATGGGCCCGACATCAATCAATAGAAAAATAACGGTCTCCACAGTAAACGACCAACACCATGTAATTGAAATATCAGCTCCAATATGACATCCAGGTGGTCCACTACAGGCTAAGAACAGTAGGAACGGCTGACCTGGAATGGGCCAAAGTAAGTAACATCAGATGGTAGATGGCCCTTTGGTCAAGGACCCTTGATTACTTCTGCAGTAAACAAAGATGATCTAATGGCCCACAGCAAGATCTGCTGATGAAACACATTATGACAGCTGTACCATTGATCATAGATATGCGCAATGTTCGAAATATCTGTATCGCGTTACGTATCGCACCCTTGGAATACATATATGTATCGGTTATCGCATGGGATATATCGGTTGTATCGTGTAATGTATCGTTGTTGTTCGAAACATGGGGAAACATTGCATATTGGTTGAATTTTTCAATGAAATTTCAGTGATTGTTAAAAGACATCAATACACACTTACAAATCAAAACGTTACAAAAAACTAGTGCACATAATGTGTTTTCTTTGTATGGGGTCCTAATCTGTGTTGTCTAACTGAATTGATGCAAGCATATTCAAAGTCTATTCATATAATTTATAAATGTAAGAAGACATGTGGAAACACAAGCAATACATTCAAAAGCAAAAGAAGAATCACTATATTAGGTTACATACATGTTTGATTTTGATTTTTTTTCAATTTTCTGCAACTCGGTCCTTCTCCAAATTTTGAAATCAAAGTTCCCAATCCGTGATTTTTCATGCCATGCAAAACATGAAAATTATGGATTTGTAAAAATTTGACACTGATTTAACATGATTTATAGAAAAAAAAAAAAAAAAAAAGGATCGATTTTTTTTTTTTGTTAAGTTCACCGGATCAAACATGTGGGATATATCCCACTACTTATGTGTTTCATATCACACAGGTGGGATACAAGATATATCGTGGGATATGTCGGCCGATATCGTCGATATTTAAAACACTGGATGTGCCACAACATGTTAACCCAATGAGGTTTGGGCGAATAGTCTTCATCGTGGGTTTGCTCCCTATAGGTGAGGGTTCGATTCCCCTCCTTGGCTTTACCCGATACACGTGGTTGTGGGTGATTGCATGCATCCAAATTGTCGATCTTAAAACTTAGAATTGATTTTTTATTTTTTATTTTAATTTTTAATTACTCTTATGTGTGTTTGATTGTCTTCTTACTTTGGGACCCATATTTGGAGTCTTTTTTGTCGGCTTTCTTGTTCTATAATCTCCAGATATGGTTGGTGTCAATTTCCTGTTCTCTTAAAGTTCTAATCAGACTCTGTCTAAAATCTATTAATAGGATAGCAATCTTGAATCTTGATCATCTTCTCCCAAGGAGTAAGGGTGACAAGCAATGGCCAGGATCGGCTCGAACCCTGGTTGTTTATTTATCATGCTGGAAATTCAACCTTGGGCTAGACCATGATTACCATTAATTAGCCTGGAACCGTGGTTAAGCCAGGCTCCATAGAAAACTTTACTAAAACTAGGCCTAGGCTGGCCTGTTAAGTTGGAAGGCCTCAGATGGGCTTGGGACATATCTATAGGCCTAAAAATCAGGCTCCTGTCCGGCCCATGTCAGTCCGGAACTGGAATCCTAATGAACCAGGCCAGTTCATTGCAGGTTGCCCTATCGAGTGGAAGTACTTAATGTGTACGGAATTTAATGGAACTTTAGAGTACTGCTTGTTTGATAATTGAATTGGGGATGAAACTATTTAGTTCCTTCAGGTGTGGGACAGGCGCTGCTTCAATGCTACAGGAAAACCTGCTGGGATCCTAATGGGGCATTTAGAAGGCATTACGTTTATTGACAGCCGTGGGGATGGCCGCTATTTTATTTCAAATGGCAAAGATCAGACCATCAAACTTTGGGACATCAGGAAAATGACCTCCAATGCTACTTGGTATGTATTATTTACAATTACGCATCTTATTACTTTGTTTACTGATGCTTTGTTGGGCAATAATTTACACACCTAGTGTGAGTGTGTGACCATATTAATGTCTTTTGGTTTGAACCAATAATCCATTGGTAGTTCTCTTTGCCCGCACCCTTGCTCGAAAGTAGACAACCAAATCCCATGGCATGTGTTTGTAAGATTCTGGCGGTTCAACAGATGGATTGCACCTGATATGTGCTACAGCATTAAAACCGAGCCGATTAATCATTAGGTGGGCCATGCATGCCGTCCATTTTGTTATGTTGGTTCACATTTTCACTGGACTAGTTGGTCACAACACATACACGATGAGGCCCTCTAGACAAAGCACAATCTCAGTTTACCCTACTGGAAAAAAAAATAATAATAAAAATAAAAAATAAAAATAAAAATAAAAAAGAAGAAGAAGGAATAGATGTCTTTAAGGCCATGCTTGGAAACCATCAATTCCATGCCAAACAATGGAAAAGGAAAAGGATCTTCCTTTGATGTGACAATTTGTGCTGTTTGGATGCAAAGAAACTAGGTGCGTATTGTGAGGGGAATGTAAGATTTCCACTTGCTATCCAAACATGAACTCAAAATGGAAATCCATGTTTCAGTAGTTCCCATAGACATAATCATTGGATAATTCTTGTTTTTTCCTTTATTTTGCCTTGGATTCCACATATCCAAACATGCCCTGTTGTGTTCCTGATTATTACCTTTAGCCATTTGCCACAAACACCATAAGAAATCCATCATGCATTCGCTATTTTCATTAGCAATAATTAAGCTTTTTAAAACTCTCATGTTTTCTGAAACCTATTTTGTGAAATAAAGCTTGGGTCTGTTTGGGTGCTGCTTAAAAATGAGTTAATCTCATTTAATTTAATTCTAATTATGTACTAGAGATATTTATTTATTTATTTATTTTGTTTGGGGGTGGCGTGGTAGAGAATAAGGGCCTGTTTGGGTTCCGCTTAATAAGAGTTCATCTCATTTTATTTACTCATAATTATGCACTAGAGATCCGTTTTTTTTTAATGGTAATTATAAGATTTATAGCCTGCTTGTTTAACAGTTAAAATGAGTTCATCTCAGTTTAGTTATCAGTAATTATGTACTAGAGATTTTTTAGGATTAAAATAATCTTGACAACCAACAATTTATATAACTTATAATCTTTAATACATAATTGGCATTAACTAAAATGAGATGAGCTCATTTTTTAAGTGCTAGTCAAACAGACCCTGATAATATAACCAATAATTTAGGTAAACTATACTCCATAATTTGTAATTAATACTAACTAAAATGAGACGAACGCATTTTTAACTAGCATGCAAACATGCCCTTGTAATTTGAGTTAAAAATCTTGTTGTTGGACCTTGGGATGGATCACCTGGTCTGCCTTTGGGTGTGCACCTGTTGTCTTGTACCTTTTACCAGCAATGCACTCTTGTCCTTAATGGCATGGCCATACCTCCAGTGTTCTTACTTTGAATAAATTAGAGTGGTAAAAGCAAGCCCGAGTTTTGGATAATTTGCAGAGGATGACACCATAAGATTTTGGTCCTATTATGTTGGCCTTTGAATCAAAGTAATCATGAAAAGGAAGAGTTAGGAGTGCCTATTTGTATATGATAACCTGCACTTATGATGTATGAATGCATGTATGCAAGAACCAATGGATGGAAAGGTGTATGCACGTAGTTTATTTGCTTAGGTTTATTCACTAAGGTGTGCCTTCATGCATTTAGTATGAGGCATGAACTATGTACATATGGATGCAGGATGAAGTTTGCATACATGTATTCTTAGCATCCCCCGACCACGAATTCATCATGCACAAACACATGCAAATGTATGAACTGATGAAGAGTTTTCCTGTGTATTCGTACTGTTTGCAATTTTTTTTGCAAAAAGCATGTTTGCATGCATTATCTATACTATAAATAACATGAGTAGCTTTTGGAAAAATTTTCCCCCAAACCGAGGGCTGTTTTTGTCTTTTCAATTCATGGAGGAGAGTAGCCAGCTGCCACTTCTCTTCCTCTTTGCATGTAGCCTGCATGTAAGCGTGGTGTGAGGGGACCGTGCACCAAACTGTGGGTCCACCATGATAGCTCAGTAACATCCACACTGTACATTTATTATCGGCTTATTTTAGGACGTCAATCGCAAAAGCAGGTAGATCTACAGCTCGAGTGGGCCACAGCCCGCAGTGCTTGCTTTTAGTTGCACCCTTTCTCTCAGTCTCTCTTGTGGATGTTCTCTCAAATCCAGTTTTCGAGAAGTGTGGTTTCTATTATCGCCCACAGATCTATGTGTATCTAATGTCTAATGCATTTATTCTGCTTATTCCTGCAGTCCCAAGTACAGACTTCGTGATTGGGATTATAGATGGATGAACTACCCACCCGAAGCAAGAGATCAGAAGCATCCAGGCGATCAATGTTTGGCCACATACAGAGGTCATGAGGTCTTGCAGACTCTAATACGCTGTTACTTCTCCCCAGCATATAGGTATTCCATCAATCACTGCATCTATTCACTCAGAAGACACAATGCTAAGTGCAAATGGCTTATCGCAGGCCACATATATGATTTCACACGAGGATGCTAGCAGACGTGTATCAGATCCAGACCACTTGTTCAGCATGCCTCCCATGAACTGCTCATGGACCCAGAAATCGAGCTGATCAGACGATCATAACCACTCATTTTGAGGAAAAAAATGGCCACTGCTAATTTTTGGATCCTGTTTTATTCTCTGTTAGGATTCATCCAATTGGCCTGATTTTTGAGAGATTCCCGTCCATGATGGGGCCTGCCAGACGAGCAACCCTGATATTATTGCACACGTATGCGTAATGAGAAAAACTTTGATACTCTGCCAGAGTTGATATGCCGGCACTTGGAAATTTCTCAAGAAATTGCATACTTGGAGTACACATAATTCAAATTAAACTGTCCAAATATGGGTCCCAGTTTAGATGTATTATGACCCAAAAATTGCACTTATTTGATTATCTGACTATCAGATTGGTTGACAATTTTTGGGCAGTTACAAATGAAAAATATCTGATGATCCTATTTCAACACACAAATGTCCAGGAATCAGAGGATAGGATTGTACAGAAAATCTGATTTTAGGGTTTTGGCCTAGTGATAGTGAGTTCCACAATTTGCCCTGTTTAATTGAGTCAAAGTATGCCGTGTGTATGAGTGCCTGTGTATCAAGCATTATGCAAAACTGGAGTACCAAATAACATGTATGCAATAAGGATGCACACCTTACGCAATTACCTTTCCTCTTGAAATTGGTTCAAACCATGGATGTTAGTGACTGCATGCAACAAGCCCAGTTTTAATATTTCTACCGATTCAAGTGTCTCACAACAGTTCTTGTGATCTGTTTCTATATTGTACCTATTTTTCAGCACTGGTCAGAAGTACATCTATACTGGATCCAGTGATGGTTCTGTCTATATTTATGATGTGGTATGTACTGTACTCACCAACCCTCTCTTGCCATTCAAATTTCATACTTCTAAGCTAGTTTTAGATAATAATTCCTTGGAGCTTAGTGGGTGAAACTCTTTATAACTTCTGCATGCATGGAACTCGGCAATGTTTTTCAGGTAACTGGATCCCAACTTGCAAAACTGGTTTTCCATACCTCGGCGGTGAGAGATTGTAGCTGGCACCCATTCTACCCTTCACTTGTCAGCTCTTCTTGGGACGGGTACATTGAGCGATGGGAATTCCCTGGGAGTGGTAATCCTCCCTCCCTGAGCCGGAGGAGAAGTCGGAGAAGATTTCAGTATTGAAGATTTCAAGTAGCTAAGGGTGTATTTGGATGTACCCTCAAATCACAGTTGGACGGGATGTCATAGCTGAGAAGGTAGATTTGGCATTTGGGTCGACTTAAAAGATAGAATCTGCATTAAGTAGGCTTCTGTTTTCCCATCTTTTCTGCCCCAATCAGAGTAAGATGTATACAGGGCGGTCCCGAACATCTCTCTTTCAATTTGCTATTATAAGCTTATTCCATTGGTGAGTTGTATGATGTCTGGACATGAAACAAGTATAGCTATGTATAGGGAGATTTGAAATTTCCATGAAATATAAACTGTAATGGACAGATGAATAAGCCTCCATCCCTATGTGTCTTCTGCACCAATGTTGTGAAGAACTGCCCAACACTGCGCTGTAAAAAGCTCATGAATAATGAAGCTTTTGTTGTGGATATAAGCATGCCTTATTTTCTTCTTCCATGACCTAAATTTGTCTTTGTCGCATGTTAGAATGCTAGTAGTAGGTTTCACTAACGCACACGGCAGGGGAGAGAGCCACCAATTCACACCATAGTTAGCCTTTGTTGGCAAAGATGTTGGAGCCAAACAATTCTCAAATCTAGGGAAAACCAATAGTATGTGTTTACAACTGTTTTTGACACACTTATGTGGACCAATGACATGCTGCTACATGTCGGTACTATGCTCTAAATGATGAGCGAAATCGTACTCGCACCTTCCATCATTTTTGACACCCGATCTGGCGTGCCCAAATCAAATTATTCAAAAGGCGTCACATGGCAGCCATGCCATATGTGATGTAGATAACTTCGAGAGGAGGATTAGAAATGTGCACATGAGAGAAGCATTAAATGTTAAAGTTCTATAATAATAATTTTTATTTTTTATTTAAAAAAAAAAACAAAGTACTCTACAAAAAAATACTCTATGCAAAAAGCAAGTCTCTCTCTCAACATTAAATGTCATAATCCCATCAATTGAGATCTCTATGTAGCATTAAATGTTATAATCTTGCCTTACAAAACTCTGTGGATTTCAAAGCCAAGTGATGTGAGGACCACAACTTTTCAAGGTGGGAGTCCAGAGATGCGAGTATTCTAGCCGACGCACATAAGAGTATATATCTCTTATACACATGACCACACGTGATGGGCTATGCTTACATAGGAGAATCAAAGAGATATACACAGCTGAATGTTAAGATTCTTCACGATACTGAAGATTACGCAGGGTCACCACCTCCTAAAAGCCTATATAGACATTACTCCACAGAGCTCCAAGCCTCACGCCATGATAACTAAACTTAGTTTTATTTCTACATCCACCATGGGCATTTATTTTTTTACTTTATTTTAGTTTTAGCCCCATCGTTGCTCATGGCATGACCCCGCCCAGTTTTTAATACTTAGTTTATCTTTTCACCCTTATCCACAACAACTCACTAGATAAGGGCTTTCCTGCTACGTACTAGGTGATTCTGTCCACTATCTCGCCATTAAGTCTGGTCCACACTAGACGACAAACAAATAGTCGATTTTTTATTGTCTCACCACGTACTTGGTTCTCACTAAGACCACGAATAAGCTGTCACCTTACCAGGCCATCTCGCCACAGAGCCTAGTTCTGACCGAGCAACGAACAGATAGTCGAAGATCCGGCCTCCATCAGCTGTCTCTGAAAATTCACCTGTAGTGTAATGGGATTACCACAGCTGCATGTGCGAAAGCTTGGCAGAGCTAAGGAATGAAGGTTGTCCTAGAGGGGGGGTTGATCAGGACCAATTAAAATTTTCATCTTTTAAACTCAATTGCCTACTAAGCTAATATGTAAATTAAGCTAAGACAATTAACTGTAAGGCTTCTAAGCCAATAGAGGGTTCAATCACATAGACTATAAATGATATGCCAATTAAGCAACTAGTCTATAATTATGATAATGTATGTGTGTAGGATGCGCTAACTATCAACACCTAGCATTTATCTAATCACACATTCATTTAGGCATTCAATCACATAAGCATAATTAAACAAGCGCGCAAATAACAATTCCAAGCATAAGCATGTATAATGGTTCAGTTTCCCTACTTCACTCCCGAAGAATACACTCAATCCATGAGTGTACCAGATTTCACTATCGGAGGTCTTAAATCATGTTAACCTCTAACCTTTTACAATCCTATACAAGGAATGGCTCCCACAAGAGACTTTATGTGGTTTTATAGAGGCTCACCACAAACCTCGGTCCTACACAAAAACCTGCTAATGTACATTCCCGTTGGAGGCTCCCGCAAGAGACTTTTAGTTGGTTTTACGTAGGCTAACCAATAACCACGGTCCTACTCTAAGGACCTACCTTTACTCCCGTTAGAGGCTACCACATAGACTAACAAGTACACACCCATATCCGGTGGCCTACACAATGACTTGATTTAGGCCCTACACAAGAGTCAATGCCCTACACTAGAACATGGATTTAGGTCCTACACAAGAGTCAAGGTCCTTCACAAGGACCTAATCGAATTTGGGTCACAAACTGTTACCGTCAATCCTACACAAGGAAAGAGAGTATATGGACTCTTACAATTGAAAACTTATCGGATTGAGCCCCTTTTGTAGCGTCATCTCGGGTTGCTTGATCAATGCTCTCTTGTGCTTCAATCAGCTCCCCTTTGCTCCCTCGATCATGATTGTCGATGCTTTGTCAAGGCTCCAGTTCCAAGATCAAACACCTTACATGTAGTGCTCCTTTAAGGTGACCAAGGTGATAGGAGGTTGGTTGAATTTTCTGTAACTAATGGAAAGTTGTATTTCCTAGGTAATTCATCAATATGTATTTTCTAGAGGATTTAGACAATGGTATGCCTAGAGAGGTTGAGTCTAATCTCTAGAAAATGAAGGAGTTCAAGCACATCTTCAAGGTAGAGGTTGGAATCCTCATTAGAGTGTTAATCTCAAGGAAGATGACTTAGAACTCTTCGGTTTAGAGGCTTGGGATGAGGTATATGGTCATGA
Organism: Magnolia changhungtana; assembly: GCA_030180095.1. Classification (NCBI taxonomy): domain Eukaryota; kingdom Viridiplantae; phylum Streptophyta; class Magnoliopsida; order Magnoliales; family Magnoliaceae; genus Magnolia; species Magnolia changhungtana. The sequence goes on from JASAUF010000648.1 coordinate 677,782, forward strand.
ATTCACCTAAGTTTCTATTACACCAAAAATCCATCCTTATGTCCAAGAACCGAATGCCCTTTATAAAAGGTTCGAGTTCCAACAGTCATAAAACAGATAAATAATGGATCTGTCGATGTCATCAAAAGGTCTTTGATGCCATTGAAGTGACCTTTGATGTCATCGAAGAGTACCTCGATGCTATCGAGAAAATCAGATAATATAATTTGTTCTCGTTGGACATCTGAATTTCCTGTTCAATGTCATCGAGTGTTTTTCGATGCCATCAAAGGAAACCCCAATGCCATTGAGAAAATCAGATAAAATGATCAATTCTTGCTGGATATATCTGACTTCCTATTCGATGTCATCGAGGAGATCTTCAATGACATCGAAGACCCCTCGAGGTATGCTCGATGAGATCGAGCGGTACTCGAAAATTGCTGTTTTGGGCATATGTTTTCACAAAAACTTCGCACCTCTTATAGCCTTACTTGTCATGTTCCAATTAGGTTTCTAAGGTTAAGGGATGATCAACAAAGTTTACCTATTAAGCCAATATCATCTAGAGCTTCAAAGTTTATTTTGTGTTAAAGGTTAAGGTCACCAAGGTACCTCATTTACTTGTTCTTTGCTCATTGATGCTCTTGTCCTTTTGTGTCTTCGTTCTTCATCTTCCAAAGGCTCAACCGACTACATGACACATCGACTCACGTGATTGACAAACAAAATGCACAAATTAATGCACTAACAAAGGCTCAGTTTCCAATCGAGTAACGAGACAACCATCCCGCACATCACGATCGTCGCACTACGAAGCTCAGTCCGCCATTGGGCAATGAATGGAAGTCGATCGTGAGTGCCACTATTGTAAATATCATTAATAGACAAATACTTACAGCTTATATCTTCTTTTTTCTATTGTTATTGTTGAACCACGGTAGCAAATCATGCTAAAAGAACAAGTCCTTAAATTTGTAGACTTACATCTATTGTCACAAGGCAAAAAAAAAAAATTCCATTCGGAAGGGCTAACCCCTACACTTTCACAAATCGCGTGAACACTGAGTGCAACTGATGGTTGAGAGGATAATCGGATCTTGTATCCATTCTCCAATATGTTCATCTCAACACGGGGGAACACTAGCAGTTCAATCAAACCTTGAGTCGCATAGACTCTGGCATGCCCGTACACCATACACACGAAAACCAAGTATGTATCTTTTCATTTCCTCTCCGTGTTTTTAATTTTTATTTCTACCTGCACGGCTGATATTGTATGGAAAATAGCTTTCAGCTGTCAAAAATGGTTTGGGGAGGCAGTGCTTTACGTGCTAATGCATTGTTGCACGTACATGGAATTTAAGCAGTCCAGTAGGTGCACTGTTGTCACTAAATTTTATCTTCAGGTGGGCCACACTAGTTGGATAAATCTGAACCTTCAGTTGACTTCCCTTCTGGTACTGACTCATCTGTCGCACCTTTCAAATAGAAATGAGTTTGGATGTTTTTTCATCGTCTTCCAAACAGACTCTTATAGTCGGTAATGTGTGTTTTCTGTCCATGGTTATCTCATTAGATTTGAATATTTAATGTAGGAATATTATCTTCTAGTGATCATCTGGATGCAATATTGAATTGAATTGTCATGGTTACTCCACCCAACTGCAAATAACCAAATTGTCATTACCTTAGCATACAATACCACAAAGCAGGTAAGAAATTGACGCCAGATATCTCCAACAAGCTCACAATGGAGAACAAGTGATTCACCGACTCTTCATTGCCTGCCCGCCCGCTGCCATAATGCAACCACCCTCAGAGGCTCTGATGGCACCAGTGTACGTTTTCAGGCCCTCTCCTTACTTTGATGCATATATATTTTTGTTATAATAAAATCAATCCAACCATTGATCTATATCATTCATCACATGGGTCCTGTCTTTGATTGCCAACCTTCTCAAAAGTCACTTTAGTGGGACGATTATAACTCTCCAATCAATGGCTAAGTAATGGATAACAGATATTGATTGCATTAGAAATATTTCAATAATCTAAATACACAATGCAAATTGAGATTTGGCTCAAGTATTATTTAGGAGTGCATCCAAAGGAATTCTAAGACCATGTTTCAGCCTGGTGTTAGATCTGTGGATGGGGCATGAGCCTTAGATATTTGAAACCGGTTGCCAGTTTTTAATGCCGAATCCAACGCTCACATACCTACTAATATTTGGTTGATATCAATAGTAACATTATCATTTCTCAGTCTTTTATTTGGTTTACAGGGTTTCAAATGTGTCAGGTCAAGCACAATGGCCAACTCATAGAACCTTTTTTGAGCTTTAATAAATCTATAAGAAAAAGATTCTCTGTTATCTTTTTCTTATTATTGTGTGTTATCAGGTCAAGCACAATTGCCAACTCATAGAGCCTTCTTTGAGCTTTAATAAATCTATAAGAAAAAGATTATATGTTATCTTTTTCTTATTATTGTGTGTTATCAAAAGGAATACGAGAATAGATTATATAAATAAATAAATACAAATGAGAAAAACTCTGATAACTGAAGGAGCCTCACATAACTGAAGGATAGATGAGAAACTCCTGTAATTGAAGGAGAGAGGTAGATGATTACAATAATTGCTATACAGTTGTACACTCAGTTGTCTAATACTCCCCTCAAGTTGGAGTGTGTATGTCATGGACACCTAACTTGCGAATCAGGATCTAGAATTGAGAGGCACCAAATGGCTTGGTAAACACATCAGCAGGCTGGATGGAGGTGGAGATGTGAGCAGTACGAATGATGTGACAATCGATTTCGATATGTTTGGTGTGTTTGTGGAAGACCAGATTTGCAGCAATGTGAAGTGCAGCCTTGTTGTCACAGAATAGTAAGGCTGGTTGTGTATGAGGGAGGTCGCACAAAAGATAGAGCAACTGAGTGACTTCACAGCATGTAGTAGCCATTGCGCGGTAGTTGGCTTCAGCAGAAGAGCGAGCGACGGTGCTTTGTTTCTTGGATTTCTAGGAAATGGGTGAAAAGCCGAATAGGACACAATGTTCAGTAACAGAATGACAGGAATTGTTGCAACTGGCCCAACCAGAGTCACAAAAAGCACGTAATTGCAGGGTGCTGGAAGCAGGAAAAAAATATGCCTCGTCTTGGAGTTTGTTTGAGATAGCGAAGGAGTCTTAGGCAGCATCAAGATGTGGTTGCCTTGGTTTGTCCATGAACTGGCTTAGAATTTGGATGGAGAAGACTATGTTTGGGCGTGTGATAGAGGATTTGTCCACGTACAGCAGCGGAGGATTCATTTAGGCCCATCAAAAACTGCATCATTTTCTCCTGATCTTGATACTCTCGTAATGCTTTGAGGGTTCCCAAGTGCATTCTGACATAGAACAAAGACTGGCAAGTTCATCCCAAAAGGATTTAAGCTGAGAAAAGCATGTAGCAACGGGCATATGCTCTTGCAACAACGAGATGATGTCACGTTGGATTTGTAAGATCCACGATGCATTTACTTTAGAAAAACGTTCCTTGAGATCTGTCCAAATTTCTTGTGCATGCAGAGCCTGCATATATGACACTGGTTGCTAATTCTTTCAACAGAATTTATGAGCCTACCATGTTGTTGCAGCGCAACCACTGAAGGAAATCTGGATCAGTGTCAGCAGGTTTCTTCATGGTCCCATTGATAAATCCCATCTTGTTATTCGCAGTGAGAGCTATCATAATAGCACGGCTCCATGTTGAATAATTGTCCCCAGTGAGAGACTGAGAAACCAACATGACTCCTGGGTTATCTGAATGGTGAAGATAGATGATCTTAAACAAGGAAGATGATTTGCAAACGAAAGCTATCAAAATTTTACTGATCGAATACTCTCCGATATCATAATAAATTTATAAGAAAAGATTCTCTGTTATCTTTCTCTTATTGTATGTTATCAAAAGGAATACAAGAATGGAATATATATATATATATATATATATATATATATATATATATATATATATATATATATATATATATATATATATATATATGTTGATGTCAAAATTTGGATCGCCCTCCACACCTCTGATTGAATCTAATCATGCACAAAAAGTGAGCAAAGAAGACCCTGGCTAAGCCAGGGGACCCTCCGATGCCTAAGTCAGGTCAAGGGAATCGGGGTCTAAGTTGAAAGGTAGAGGGAGAGTACCAGATGTCCTTTTTTTTTCCTCCTGTGGCAACAGGGTGATGGACTACTTATACTTAATGATTGAGCGGTCCGGGTTTGACAATTTCAGCACGATCAGGGGGATTCCTGAATCGTTGAGATATTGTCTGTAATCTGCAGATCGTGTAACGCGTTAAGCGCGTAATGCGTATAATCGGACGAAGTTTTCGGCCACGTCCGGTTATGGCAGTTTCTTCGTTCGGCAAATGAGACTTTATCTACTTAGCTCGGCTCAGCCAAAAGTTATTTACCCGTGCAGTTGTCTTGATGCATATTTTGTTGAACTCGGACGATACGTAGGTCTAAGCCGATATCTCGAATGGGGCTCCGAGGCGAAGGTTTCGCTATAGGTGAAGTTGGCGAGCGAATAGTTCTCGTGCGAAGTGTCGAGTATGCAGTTTTTGCGTTCGCTCGGATCACGGATACTGCCCCGACCCACGGCCGTGGTGAAGGTATTTTGAATGCCATGTCTCTCTGGAATGCTCATATCAGGGCGGACGGATTAGGCCTCGGATGCTGATCCGGCTAGCTGACTCGGCTCGATATTTTGTCCTCGAATCTTATGCAGATTCGGATCTTCCTATAACAGAAGCCCCCTGCTCTTCGAGTTTACTTGTGAACTCGGAGAGTAATCATGCAGTAGTTACTCTCACCCATATTGCAGTAATGATTTTTCAAAATCGAAGCGTCACATCTTAAAATTTCGCGCATGCGGGCTATTTTCGAGCGGAAGCGTGGCGACGGTTACGATCCCAGATAACTGTCCGCCTATGAGGGGACGCCACATAAGCACGAGGGGGGATGTACGGGGCGACTTCCTCTACCCGGGCATCGCCTCGATTGCCGCATGCACGACAAACGAGACAGAAGGCGTTACGCCCGATAGAGTTCTAGCCAATGATGTTTCGCCACGTAGGTTCTCGACTCGGCTCGCGCCGGCTCAGTCGCGAGCATTAATGCTTACCAATTAATGCCAAGATCTTCTGAGGTCTATATATATAAACCCCTTCCGAAGACTGTTGCCCATTTCTTCTTCCAGTGCTCAACTTGCTACCGGAGAAGGCGATTTCCGGCGAAGGCAATTCCGACTGATCTTCATTTCCTGGTGGGAGCGATTTCTAGCTAGTGCTCAGTGAGTCTTGCCTTTACTACTTTTCCTTCTCTTCGAAAGATGTCTTCTGATCTGGATATGGTCCGTAATTTCGATGGAGGTTCCGAGTCGGAGAGTTCCGACAATAGGAGAGGGGCCTCTGAGGGCCCACTCGATGTCGTCCCTCTGTATCCCCCTCCCTGAGGACTAAAGAAGGTAGGGGCTCGGACCCACCGAGCCCAAAAGAGGGGTGTTGTGCGACCCCCAGGGCCGCGGTCGCTAGGACTAGAGAGATGCCACCGAGTGACCGGGCCTCGAAGGTAGTCCCAGGGGGCTCTGTGATTACAGAGTCCCAAATAGAGTGGATCCGTTCGGAGTTTGAGATTCCCGACTCCGTCCGGATCAGGGCCCTAGAGCCCACCGATGCAGTCGGCGCCCCTGCGAACAGGGAGATTGTCGTTTTCCTTTGTACTTTGTAATGTGGACTCCGACTCCCCATGCACCCCTTCATCCGAGCTTTAGTTGCTTACTTGGGGCTAACGCCTGGGCAGTTCGCCCTTAATGCCTGGAGGGTGTTAATTTCTGCCTTCATCATCTGGCGCCAAGTCGGAAATTCAGAACTGACCCCCACAAAGCTGATGAGCCTGTACCAGGCTAAGCACGACAGCAATGAGCCATGGTACTATTTTACGACCAGAGGCAGTAAGGGGTCAGGGCTTGTCTTGGATCTTCCGACTTCTAACAAAGACTGGAAGAACAAGTGGTTCTGGGCCGCGGGTGACTGGGAGGCGCCGACTGCAGAGATGAGGGCCCTGACATATCGGGTCTCCACCAAATTCACTACTCCAGGTCGGATTATGCAACCTTTCCCTCGCTATATAGCCCTTCTTGTTTCGGTGTAGACTCATGGTTTTTCTTATTTTTTTTTTGTAGTCTCTGCGAGGAACCGGCCTTTCCTCTCCTCGGACCAGAAGAATCAGATAGCCAAAGCCAGGGCACAGTCGGGGGAACTCCGTTCCTGATCGGGTCTGATTACGACCTCCTATCTTCACCTGTCCGGTTTGTGTCGATCTCAGCCACGACCTTCTTCCTTCAGTGAGTTTCCTTATTTTCAAGTCTCCCTTACGTTATTTTCATTCGGTCTCTAACTGGTATTTTTGATACGTAGGCATGGCCGAAGCTTCTGGTTCTCGGAGAAGGAAAGCGGCCCCGACAGCGAAGGAGTTGCTGACGACCGAGCCGCAAGTGAAGGTCATTCGGAGGAAGAAAGTTGCGCCCCGCGGAGTTGGTTCATCGGTCCTTACTCTAATTGTCGAGGCTCGGGATATAGCTCCATTTCCTGCCACTCAGATTGCCTCAGCTCGGGATACAGGTCCATTTTCTGCTGCTGCCTCATCTGCGACAACACCATCTACAATTGTGTCCCCTGCCGTGGCACCTCCCAACATATCAGCTCGGGTTGAGGTGCTCTCCGATACAACCATGGTTGCAGTGCTTGCCGATACGACTATGGCCGCGGCTGCTCCTGCGATGAGTACAGGCCCTCACTCACCTTCCTTCACTGTCATTCCTCCCACCGAGGGGCTTCGCCTAGAAGCCTCCTTCAAAGCCGCCCCTTCATCCTCCGAGCGGGACGAGGCTGTTCGGATGGCTGATGCCATGATTGCTCCCCAAGGCAATGATGGGGCCGAACAGGATATTGGGCGCGAGGCTCAGCCCTCAGCGGGCAGTCAGACAAGGGTCGGTGAGACTGCTGATTCGACCCGGGCGGGACCGAGCGGAGAAAGGTTTGAGCAGGGTTATCACTTATCATGTTTGGTACCCTGGGCCGCTAAGCACGCTCTAGAGGAGGATATAGTCCGAAAACTTGGGAAGTCGGATACCTCCTTTTTGAATGATTTGGCTTCTGTATTTTATACGGTAATTATGTCAACTTTTCTTGTCGATTTTCATTCTATTTCTTCCAAGAACTCACTTTCTTATTTTTGTTCAGTCCGTCGTGAAGGTTCTCTTGGTTCGGGAGAGAATAAAGGAGCTGGAGCGGAAAGACACTGAGGCAGGAATTCTTAGGGCCGAGGCTGAAGCCTTACGGGACGAAGCCGCCTCCTTCCAACTTGAACGTGACGAGTTGCATCGGCAGCTTGAAGACGGAAAGGCCAGGGAGCATCATTTGCAAGAAGCAATGGGTAGGCTCGAGGCTGAAGGACTTTGGCTCCAGGGGGTCGTGAAGGACCTCGAGAGCCGGAATGATGCAGCCACAGCCGAACTGACTCGAGCTAGGGATCATGCTAATACCCTTGCCGGGGAGAACACCCGAATTAGTGAGCTCTTGGAGCGGACTAAGGTCGAGGCCGCCGAAGAAATGAGCCGAGCCGTCTCTCAGGCGAAGGAGGTTCAACGAATCGAGGACAAGGCTTCCCAGGCTTCAGCAGTGGCCGTGGCAGTAGCCGCGTATAAGACTTCGAAAGAGAGGGATGCCGAAGCTGGCAAGTTCTTTAACCGTGGCTTTGATGAGTGTCTTGTCGCGATTCAAAACTTGTATCCAGACCTTGACCTCGACCCCTTACTGCCCGAAAATGAAGATGAAAATACCGCCGAGGCAACTCGTCCGAACCAGGCCACCGACTCCCAGGCGCCTCCGACAACCATCAGGACCCTCCGTGTGAACGAGTCTGCATAAGATTTGATAAGTACTCTGAACGAGTCTACATAAGATTCGACAAGTACTCTCCAAGTCCGAAGCCATTCACAGCTGGTGGTGAATCACATCTCTTCAGAGTACGAAGCCAAAGAAACTCGAATGATCGCCTACCTCGACGAAGTGAGGAAACTGATTGAGAAATTTTGGAGTTGTACGATCCGACTCGAATCATTACTTATGCAGATTCGGATCTTCCCATAACAAAAGCCTCCTACTCTTCGAGTTTACTTGTGGACTCGGAGAGTAATCATGCAAGAGTTACTCTCACCCATATTGTAGTAATAATTTTTCAATATCGAAGCATCACATCTTGGGATTTCGCGCATGCGGGCTGTTTTCGCGCATGCGGGCTGTTTTCGCACATGCGGGCTGTTTTCGAACCACTGAACTTGTTGAGCTCCTCGAACCGCTGAACTTGTTGTTGTTGTTATGGGAAGATCTGAGTCTGCATAAGATTCGAGGACAAAATACCGAGCCGAGTCGACTAGCGGGATCAGCATTCGAGGCCTAATCCGTCTACCCTGATATGAGCATTCCAGAGAGACATGGCATTCAAAATACCTTCACCACGGCCGCAGGTCGGGGCGGTATCCGTGATCCGAGCGAACACAAAAACTGCATACTCGACACTTCGCACGAGAACTATTCACTCACCAACTTCGCCTATAGCGAAACCTTCGCCTCAGAGCCTCATTCGAGATATCGGCTCGGACCTACGTATCGTCCGAGTTCAACAAAATATGCATCAAGACAACTGCATGGGTAAATGACTTTTGGCTGAGCCGAGCTAAGTAGATAAAGCCCCGTTTGCCGAACGAGGAAACTGCCATAACCGGACGTGGCCGAAAACTTCATCTGGTTATACGCATTACACGCTTAACGCGCTACACGATCTGCAGATTACGGACAATATCTCCATGATTCAGGAATCCCCCTGATCGTGCCGAGATTGTCGAACCCGGACCGCTCAACCATCAGGTATAAGTAGTCCATCACCCCGTTGCCACAGGAGAAAAAGGACATCTGGTACTCTCCCTTTACCCTTCAACTTAGACCCCGATTCCCTTGACCTGACTTAGGTATCGGAGGGTCCCCCGGCTTAGCTAAGGTCTTCTTTGCTCACTTTTTGTGCAGGATTAGAGTCAATCAGGGGTGTGGAGGGCAATCCGAATTTTGACATCAACATTTTTTGGCGCCGTCTGTGGGAAACTGATACGAAAAGTCAAGTTCCTATTCTTAAGCGTAATGGCTAGAGGAAAGAAGAAAGCAGTAGCTGCGGAATCAAAGCAAAACGAACAAACTCGTTCCTCATCATTACTTCATGCGGAATCAGCCCCGAGACCTTCCCAACGTTCACGCAACCGGGCAAGCAAGTATCGAGCCATGCAGGGTGAGATACAAGCCTTACGTGATGAAGTGAATATGATGAAGCAGCAACAGGAGCCGCAGTTACTTCCGGCTCAAAAAGACCCTGTCCCCGAACCAGTCGGCCCGGTTATTGAAGCCCACTCCGAGCCGAGGAGTGTGAGACATGAGGCACCCCAGCATTCTCAAGTGCTCATATCGAGTCAACATCCTTTTCCGACCTAAATCCGACCCTCGGCTCGGAACACCGCAACGCGAGCTCCGACTAATGCCTCGGTTACTTCAGCCCTGGCACCAACAGATCTCCGTCATCGGTTAGAACGAAGGAGGGGGAGGAGAAGTCCAGAGAGAAGAAGTCCAGAGAGAGAACGCCCAAGAGATTGTGGCAGAAAATAGAGATCCATGGGAGAAGTGGTTCGAGGAGTTCAACAACAAGTTTTTAGCTCTAGAGAAAAAACAGCAACCAACGTCAGTTTCCGTTGCCTTCCAGGTAATGATGGAAGAGACCGAACCTCCCTTCACCTCGAAAATTATGAATGAGGTGATGCCTCAGAGGTTCTAGATACCTCCCATCATTCAATATTCCGGATCTGGGGACCATCCGAGCACGTGGAAGCCTACCGCTCCTGAATGCAGATCCAGACAGCGACGGATGCAATGATGTGCCGAGGGTTCTCAATTACACTAACGGGATCCGCTCGGAGTTGGTAGAGGCAACTCAAACCAAACTCCGTCAACTCCTTTGCAGAGTTAAGCCGACTATTCCTAACTCAGTTCATCAGCGGTAAGAGAAATCGGAAACCCAACACTCACCTGCTTACTATCAAGCAAGGGCCGAAGGAGTCGCTGAAGGATTACATCGCCCGCTTCAATGAGGAAGCGTTACTGGTGGAGGACTATGATGACAAAATGGCCCTCGCTGCTATGTTCAGTGGCTTGAAAGAAGGAAAGTTCACCTTCTCCATTGGGAAGAATCCACCAAAAACACTGGCTGAACTTGTGGCCAGATCTCAGAAGTATACCAACGTGGAGGAATTCACCAATGCCCGTAAAAGTGTCCAGGTGACTGAGCCGAATGGTAAGGGAAAGAGACCTAGGAACGAGGAATCCCAAATGCCCGACAAAGGAACCGATGATCGCACTCCTCATAATCGTCGTTCGAACAGAAGGCCGGAGGGAAGGTTCCGTTCCTACGCCCCCCTTAACACATCCGTTGAACAGATCTTATTGGACATCCGAGGAGAGAAGTTACTGAACTGGCCTGTCTGCATGACAGCCGATCCGGACCATCGAGACAAACGCAAGTACTGCCGCTTCCATCGAGACCACGGTCACAACACGGATGATTGTGTTGACCTTAAGGATGAGAATGAAGCTCTCATTCAGAAAGGGCACCTACGTCGATACACAAAGGAAGGAAAAGACCCTCGGAGAGAGGAGAGGGAGCGGAAGCAGCAAAATAACGTTGCGGAGGAGCCCACCGAAATTTGCACCATCTTCGGGGATTCGTCCGGCGGGGGAGATTTGAACAGGGCACGAAAGGCTCACTCCTGGAGGTTTGAGCCAAAACATTACGTCCATTTGACCAAACGGCCCAGTAAGGAACTTCGAGTCAGTCCGTGCACTCTGACTTTCACGGAAGAAGATGCGCGCGGGATTCAGCACCCGCACGACGACGCCCTAGTAGTCACCATGACCATAGCGAATCGCAAAGTATATCGCATTTTGGTGGACACCGGGAGCTCGGCCGATGTACTCTACTCTGAAGCCTTTGAAAGAATGAGGATTCCACGGACTCATCTCAGGCCTGTGAAGACCCTCTACACGGCTTTACCGGGGAAAGAATGATTTTCGAAGAAGCCATTTCCCTCCCCGTGACTGCGGGAGAAAGACAACATTAAGTCACACTTATGATGGACTTCTTAGTTGTCAATGTGTCATCTGTGCACAACGTCATCCTGGGCAGACCGTCTCTTAACGCGATGAGAGCAGTCGCCTCCACCTATCACTTGATGATGAAATTCTCCGCCGAGGGCGGGGTAGGCTACCTCCGAGGCGATCAGTGAGAAGCTCAGAGATGTTATGCAGTCGCAGTTAAGAAAGGAGCAGCCAAGCAAACTCTTACCATCAATACCCTGGGACTCGTGGAGAACTCATCGGTAGAAGAACTAGAGAAGGTGCCTCTCGACGAAGACGACCTGAGAAAAACTGTTCAGCTTGGATCGTCATTAAATTTCGAGCGTCGATCTACGATGTTGGACTTCTTAAAGCAACACCGAGATGTCTTCGCATGGTCACACGCTGACATGCCAAGAATCTCTCCTAATGTTATGGTCCACAGACTGAATGTGGATCCAGATTACAAGCCAATGAAACAAAAGAGAAGGCCGTTCGACGTCGAACGATATGAAGCCGTCGCCGAGGAGGTCTCTGTCCTGCTCGACGCAGGTTTCATAGAAGAAGTGTATTACCCCGACTGGATAGCAAATGTTGTGCTTGTGAAAAAATCCAACGGGAAGTGGCGAGTCTGTGTGGATATTCAGATCTGAACAAGGCCTGTCCTAAGGACAGCTTCCCATTGCCTCGGATCGATCAACTAGTGGACAGCACCGCCGGACACGAGTTGCTCTCGTTCCTGGATGCCTATTCCGGATACAACCAGATTACCATGCATCCCTCAGATAAGCAGAAGACCACCTTCGTCACAGATAAGGGACTCTACTATTACCAAGTCATGCCTTTGGCCTGAAAAATGCTGGGGCAACATACCAGAGACTAGTAAATCAGATCTTCGCTAAGCAGATCAGACGCACTATGGAAGTCTATGTTGACGACATGTTAGTGAAAAGTATCAGAGCATTCGATCATCTTGCAGACCTCGAAGATACATTCAGTGTCCTTCGAGAATACCAGATGAAGTTAAACCCTACTAAATGTGTATTCGGACTCGAATCAGGAAAGTTCCTCGGTTTCCAGGTCAGTCAGCGAGGTATCGAGGCCAATCCTGACAAGATCAAGGCTCTCCTCGACATGAAATCGCCTCAGACCATAAAAGAAATACAGTGCCTTACGGGAAGAGTTGCTGCGCTCGGACGCTTCATTTCCAGGGCGACTGATAAATGTCTCCCCTTCTTTCAGCAGTTGAAAGGTCATAAGAAGGCAAAATGGATGCCAGAATGTGAGCAGGCCTTCCAGCAATTAAAACAGTATTTAGGTTCACCCCCTCTGTTATCCAAACCTGAAGAAGGAGAGCCCCTACTCCTCTACCTCGCGGTCTCCGCCTCGGCCGTCAGCTCGGCCTTGATTAGAGAAGTCAGGGGCAAGCAGTACCTAGTGTATTACGTAAGCAAGACCATGGTATCTACCGAAACGAGATATCCATCTTTGGAGAAGTTAGCGCTTTGCCTTGTTATCTCGGCTCAGAGGTTACGACCCTATTTCTAGGCTCACTTTATTATCGTATGGACCGACTCTCCCATGAGACAAGTTCTTTAGAGGCCCGAGGTGTCCTATCGGATAACCAAGTGGGCAATTGAGCTCGAAGAGTTCGACATCCAATTCCATCCGATGACAGCAATCAAGGGTCAAGCTGTAGCTGATTTCATCGCCGAGTTCACAACCTCGAGCATGGAGGAAGTCAGTGCAGAAATCGAAATGACTCCGCCCGTTCCTCAGAACAATCAAGAAGTTGAATCGGATCTGGGATGGGTTCTCTATATTGATGGGTCATCCAACATCAAAGGGGCGGGAGCCGGAATCGTCTTGGTAGCACCCGATTCCACGACAGTCCAATACGCGATCAGGCTCGGGTTCAAAGCATCAAATAATGAAGCAGAATACGTGGCGCTGTTAGCCGGGTTGAGGTTAGCAGCGAGTCTGGAGGTTCAGACTCTCCAAGTCCGAAGCGATTCACAGATGGTGGTGAATCACATCTCTTTAGAGTACGAAGTCAAAGAAACTCGAATGATCGCCTACCTCGACGAAGTGAGGAAACTAATTGAGAAATTTTGGAGTTGTACCATCCGACAGATTCCTAAAGCAGAAAACTCATGGGTTGACGCCCTAGCAAGACTCGCCTCGGCCTCTGAAGGGAAAATCCCGCGGTTCGTCCTCGTTGAGTTCATTGAACATCCGAGCATCGGCCAGTCAGAAAAGGTCAACCTCGTTCACACCATTCCGAGCTGGATGGACCCGATCTTCAATTATTTTTCATTCGGTGGAGTCCCTTCAGATAAGCTGGAAGCGAGGTGATTGAGAGTCCGAGCGGCCCAATATGTCATACTGGATGGAGTGTTATATAAGAAGGGGCATTCTCAGCCTTACCTTAGATGCCTCCGACCAGATGAGGCCGATTACGTGATCTGAGAAATTCACGAAGGGATCTGCGGAAATCATTCTGGTAGCCGAGCCCTGGCCCTAAAGATACTCTGTCAAGGGTACTTCTAGCCAACCCTCAAACAAGACTCGAAAGATTACGTTCAAAAGTGCGATAAGTGTCAATGTTACGCTACCGTACCGAGACAACCGGTGGAAGAGATGACTCCCATGAGTGAGCCATGGCCATTCGCCCAATGGGGGATCGACATCATCGATCCCTTGCCTATAGGGAAGGGACAGGTCAAGTTCGCAATTGTTACTGTCGACTATTTCACTAAATGGGCCAAAGCCGAGCCTGTGGCAAAGATTACCAAGCGGAAGGTGGTCGATTTCGTGTGGAAAAATATTATCTGTCGGTTCGGAATCCCACGAACGATCGTATCTGACAATGGCCGACAGTTCGATAATGATAAGTTCCGAGGTCTGTGTCGGGGGCTCGGCATCACGAATGCGTATTCGTCACCTCGGCACCCACAGTCAAATGGACAGGTGGAAGTAGTCAATAAGGTCATTAAGCATCATCTCAAAACTAAACTAGAAAAGCCAAAGGGCAACTGGGCGGAGGAGCTCTCAATCGTCCTTTAGGCTTACAGGACTACCACCCAGTTCTCGATAGGGGAAACCCATTTTTCACTCTCTTACGGCTCGGAAGTAATAGTGCCAGTGGAAATCGGCCTCCCCACGGTTCGGGTCCAAGATTTCAAAGAGGATCGAAATGTCGAGTAGATCGCGGCCAACCTGGACCTACTCGAAGAAGTTAGGGATGTTTCCAGACTCCGCGTCGCCGCTCGACAACAACAGGTGGCTCGATTCTATAATTCCAAGGTTAAGGCCAGACGATTTAGGCCAGGCGACTTGGTCCTTCGTCGAGTCTTTCAAAACACTGCTGAGCCGGGCGCTGGACTATTCGGACCTAACTAGGAAGGGCCCTATCGGGTGGTCCGTTCAATGAAATCGGGGTCTTATCATTTGGAAGATCTCGAGGGCCGTCAACTCCCCCACCCTTGGAACGCCGAGCATCTGAAGGTGTATTACCCCTAATGAGATGACCTCCGAGCGGCAAGCCTTTAAGGTCATGAATAAATGTACGCCTCCAAGCAGCTAGCCTCTAAGGCTCTCAATAAAATTCTCCACTTTTACATAAGTGGATAAATTTCTACAAAGGCATCCCCCCCTTAACCGAGGAAAAAAAGCCAAGAGGCGACCCGACTCCCTAGCAGGAGTCGGACCAATTTCTATAAAGGCATCTCCCCCTGATCGGGGGGAAAAGCCAAGAGACGATCCGACTCCCTCAGCGGTGGAGCCAGACCAATTTCTACGAAGGTATCTCCCCTTGATCGGGGGGAAAGATAAGAGACGATCCGACCCCCCAGCAGTGGAGTCAAACCAACTTCTACAAAAATCTCCCCCTAATCAGGGTTTTAAAAGAGAAATTCAATCCCCAAGCAAGGAGGTTAGTTCGACTAATATAAAAGATCATTGACGAAGGCATAGCAAGCAGACCCCGTAAGGGTCGGATTAAGCGACGAAATTTTAACAGGTTAACCTGTTAAATAAACAACTCAGATACCCATTCGGAAAAATCGGTTCATCAGCCGTACAGAGTCACAATCAATAATACGCGAAATTTTGTTCAAAATCAATTTCATTTAAACTGGAAAGGTTCATTACACAGTACGTCATTGCAAAGTATACTAAAAAAAAAAAAGAAGAAAAGGGAAAACTCTTCAGGTTGTCGGAGGAGCCTGAGAGTCGGTGGCCTGGTTCGGACGAGTCGCCTCGGCGGTATTTTCATCTTCATCTTCATCTTCGGGCAGTAAGGGGTCGAGGTCGAGGTCCAGATACAAGTTCTGAACCGTGACAAGACACTCATCAAAGCCACGGTTAAAGAACTTGGCAGCTTCGGCATCCCTCTCTTTCGAAGTCTTATACGCGGCTACTGCCGTGGCCACTGCTGAAGCCTAGGAAGCCTCGTCCTCGGTTCATTGAACCTGCTTCGCCTGAGAGACGGCTCGACTCATTTCTTCGGTGGCCTTGACCTTAGTCCACTCCAGGAGCTCACTAATCTGGGTGTTCTCCCCGACAAGGGTATCGGCATGATCCCTAGCTCGAGTCAGTTCGGTTGTGGCTGCATCATTCCGGCTCTTGAGGTCCTTCACGACCCCCTGGAGCTGAAGTCCTTTAGCCTCGAGCCTACCCATTGCTTCTTGCAAATGACGCTCCCTGGTCTTTCCGTCTTTAAGCTGCCGATGCAACTCGTCACATTCAAGTTGGAAGGAGGCGGCTTCGTCCCATAAGGCTTCAGCCTCGGCCCTAAGAATTCCTGCCTCAGTGTCTCTCCACTCCAGCTCCTTTATTCTCTCCCGAACCAAGAGAACCTTCGCGAAAGACTGAACAAAAATAAGAAAGTGAGTCCTCGGAAGAAATAGAATAAAAATTGACAAGAAAAGTTGACAGAATTACCGTATAAAATACAGAAGCCAAATCGTTCAGAAAGGAGGTATCCGACTTCCCAAGTGTTCGGACTATATCCTCCTCTAGAGCGTGCTTAGCAGCTCAGGGTACCAAGCATGATAAGTGATAACCCTGCTCAAACCTTTCTCCTCTCAGCCCCGCCCGAGCCGAATTAACAGTCTCACCGACCCGCCCGCTGAGGGCTGAGCCTTGCGCCCAATATCCTGTTCGGCCCCATCATTACCTTGGGGAGCAATCATGGCATCAGCCATCCGAACAGCCTCATCCTGCTCGGAAGATGAAGGGGTGGCTCTGAAGGGGGCTTCTAGGCGAAGCCCCTCGGTGGGAGGAATGACAGTGAAGGACGGTGGGCGAGGGCCTGTACTCGTCACAGGAGCAGCCGCGGCCATGGTCGTATCGGCAAGCACCGCAACCATGGTTGTATCGGAGAGCACCTCAACCCGAGCTGATATATTGGGAGGTGTCACGGCAGGGGACTTAATTGCAGATGGTGCTACCGGTGATGAGGCAGCAGCAGGAAATGGACCTGTATCCCGAGCTGAGGCAATCTGAGTGGTAGGAAATGGAGCTGTATCCCGAGCCTCGACAATCGGAGTAAGGACCGATGAACCAACTCCGCGGGGCGCAGCTTTCTTCCTCCAAACGACCTTCACTCACGGCTCGGTCGTCAGCAATGCCTCCGCTGTCGGGGCCGCTTTCCTTCTACGAGAACCAGAAGCTTTGGCCATACCTACGTATCAAAAATACCATTTAGAGACCGAATGAAAATAATGTAAGGGAGACTTGAAAATAAGGAAACTCACTAAAGGAAGAAGGTCGCGGCTGAGATCGACACAACTCGGACATGTGAAGATTGGAGGCCGTAATCAGACCCGACCAGGAACGGAGTTCCCCCGACCGT
Organism: Magnolia changhungtana; assembly: GCA_030180095.1. Classification (NCBI taxonomy): domain Eukaryota; kingdom Viridiplantae; phylum Streptophyta; class Magnoliopsida; order Magnoliales; family Magnoliaceae; genus Magnolia; species Magnolia changhungtana. The sequence continues at coordinate 694,903 of JASAUF010000648.1, forward strand.
GCCTTGGCTTTGGCTATCTGATTCTCCTGGTCCGAGGAGAGGAAAGGTAGGTTCCTCGTAAAGACTACAAAAAAAAAAAAAGGAAAACCATAAGTCTACACTGAAACAAGAAGGGCTATGTAGCGAGGGAAAGGTTGCATAATCCGACTTGGAATAGTGAATTTGGTGGGGACTCGATATGTCAGGGCCCTCATCTCTGCAGTCGGCACCTCCCAGTCACCCGCGGCCAAGAAGCACTTGTTCTTCCAGTCTTTGTTAGAAGTCGGAAGATCCAAGACAAGCCCTGACCCCTTACTGCCTCTGGTCGCAAAATAGTACCATGGCTCATTACTGTCGTGCTTAGCCTGGTACAAGCTCATCAACTCTGTGGGGGTCAGTTCTGAATTTCTGACTTGGCGCCAGATGATGAAGGTAGAAATTAACACCCTCCATGTATTAGGGGCAAACTGCCCAGGCGCCAGCCCCAAGTAAGCAGCCAAAGCTCGGATGAAGGGGTGCATGGGGAGTTGGAGTCCACTTTGCAGAGCACAGGAAAACGGCAATCTCCTCATCCGCAGGGACGCCAGCTGCATCGGTGGGCTTTGGGGCCCTAATCCGGACGGAGTCGGGAATCTCAAACTCCAAACGGATCCACTCTATTTAGGACTCTGTAATCACAGAGCCCCTTGGGACTACTTCTGAGGCCTGGTCACTCGGCGACATCTCTCTAGTCCTGACGACCGCAACCTTGGGGGTCGCACAGCACCCTGCCTCCTTTAGTCTTCGGGGAGGGGGATACAGAGGGACGGCATCAAGTGGGCCCTTAGAGGACCCTCTCCTACTGCCGGAACTCTCCGATTCGGAACCTCCATCGAAATTACGGACCGTATCCAGATTAGAAGACATCTTTCGAAGAGAAGGAAAAGTAGTGAAGGCAAGACTCACTAGGCACTAGCCGGAAATCACTCCCACCAGGAAATGAAGATCGGTAGGAATCGCCTTCACCAGAAATCGCCTTCTCTAGTAGCAAGTTGAGCACATGAAACAGAAATGGGCAACAGTCTTCGGAAGGGGTTTATATATATAGACCCCAGAAGATCTTGGCATTAATTGGCAAGCATTAATGCCCGCGGCCGAGCGGGACATCATTGGCCTGAACTCTGAGGGTGTAACACCTTTTGTCTCGTTTGTCGCACATGCGACAATCGAGGCCACGCCCGGGCAGAGGAAGTTGCCCCGTACATCCCCCCTCATGCTTATGTGGCGGCCCTTCATAGGCGGACAATCATCCGGGATCGTAACCGTTGCCACGCGTCCGCTCGAAAACAGCCTGTATGAGCGAAATTCCAAGATGTGACGCTTCAATTTTGAAAAATCATTACTGCAGTATGGGTGGGAGTAACTCCTACATGATTACTCTCTGAGTCCACAAGTAAACTCGAAGAGTAGGGGGCTTCTGTTATGGGAAGATTCGAGTCTGCATAAAATTCGAGGACAAAATACTGAGTCGAGTCGGCTAGCGGGATCAGCATCCGAGGCCTAATCCGTTCGCCCTGATATGAGCATTCCAGAGAGACATGGCATTCAGAATACCTTCACCACGACCGTGGGTCGAGGCGGTATCCATGATCTGAGTGGACGCAAAAACTGCATACTTGACACTTCGCACTAGAACTATTCGCTCGCCAACTTCACCTACAGCAAAACCTTCGCCTCGGAGCTCCATTCGAGATATCGGCTCAGACCTACGTATCGTCCGAGTTCAACAAAATATGCATCAAGACAACTGCACAGGTAAATGACTTTTGGCTGAGCCGAGCTAAGTAGATAAAGTTCTGTTTGCTGGACGAGGAAACTGCCATAACCGGACGTGGCCGAAAACTTCATCCGGTTATTCGCATTACGCGCTTAACGCGCTACACGATCTGCAGATTACGGACAATATCTCCACGATTCAGGAATCCCCCTGATCGTGCCGAGATTGTCGAACCCGGACCGCTCAACCATCAGGTATAAGTAGTCCATCACCCCGTCGCCACAGGAGAAAAAGGACATCTGAAACTCTCCCTCTACCCTTCAACTTAGACCCCGATTCCCTTGACCTGACTTAGGCATCGAGGGTCCCCCGGCTTAGCCAGGGTCTTCTTTGCTCACTTTTTGTGCAGGATTAGAGTCAATCAGGGGTGTGGAGGGTGATCCAATTTTTGACATCAACATATCTCATATTTGTGTGGCCCACTCTAGAAGTTGAATGAACGGTTTGAATATAAAGAACTAGGCTCGGACCCAAAAGATCCGCCCAGCAAGACCTGAACCTGATTAGCCTAAATACGACTCCTATGGGATCCGACCCAAACTCGACCCATTACCAGCCCCACTTGTCTCCTCTTACATACTCCACCCGACTTCTGTTAGGGGTTGTTTGGGTGCCCGTAATTTGTTTAGTTGTAAATATATTACAATCGGTTTACATGTTATTTCAAGATAATCAGATAAGGACCAATTAGCAATATTTGGTTGAAATGACAATTCTACACTTTTAATAACAAAAGCAAAATATACAATTTATGTCCTAAAAAGTAAAAAAGTTTAATCTACCCTCTTAAGGGCCTCTTTGGCTGAGCAGATTAAGAGGGATTAGGAGGGATGGGATGGTAAAATCCAGGGATATGCCAAACGAGCCAAACAGACCCGATGAACTTGTCTTAGGATATAGCAAACCCATGGATCTTAAACCAATCCACTTACATCACCATCATTACCTTAAATTTGATCCCATCCCTCCTAATCTCGTTCAATCATGCCTGGGGCGTGTTTGGTTGGACGGATTGGAAGGGATTGGAAGGTAAAATCCCGGGATATGCCGGGCGTGCCAAACGGACTCGATGAGCTTGTCCCGGGATATAGCAATCCCATAGATATTAAACCAATCCACTGACACCACCATCATTACCTTAAAATCCATCCCATCCCTCCTAATCCCATGGGATTTGTCCAGCCAAACAGGCCCTAAAAATCCAATCACAAATTAAAATGTTCATATCATCAAGTAACATAAAAGAACTGACTAACAAAATAGTCCAACATAATCCAACCATCGGATGGCCCCATGATGGAACACAAGACGATCCAATGGATGAACAATCATGTCGACCACGATCAACAGTGAGATGATCTCCAAATATGATCCACGGAAGTCATCAAGACTATCAGAACGTTAAAACAAGCATATCTCATAAACTAGAATGAGTTACTTGACGTACCATATATGATTTTGGGGTAGGAGAATCTACTTTAACCAACTAACCTAGCCATGCCGGTTGCTCATGCCGAATTTGAGAGATTCCATCAGATCGATGGTCGAGTTCCATGTTTATTTCTGTTTTTACTATTTTTAGTAAATTTTAGTTCGATTATAACTCTTCATCTGTCGGGCTTTAGAAGTTGTGTCCAACATGAAAAGTATTTAGAAAAATTAGGAGAATAAAGTGGTTAAGCCACATAGGACACTTACGACACTTAATATAAATAGAATTTTACTATTCATAGTAAGTTACGAATTTTAGGGAGTTTTAGTTATAGTTTAATTCCTAAACTTCTTCCAAGTCTTGGTATTCCTATTTAAAGGGTTGTAGACTTGTTTATCAATGATCAATAAGTTCCTTTCATATATTTTAAAATTATTTCTATTTTTTTTCCTTGTTGATTCGAGAAGTCTTTGTGAGGAGTCTAGAGAAGCTCCGTGGATTCGGTGTAGTTATCCTTAAGGAATATGGTGATCGACCTCATCATGTTGATCCCTGCGTTAGTAATCTGTTTACATGTAAGCAAATTGTGCGTTTGGCTAGCCTGTAAAGTGTTTCCAATGAATAAAGTAAGTTTTCATACCATAGAGCTTAGGTGGTGAACCTTTCAAAATATGTAAATCAAATAATAAAGACTTGATTTTTTTTTAAGGATCCTAAGAGAGCATTAAAGCATACACACGTTAAATAGATTGGATGCCTTCCACCCATCTCAGTGGGCCCCAAATGCAATTTAGAAGGTTTTTAATAGTGTGTGTCCTATCCTTCCCTCGTCTGGTCCATTTGATAATGGATGAGCTATTTTTTTAGGGCCACTGGAGAGCATCAAGGGAAGTACATGATTGATATATTGGATGTACAATACACATTATGGTGGGTTCCACATATCATGAGCGTATAATAACCATTGTTTTCTAACATGTATAATATTTTTTTAGCTGTAAAGACTTGACCTGTAATCTGAAACATGGCTTTTTACCGGGTTTCAAATTACAACTAAAAGTTGTGATCTGTTTACAACTTGTAAACTCTTTACAAGCAAATGCATGCATTCAAACAGCCCTCGTAATCAGATTACCTGTAATCCCTTTACAACTTAAGGACTTAAAGGCATCCAAACAACCCCTTACATTTATTGTCATCTGTTGTATACAAATGTGGATTGGGTACTGCCCTTACCTATATGGTTAAGGCACAATGTAGCATGATTTGATTGAATAATAGGCAATTGCCAGAGATGAGGTCACAGAAAACATGTTTGAAAGTTGTTCAGTTGGTTCCCTATCTTAGACACTAGCCTGTCGTGTAATCAAATCCCACTACACTAAGCATGCAACAGTTCACAATCTAGGTCCATTACATAACCTATTATATGAGTTTACATTTGGCTTGACGCAATCCACGTTACCCAATGAGAAGTTGCCACCCGTTGGCACTCATGTATGAATGGTGGGAGGCAATCGTACTCGCACCACAAGAGCTCAAAGATTCTTATTTCTCGTGAATACATAGCCTGTCAAAAGTAGCTTCGTTCAAAGCCATATGCACGTTGCAACAGAAATGTGGATATCATTCGTAAGACATGTGACTGATAGACAAGCGACACGTGTGACCAATTTCCATATGTAAAAAGTTTTAAAGTTCTTTCGATGACCAATTTTTCACAACGCAGCTTATACACGGCATGACCGTCCTAAATCAGAAATGAATCAATATCGAGAGAAAATTTTCCTTCGAGAAGATCGAATGCACTAAGGAATTAGAATACATGGCATGACTGTCCTAAATCAGAAATGAATCAATATCGAGAGAAAATTTTCCTTCGAGAAGATCGAATGCAGCAAGGAATTAGAAGCAAATAATGGAAAGTTCATCTGAAATTAGAAACAAATCAAATATGATGACACCATATAGTAAGGATTCAAGTTCCGGATTCTATTAGGACATGGTCGTTGTGCAATCAAAGATTGACACGGAATCATACATGGCCACCGCCTCCCAGAAACTTATAAAAGCATCACTCAACAAAGAGCTTTAGCCCCTCTCCCCACACAATCAATCTCTCTACGGTGCAAAGCTGATTATCCTTAGCTTTACGCACTCCACTTATGTCCAGCCACAGTACAGTAAGTTTGAAGCCATTATATTAGTTTAGATTCACCACTGTCCAATGCCATTGCTGCAGTACACCTTAGGACTAGGTTAAATGTCCACGACCACCATCGTTGGATCCCTGATCATCGAGTTTCTAATTGATCAATCAACAGTCAGATCGCACTGACTTCACGTCACGATCGTCTAATGACTGTTTAGTATTTCCCACAACCATTTTGCTAGTACAAGTAGCCGTAGGTGTTTATTTTCTTCTCTACTTTATTTTCTTTTACGTTAATTGTACTGATCTTACATTCAATTAATCAAATCAACAATTAGACTTATTTTTAATCTTGTCCATCCATTATTAATTCATTGAGAAACTTGATATGCAATTACCATTGAAAGAAATGTCCTTTGCTCAAGGCAAAAAGATCACATTTTGAATGATTGACCCTCCCCTTCTAAAATCGCTTGATAACTGTAACAATTAATGGTTGAACAAGCAGGCCAACCTTCATAGGTCTAGTCCTAATTTTACTAGTTTGTCACATGGGGTTACAAGCGTTTAATCAATTCGGATCAAATATGACTCTAACACATTCGCCACTATTCTTAATCTCACGTGTTTGATTGAATTTAGGCATGTGATCACTTGTCTTGATTGAACAACAACATGTAATAGAGCATCTATGGCTCCAAATTGAGAGGGATTGAGTACTACCTTTGTATGGAAGTTGGTGTAGGTATGATATGAAGAGATTTGATTGAATATCTTGTGAAAACTCCATCAAGTTTACAGCATGTTTTGCGTAGATGCGGCTTTGGTGGATCTTAGATCCAGAGGTCAATGGATCCTACATTATAGGCCCATCTTGACACGTGTCTTATATTCATGCCATCCATACATTTGCCATATCATTTTGAGCTATGAGCTAATGAATATAACAGATCCAAATCTCAAGTAGACCACACCACATTAAAGATTGAATGGCCACCATTAGAAACTTCTTGGGGGGCCATAGGAATGTTTATTTGCCATCGGCAAGGAAGACCTGGATCAAGGACCACACAAATATCAACTTGATCCAAAACTTTTGTGGCCTTCGAGAAGTTTTCAACTTTTCAACGGTCAATCACCATGGTTTCTCTTTGTGTGGTCTACCTAAGATTTAGATCTGCTGCATTTTTGGGCACATGCCCTAAAATGACACGGCGAAAAGGATGGACGGCATGGACATAAGACACATACATCATGGTCAGCCCCATAGTTACCGAAATTTGAGGACTGCATACTGCTATGCAGTGCTATGTGAGCACCCACCATGATGAATTTGTTTTATCCATGCTATCCATTTATTTTTTCAAATCATTTTAGGGCATGAGCTCAAAAATGAGGGAGATTAAAACCTCGGGTGGACCCCTTAACAGGAAAATATTGGAGATTGAATGCCTAGCATTAAAAACTTCTTCAGGGTCACAAAAGTTTTAAATCATGTAGATATTATAATATTTATTTGCCATCCAACCTATTGATTAGGTACAAAAACCTGGATGAAGCCAAAACACAAATATCTTGATTTAAAACTTTTCTAGCCCTTAAAAGTTTTTAATGGGAGCATTCAATCTCCACTTGTTTCTTGTGGTGTGGTTCACATAACACCATCCTGCAGTCAAGTCATCACTGGCAATGTCGGTATGCAATCTGTGCTTGTGTTCTCCCTAAATGAGGATTGCCTATTGAAATATGCAGATTTCTATAGACCCCACAATGATGTTTATGTTTATCCATGTTGTCCATTCATTTTAGATCATTATTTTAGGACATGTAACTAAAAATGAAGCAGATCTAACTAACAAGTGGACCACACCATAGTAAGCAATGATGATTGAATGCCCACCGTTAAAAACTTCATAGGGCCCATTGTAATGTTTATTTACCATCCAACCAGTTGATTAGGTCACAAAGACCAGTATGAAGGAAAAATACAAATATCAGCTTGATCCAAAACTTTTGTGGCCCATGAAGTTTTTAATAGTGGGTGTTCAATCACCACTATTTTCTATAGTATGGTCCACCATGGATTTTGATCTGTCTAATTTTTAAGTTGATGCCTAAAATTAGCTGGCAAAATGGATGGACAGGGTGGATAAAATAAGGAGATCATGGTAGGGCCCAGAAAGCACCATCCAGCAGTGATTGGGTAGTGTGAGTAGGGGACCCGATTGCCTATTAACACTGTCCTATTGGATGGTGCTCTGTGGGGCCCAAAATGATGTGCTTTATCCATATCGTCCATCCATTTTAGGTCATTATTTGAGGGCATAAGACCAATAGTGAGGTATAGCCAAATATCAGGTGAACCACACCATAGGAAAGTGGTGGTGACTGAAACCTCATAATTAAAAACTTCTTAGGGCTCATTGTAAAGTTTTTCTTTCCATCCAAATTGTTGATTTGGTCACAAACCAAGATGAAGGAAAAAAAAAAGAAAATATTAGCTTGATCAAAAACTTTGTGGCCCCAGGAAGTTTTTATTGATGGGTGTTCAATCACCACTATTTCCTCTGGAATGGTCCACCTGAGATTTTGATCTACCTCATTTTTTGGATATACCTTTTGACCAATGTGTAATGAATATTTATGGTAGCCAAAGAGGTTTTAGTCCCACCTAACATGCCAAAAACAAAATTGTTCGATTGCATTTCAATCAAACACAAGACCACACGTGTGATAAAGGGCATGTATTTAGATTCTGTGTGCAATTAAAAAGTGCGGGGACGCTAGAGTCGCACTCGACTCAATGTTTGATCGAACACTAGTGCCCTTTGCTGAGTCAAATTGATTATAGATAGGATGCAAGATCCAGTTATTGTCTTAACCATCAGTTGTGATAACGATATGGCAACTTGTGAAAGGGTAGTGGTTAGCCCTTCCGAATGGATTCTTTTTGCCTTGTATACTAAGGATTTGTTCTTTCCTCACTAATTTAGTTTTATACTTCTCGAAGGAATAGAGATGAACAAATAAACAAAAAAGAAGGTTAAACAATGCCGTTTTTAATAATATTTGAATATATGGCTCATTACAATTGATGGAGTATCGAAATAACTAAAGTAATAAATAAACAAAAGATAAATACCTAATCTATCTATAAGAACAGATGATCGATGAGAATGATCAGTAGGATGTGACCAAAGAGGTGTAATCGCCTAAGCAAGAACTTAGTTGATTGAAATCCATCAACTTAGGGATGTTGACATTAATTTAATCGTAAGGTATTGTAGCGGAGGAAGCTAGACTGTAACGATCTATGTTAGAATTAGGCTAGGCTATACTAAGATAAAAGTGAAGATAAATTAAAGATAAATTGTAAAAAGTATATAAATGTATTTGTCATAAGGCCTTGAGCTCTTCTTTATGTGCTCCTTTAATAGTTTATCGAATCGGTTAAACTCTCGTTGCGTTTCTTTGTTGAATTTTCCGCGTATTTAGGATGCATTCCGAATGACTCTTGATAGATCTAAAATTGTTGGCTTCTCGGATGTTCTTCTCATAGTTGATCCCTTGATGTGAGATCTTCCTGACTCACTAATCGAATATGAGATCAATAAGGAGATTGTTAATCTTGGACCTCAAATCAATCATGGCCACTCGTCTGATGGCCCACCTCCTGCATTTGAAACTTACTCCCTGATGGTTTGGAGTGCTAGAGGGATTAGATAGTGTGGATTCACCTAATATTGATCCGTTATCAGACGACTTAGGTAAGATCTTTCATCAAGCTCTCACATTCTCTTAATTTCGATTTATGTATGGCTTGGGACCTGAATTTCTTGATGTTCACTCTCTTCCGATTTGGGTCCTAACTACAACCAGATTTGCTTGGATATGGATTTGATCTTCAGATATTCGGGATCTTTAAAGCCTTCGTGAATTCTCCGAATGTCTCCGGGAAGATCTCCCATTTTAAAAGAACTATGAGAGATAGTCTTACCGAGTGTATCATAGGCTGATCCATGTTAGGATTCTTACCTTGATGGATCTTTTATAGATGTTCCAGGTACGTTGCCGCATTCATTGTTTCATTTAATCGTGGCCACATAATGTATGACGGTTTGCTCCCTTAAAGGCATGTGTAAGGGTTTGTGCCTCTGCATTAACAACGGAACACGTATCACTGAAGGGAAGATCAATCGAAAATACTCTCGATTGCAAGTATGATTTTCATGAATACTAAGTCTGTAATGTTAACACGTGGCGAATTTCCATTGGTCCACGTCAGGGTGTCGAAAATGAGTGTAAACAATGCCTCCACATCCTTTCATATCGAGAAATGTGATGGAACGTTTAACATTTAAGTTTTCAATAGCTGTTCTGACTCTCAATGCGTGACAGCACAGGGTTTGCGTTCAATCGTCATGCAAGTTAATGCGAGTGTTGGAATTCTCCTAGCATGATTGTCAGCTTTTATTGTAGATGCGAAACCAGTGTTTCATTTATAAAACTAAAAATGATGCTCTTAATAGGCGACAACCTAAGCTTGAAACTTGGCCATTATTTTATTAATCAGACGAGGACAAAACTTACAAATTGGATCAGCCAAAAATATTTAAATAATGTCTCGTAACAAATCTTTGTGCCAGGTGATCTTTTCCTTATTACTTCATTCTTCATTTTGGCCGAGTCTTATCAATGGTCATCCTTTCTTTAGTTTATATACACTCACATAGTGTAAGATAATACTTTTTCAAATACCGGCCATTAATAGGATTTCTGCTCTCAGTCGTTCATATCTTATAACAAATATGCTCCTCCATCTATGACTTTCTTAATCTTCAGCGGTCCTTCCTATGTTGGCGACCATTTACCGTATTTTTTGTCATTCGCTCCAATTGGTAGCTTAGTTTTCGACACTATTTCTCCTTCAATAAAGCTTTTCCCTTTCACCTTCCTGTTTTATGTTATAACGACTTTGAGTTTGTGAACCTTCAATTTATACAGGGCTTGCAATCGAACACTGTCCAGCTCTTCCAACGCCATAAGCATGGACTCAGTGAATTTTTCTAGAGTTCGCTTGTGCTGATATGCTACCTTTAGGGAAGAAATGTTAACTTCCATGGGCAATACAACATCATGTATATATGTTAGTGTGAAAGGTGTCATCCATGTACTGGTTCTTTGTGAAGTGTGATAAACCCACAATACTTCTGACAACGTTGTATGCCACAATTGTGAATTATTCACTGCCATCCGTTTGATGATATTCTTTAGGATTTTGTTATTTGACTCGACATGTCCATTGGCCTAAGCATAATATGATGTGGAATATACAAACTTGAACTTGCGCGCCACTACAAAAGCTTAGATTTGTGCTCTTAAGAAAGTTATTCCTTTATCTACAATAATTATCTTGGGGATGTTGAATTGGTGGATGAAATGTTCTTTAATAAAATCAATAATTTCTACCTACCCATCTCCCTTCGTCAGTCGCGCCTCCACCCATTTGGTGAAATAATTAATTACCACAATGATGAAACCTTATTGATTCGAGGAGGGCAGATATATCTGTCCTATGATGTCAATGGCCTAAACTAGAAAATGCAATGGTTTCACAATTGGATAAAGCTCTAATACCGGGACATGCTGCAACAGACCATGTCTCTGATATGCCTGGCATCCTTTTGCATATTTCATGTAATCCTTTTATGTAATCGGCTAGTAGTAACCATACCTTCGAATCAACAACTGCATCTTCTGACCTACCTAGTCTGCTCCATAGATGCCTTCATGTATCTTGCCCATAACCATTATGGCTTCATCTGAAATTGCACGGAAGCTTATAGGGTTTAGAATTGTAGCTAAGTCCTAATGGGGGGTGAATAGGACCGTTTAAAATTATCCACCAATTAATACAAATTAATTCACAGTGAATTAGGTCCAAGCTCATAGACAATAAAAAAGATAACAGCAAAGTAGTTTATGTCATGCCCCAAACTCGGAAACCGGGTTCACAAAACTCCCGATCGTCGAATTCGACTCCGACAGCCTTCGTAGTACCCCATTCTCGGCTTCCAGCACTCATATGCCAGTTTCTGATCCTGGGATCCTACAAGAAGGATTTTTCAGTGTGATTTTTTTTTTTGTAAAGGTGCATAACTACAAGTGTACCCAAATCATAAAGGCAACATCATCATCATATATCCACTAATATGAACATTTGAGTACAATGCTGAAAGGAAAATACATAAATAACAAAATCTCCAAAGCGATCTGCCACAAGCTCCTGTCTCAATGTTGCTATGACCTAACGTCACCTGCACGCAACGGTCGTGCATAAGCTTATAGAAAGCTTATAAGGTGGTGTATGTATGTACGCAAAGTATGTGCCAAACATCTAATATCAGCGTAAGCGGAATACTGGTAAGTCTATAAGTCATACAATATCAGAATATGCAATGTAGATTGGCTATGCAATGCAGAGTCATGGTGAGCCAAATATCGGATGTTGAGGATGCAATGCGATATGCAATTCATGACGAACCACTGAAATGGCGGTAAACATCGTACTAATTAAAGAAGGAATATGCCAATATGTCCTAGAGGGGGGTGAATAGGACTTCTTAAGGTTTTTATGATTTATTTAAAAAATCCTACTTCACTAATCCTGTGATCATGCAATTATTAGGATTACTCAAATGTAACTCTACTGACTTTCAAGCCTGGTAGAGGATCCAATCACAAACTATTTTAGAATTAAGTAGTACGCAAGCTAACTTATGATGGATATGACTGTATAGGTGTGTGTGGTGTGATCAAATATTCAGATATGGAAGTATTAAATCTAATCACACAATCATAAGAATAACAATCTTAAACACAATTATTTTTAAAATGGTTTAACGATAAGTCTACTCCACCCCCGGTAACCGCACTCAACCCTTGACTGTACCAGATTTCACTAAGGAGGTTTCACAACGGTTCACCTCAAACCTAAGGTTTTAAATCAGGTTCACCTTCAACCTTTACAACCTACACTGAGGCTGACTGTTTATGCTCTCACGAGCAAGGGTCAACACAACGCACTCACTTTTAAGCACACTGGCCAAGGATTTTCCACAAGACCCTACTGGAGGTTTCTACACAGTTGACCTCAAACCCAAGATTTCACACGATTCACCTCAAACCCAAGGTTTTACATGGTTTACCTCAAACCCAGAGTTTTACTGGTTCACTCCTAACCAGATGTTTATGCTCTCCACAGAGCAAGGGTCCACACAATGCACCCACCACGTACACTCCCGCCGGAGGCCTCTTAGAGGACTTCAAAGGGTGAAAACCACTTAAGACCTAATCCTACAAAGGAATGATCACAAGTGTCATCTTGGACTCTAGATACTTACAAATAAGTTGATGAGTCTCGTTTAGCGCAATGCCGAAGATCTCCTCCTTGTTGACGAAGAGTCTTCTGCTCCCTTGATTCGCAACACAAGATAATATACCAATACTTGGCTTCAAGTTGGGTCAAGGTCAAGATGGAATCCTACTCTCAAAATGTTTTCCTATTAAAAAAATAGAGCGATTTCAATCTTATGCAATCAAGGCATCCCAGCATAATGATATGTCATTAAGGTAGTAGCTGGAGGATCCTTGAATGCAGAAGTTCATTCCCCAATCTGCTCTATTGAATATCGATGATGAGGGTGGATTGGAGGATGAACTCCCTTGAGAGAAAGGGCTTTGGATATAAGATATAAGTTGAAACACACAAAAGCTCTCTCTACTCTCTCACAGCAACAAAAGACAAGTCCTTTATATATAGGCAAAAAGTTCCAACGGATATAAAACAGTCACATTTATGACAGAGTTCGATATCATCGAGCAGGTTCGATATCATCGAGCGTATACTCTTGATAGCATCGATGGTCTGCTCAATGACTCGAACTCAATGTCATACACTTTTGAAACTCTTTACCAATTGGTCGATGAATCGAAACTATTGTCGATGCCATCGGATTTCGAATTCTGATTCCATCGATGACAGGTTCAATCCATCGACACTTGAAAAATGAGAGAGACTTGACTTTGAAATATTTCAGGTTTTTATGAATGATCGGGGAACTATCGAGGTCATCGGAATTTGAATGTCGATGATATCGATATCAGAGTCGAGGCATTGATAAATCCAACGGATTTTTTGTTAAGCTTGCTGGACAGTTTTTAACCTTGTTCGATGCAATCGACCTGGTATCGATATCATCGATATTTGAATATCGATTCAATCGAAGGGCTCCTGATCATAGTTAAAAACATTCTTAAAATTCTGCTGTAAGATATGCGCGCCTACGATCGATATCATCGATGGATCTCCAATCTTATCGATATTTGATTTCAAATCATATCGGAAAATCATCAATATATCGAAGGAATTTGAGATTTTCATTAAAAAAATAGGGGCGCTGGAAATCTGCCTGTCGATCTTATCGAGCCACTTTCGATGGGCTCGAGATTTGTATATCAATAATATCAATAGGGTAATCGATATATCGATAAATCAGTCCAGATGAGTATTTAGTTGTTAGACACTTTTAGTCCTTATATCGAAGATATCGATAGGTGCATTGATAGATCGATAAATCCGTCCAGATGAATATTTAGTTGCTGGAAACTTTTGGTCCTCATATCGATAATATCGTTAAGGTATCGAGGACATCAACAGAGCAGGTCGATCATTTCGAGGGTGTTTTGATAAAATCGACAAGGCAAGAGATTTTCCTATTTTGGAAAAGTTTTCTTACCTTAAAACCCTATGATTTCTAACTTATTTTTAAGGGTTTTCTTCACCTGGTGTTTTGGGTCATGGGATATGAGGCTTTAGATTTACCTGTGATGAGCTTGCACACATCCGGTTGAGGCAGACGCTTGAATTGATCTTCAAATCAAGTTCCGTAGACAATCTGACTCAACGCTCACATAACTTGACAAACCAGGGCACTTTCAATCTCCCCCTTTGTCAATTAAGTGACAAAAACCCCAAAACACCCTAAAACACTTCTAGACAAATATACCTTAAATTGTGTGTACATGCTTTTACACAATTTTACAATTTCTGTACACAACCAGTAGCTGCTTCCCCTGACTTGTAAACTCCAACTCTCCCTTGCTTGTTGTGGTTGCTCCCCTTAACACCTGCAACAACATCTAAGCAGATATACAATTTCCATTCGGGGTGTTTGTAAATGTTCTCCGCCTTTTTGTCAGTCATTGACAAAGATATATCAAATGATATTGACCGAAGAGTGAATTACTTGGGAGAATTGATCAGGTAGAAGTAAAACAATTGATGTATAATAAGAATTCAATTTAGGCAGACATCAATATTAGAAGCTATGGATGCATATTAAATAACATGAAGCAGTTATATAGTAGTTAAGATATTCATTAAGGACATCTCATGCAATCCATAGCAGAAACGTAGTAAACTAGGGGAACTTTAAAACCTAATCATGACATTAAAGATATGAATTCAATTCAGCTATCTCCAAAATGAAACCACAATATCCAACTATCCAAAATAAACTGCCCAAGATTGGCAGCAAATTAACAGTAATCCCAGCAAAAACACCAAGCCCACGCACAGGTACCAAGAAATTATAATGATATAGAACTTGCACAATCAGCTTCTACCGACTCCGAGAATCACCACGTGTGAGTAAGTCAACCACTTGCTGATTTGTTTGCTGAAGAGAATCGAGTTTTTCTTCAATCACAGTGAGACATCTCTCACAATTGTGAAGTCGCTCCTCCATGCTTACCATACCGTTCAGTAGGTGATGTTCGAGGTGATGAGTTTGGCGATTGGTGATAGACTCCGGACTTAGCAGTGGCATTCGGTTGGATCCCCATGGATATGACGAATGAGCATATGGAGCAGCTGACTGCAGGGGAGCACTGTTTTCTGGAAGAGCTGAAGGAAGACACAGCTGTTGAGCCACTCTGGGAAAACTTGTAGTTTATCTTAGCTATCTTCTTGGATTCTTCCAGATCAAACAGGAGTGTATGATTTTCATTGCAAAGAAGTCTATTCTTATCTTTTAGCAGTTCAACCTATTTGTTCAATTTATCAGACTCGTTTTCAAGAAAAGTATTAATTTGTTCAAGTCTATCATTATCCATATGATATTGTTGTAGATCATTTATTAATTATGTGTTGATTTCAATGCTTTATCCAAATCTTTCTGCAGCAACTTACTTTTGTTTTCTACTATTCCAAGTCTTTTAAGGATATTGATGTTATGAATATAGAGTTGATTATAAGTATCTTGCAGTTTATCCTTTTCGATTTCTTCTTCTTCTTTTTCATTGTCAGGTGAAGATTATTCTGTGGCTAGTTGTTCTTTCTCGTTCTCTGATTCAGTGGGAATGATTGAAGTAGTGGAGACCATGAGTATTTTCAATGATTTATGATCCACATTGCTTTCTGAGTCACTAGATTCTGAATTTGACTCATCTATATCATCCCATGTAGCGGCCATTGCCTTGCCCTTAGTTTTTCTGTTCGGGCATTCGGTTGATAGGTGTCCATACTCCTGACAAGCATAACATTATGGTTCTTTGGTTCTTCTACCAAATTTGCCTGCAGGAAGTTTGTTGTTCACGGACGGCCGCGATTCTTCCGAAAGAATCTCCTGAATTTTTGTGCCAACAAGGCCACTTCTTCATCTTCATCTTCCTTTTCACTTTCACTGTCCTCATGAATTGTTTTCTTTGAAGTTTTTAGGACAGTGTTTTTGAATTTTTGGGATTGTTTGAAGTGTAGTTCAAAAGTTCGTAGGGAACCTACCAGTTCTTCTACTTTCATTTCATCTATGTTCCTACACTCCTCAATTATTGTAACCTTGGGATTAAATCGTTCCAGTAGGGATCTTAGAATTTTCCTACAAATTTTCGGTACCAGAACTTTCTCTCCCAATCCACCCATGGAGTTGCAAATAATGTTTAACTTGGTGAAAAACTCCATAAACGTCTCATGCTTTTCCATTCTGAGACTTTCGAACTGTGAAGTTAGGAGTTGAAGTTTGGATCGCTTCACAGTGCTTATGCCTTCATGGGTCGTTTCCAATAAATCTCATACTTCCTTGGATGTCCCACACATACTTATCTGATTGAATATATCTTGGGATACGGCACAGTAGATAGCATTCATAGCCTTGGCTTCAGATGTTTGCCTTTCTCTGTCAAATATTGTCCACTTTTCTTTAAGTTTGGGCTTTATGATTGTTGTGCCACTATCAAGTATGATTTGTTCAGTTGGTGGCACATATCCGCTTTCAACTATGTCTCAAACATCATGATCCAAAGATCTCAGAAAGTAGTGCATCCTAGCCTTCCAGTATGCATAGTTTGAGCCGTCAAATACTGGAGGTCTAGTGACTGATGAGCCCTCTCATTTGGCTATATTCCAAACTTTAGTCAAGATCACTCTCTAGGCGGTGAAGCCCTTAAAGAGAAACCTGCTCTGATACCAATTAAAACGGCGGTAAAGATCGCACTAATTGAAGAAGGAATATGCCAATATGTCCTAGAGGGGGTGAATAGGACTTCTTAAGGTTTTTATGATTTATTTAAAAAATCCTACTTCACTAATCCTGTGATCATGCAATTATCAGGATTACTCAAATGTAACTCTACTGACTTCCAAGCCCGGTAGAGGATCCAATCACAAACTATTTTAGAAGTAAGCAGTATGCAAGCTAACTTATGATGGATATGATGTGTAGGTGTGTGTGGTGTGATCAAATATTCAGATATGGAAGCATTAAAGCTAATCACACAATCATAAGAATAATAATCTTAAACACAGTCATTTTTATAATAGTTCGACGATAAGTCTACTCCACTCCCGGTAACCGCACTCGACCCTTGAGTGTACCGGATTTCACTAAGGAGGTTTCACAGCGGTTCACCTCAAACCTAAGTTTTAAATCAGGTTCACCTTCAACCTTTACAACCTACACTGAGGTTGACTGTTTATGCTCTTATGAGCAAGGGTTAACACAACGCACCTACTTTTAGGCACACTGGGCAAGGATCTTCCACAAGACCCTACTGGAGGTTTCTACACGGTTGACCTCAAACCCGAGGTTTCACACAGTTCACCTCAAACCCAAGGTTTTACACGATTTACCTCAAACCCAGAGTTTTACTGGTTCACTCATAACCAGATGTTTATGCTCTCCACAGAGCAAGGGTCCACACAACGCATCCACCACGTACACTCCCGACGGAGGCCTCTTAGAGGACTTCAAAGGGTGAGAACCACTTAAGACCCAATCCTACAAAGGAATTATCACAAGTGTCCTCTTGGACTCTTGATACTTACAAATAAGTTGATGAGTCCCGTTTAGCACAATGCCGAAGATCTCCTCCTTCTTGTTGACGAAGAGTCTTCTACTCCCTTGATCCACAACACAAGATAATATACCAATACTTGGCTTCGGGTTGGGTCAAGGTCAAGATGGAATTCTAATCTCAAAATATTTTTCTATTAGGAAGATAGAGCGATTCCAATCTTATGCATTTAAGGCATCCCAGCATAATGATTTGTCATTAAGGTAGTAGCTGGAGGATCTTGAATGCGGAAGTTCATTCCCCAATCCACTCTATTGAATATCAATGATGAGGGTGAATTGGAGGATGAACTCCCTTGAGAGAAAGGGCTTTGAATATAAGATATAAGTTGAAACACACAAAAGCTCTCTCTACTTTCTCTCATAGCAACAAAAGACAAGTCCTTTATCTATAGGTAAAAAGTTCTAACGAATATAAAACGGTCACATTTATGATAGAGTTCGATATCATCGAAGCGTATACTCCCAATAGCATCGATGGTCTGCTCGATGACTAAACTCAATGTACGCTTTTGAAACTCTTTACCAACTGGTCGATGAATCGAAACTATTGTCGATGTCATCGGATTTCGAACTCTGATTCCATCGATGAGAGGTTCGATCCATCGACACTTGAAAAATGAGGGAGACTTGACTTTAAAATATTTCTGGTTTTCATGAATGATTGGGGAACCATCAATGTCATTGGAATTTGAATGTCGATGATATCGATATCAGAGTCGAAGCATCGATAAATCCAGCAGATTTTTCATTAAAACGCGATTTCGACCTTGTTCAATGCAATCGACCTGTTATCGATATCATCAATATTTGAATATCGATTCTATCAAAGGGCCCCCGATCATAGTTAAAAACATCCTGAAATATCTGTTGTAAGATATGCGCGCCCACGATCGAAATCATCGATGGACCTCCGATCTTATCGATATTTGATTTCAGATCATATCGGAAGATCATCGATATATCGAAGGAATTTGAGGTTTTCATTAAAAAAATAGGGGCGCCGAAAATCTGTCTTTCGATGTTATCGAGCCACTTTTGATGGGCTCGAGATTTGTATATCGATGATATTGAAGGGTAATCGATATATCGATAAATCAGTCCAGATGAGTATTTAGTTGCTGGACACTTTTAGTCCTTATATCGATGATATCGATAGGTGCATCGATAGATCGATAAATCCGTCCAGATGAATATTTAGTTGCTGGACACTTTTGGTCCTCATATCGATAATATCGTTAAGGTATCGAGGACATCGATAGAGTAGGTCGATCATATCGAGGGTGTTTCGATAAAATTGACAAGGTAAGAAAACTTAGAGATTTTCCTATTTTGAAAATATTTTCTCACCTTAAAACCTTATGATTTCTAACTTGTTTTTAGGAGTTTTCTTCACCTGGTGTTTTGGGTCATGGGATGTGAGGCTTTAGATTTACCTGTGACGAGCTTGCATACATCCGATTGAGGCAGACGCTTGAATTGATCTTCAAATCATGTCCCGTAGACAATCTGACTCAAAGCTCATGTAACTTGACAAACTAGGGCACTTTCAACCACGAATACCATCAGCCTCATCTAGGCTATATAAATGCAGAAACATAGCAACATAAATGCCATATGCCGCAGATGTAATGCAATATGAAGATTCTGGTGAGTCTATAATATCATCAACCTTATTCAGGCTATGTAATATAGAAGCATAGTAAACCAAATATTATGTGTTGAGGACGCAATGCAATATGCGGTGCGAAAGAAATGACCAAGCTGGAGTGTGAAGTCGGGATGATAGTATGTAGTATCGCAAGCTGTGGGGCCCATCACAAGGGACTTTTATCCAAACCAGTCTCATACCTAAATTTGGATTGCTAGACTCAATGTGGTAAACTCTTGATCTCAGGTTGGTCGCGCGCACAACTGAAATCCTAGCCATTGCAAAGGTATACATAATGATTTGGTTGCGCACCACCAGCACGAGTGAATTGTGAATGAATGAGTCAAATATTGAATACGCAACTCCTGCTCAGTAAGTCGACATATTAGTACCCTACATCTCTGGGATCATTAACGGGGTCTAGTACGCTCTATGCTAGCTTGCTGCCCCATCAAGCGCACAACTAGGTAAGTAGAAGAAACGTCACTATCCACATACCAATATCGGCTCGACTTGTCGATAGTAGAATTTCCATTCGGGGTGTTTGTAAATGTTCTCCCCCTTTTTGTCAGTCATTGACAAAGATATATCAAATAATATTGACTGAAGAGTGAATTACTTGGGAGAATTGATCAGGTAGAAGTAAAACAATTGATGTATAATAAGAATTCAGTTTAGGTAGACATCAATATCAGAAGCTATGGATGCATATTAAATAACATGAAGCAGTTATATAGTGGTTAAGATATTCATTAAGGACATCTCATGCAATCCATAGCAGAAACGTAGTAAACCAGGGGAACTTTAAAACCTGATCATGACATTAAAGATATGAATTCTATTCAGCTATCTCCAAAATGAAACCACAATATCCAACTATCCAAAATAAACTGCCCAAGATTGGCAGCAAATTAACAGTAATCCCAGCAAAAACACCAAGCCCACGCACAGGTACCAAGAAATTATAATGATATAGAACTTGCACAATCAGCTTTTACCGACTCCAAGAATCACCACGTGTGAGTAAGTCAACCACTTGCTGATTTGTTTGCTGGAGAGAATCGAGTTTTTCTTCAATCACAGTGAGACATCTCTCACAATTGTGAAGTCGCTCCTCCATGCTTGCCATACCGTTCAGTAGGTGATGTTCGAGGTGATGAGTTTGGCGATTGGTGATAGACTCCGAACTTAGCAGTGGCATTCGGTTGGATCCCCATGGATATGACAAATGAGCATATGGAGCGACCTGATTGCATAGGGAGCACTGCTCGGAAGAGTGAAGGAAGACAAACGTTGAGCCACTCTGGGAAAACTTGTAGTTTATCTTGGCTATCTTCTTGGATTCTTCCAGATCAAACAGGAGTGTATGATTTTCATTGCAAAGAAGTCTATTCTTATCTTTTAGCAGTTCAACCTATTTGTTCAATTTATCAGACTCGTTTTCAAGAAAAGTATTAATTTGTTCAAGTCTATCATTATCCATATGATATTGTTGTAGATCATTTATTAATTATGTGTTGATTTTCAATGCTTTATCCAAATCTTTCTGCAGCAACTTACTTTTGTTTTCTACTATTCCAAGTCTTTTAAGGATATTGATGTTATGAATATAGAGTTGATTATAAGCATCTTACACTTTATCCTTTTCGATTTCTTCTTCTTCTTTTTCATTGTCAGGTGAAGATTATTCTGTGGCTAGTTGTTCTTTCTCGTTCTCTGATTCGGTGGGAATGATTGAAGCAGTGGAGACCATGAGTATTTTCAATGATTTATGATCCACATTGCTTTCTGAGTCATTAGATTCTGAATTTGACTCATCTATATCATCCCATGTAGCGTCCATTGCCTTGCCCTTAATTTTTCTGTTTGGGCATTCGGTTGATAGGTGTCCATACTCCTGACAAGCATAGCATTGTGGTTCTTTGGTTCTTCTACCAAATTTGCTTGCAGGAAGTTAGTTGTTCACGGACGGCCGCGATTCTTCCGAAAGAATCTCCTGAATTTTTGTGCCAACAAGGCCACTTCTTCATCTTCATCTTCCTTTTCACTTTCACTGTCCTCATGAATTGTTTTCTTTGAAGTTTTTAAGACAGTGTTTTTGAATTTTTGGGATTGTTTGAAGTGTAGTTCAAAAGTTCGTAGGGAATCTACCAATTCTTCTACTTTCATTTCATCTATGTTCCTACACTCCTCAATTATTGTAACCTTGGGATTAAATCGTTCCAATAGGGATCTTAGAATTTTCCTACAAATTTTCGGTACCAGAACTTTCTCTCCCAATCCACCCATGGAGTTGCAAATAATGTTTAACTTGGTGAAAAACTCCATAAACATCTCATGCTTTTCCATTCTGAGACTTTCGAACTGTGAAGTTAGGAGTTGAAGTTTGGATCGCTTCACAGTACTTATGCCTTCTTGGGCCGTTTCCAATAAATCTAATGCTTCCTTGGATGTCCCACACATACTTATCTGATTGAATATATCTTGGGACACGGCACAGTAGATAGCATTTATAGCCTTGGCTTCAGATGTTTGCCTTTCTTTGTCAAATGCTGTATACTTTTCTTTAAGTTTGGGCTTTGTGATTGTTGTGCCACTATCAAGTATGATTTGTTCAGTTGGTGGCACATATCCGCTTTCAACTATGTCTCAAACGTCATGATCCAAAGATCTCAGAAAGTAGTGCATCCTAGCCTTCCAGTATGCATAGTTTGAGCCGTCAAATACTGGAGGTCTAGTGACTGATGAGCCCTCTCATTTGGCTATATTCCAAACTTTAGTCAAGATCACTCTTTAGGCGGTGAAGCCCTTAAAGAGAAACCTGCTCTGATACCAATTAAAACGGCGGTAAAGATCGCACTAATTGAAGAAGGAATATGCCAATATGTCCCAGAGGGGGGTGAATAGGACTTCTTAAGGTTTTTATGATTTATTTAAAAAATCCTACTTCACTAATCCTGTGATCATGCAATTATCAGGATTACTCAAATGTAACTCTACTGACTTCCAAGCCCGGTAGAGGATCCAATCACAAACTATTTTAGAAGTAAGCAGTATGCAAGCTAACTTATGATGGATATGACTGTGTAGGTGTGTGTGGTGTGATCAAATATTCAGATATAGAAGCATTAAAGCTAATCACACAATCATAAGAATAATAATCTTAAACACAGTCATTTTTATAGTGGTTCGACGATAAGTCTACTCCACTCCTGGTAACCACACTCAACCCTTGAGTGTACCAGATTTCACTAGGAGGTTTCACAGCGGTTCACCTCAAACCTAAGTTTTAAATCAGGTTCACCTTCAACCTTTACAACCTACACTGAGATAGACTGTTTATGCTCTTATGAGCAAGGGTCAATACAACGCACCCACTTTTAGGCACACTGGGCAAGGATCTTCCACAAGACCCTACTGGAGGTTTCTACACGGTTGACCTCAAACCCGAGGTTTCACACAGTTCACCTCAAACCCAAGGTTTTACACGATTTACCTCAAACCCGAGTTTTACTGGTTCACTCATAACCAGATGTTTATGCTCTCCACAGAGCAAGGGTCCACACAACGCATCCACCACGTACACTCCCGACGGAGGCCTCTTAGAGGACTTCAAAGGGTGAGAACCACTTAAGACCCAATCCTACAAAGGAATTATCACAAGTGTCCTCTTGGACTCTAAATACTTACAAATAAGTTGATGAGTCCCGTTTAGCGCAATGCCGAAGATCTCCTCCTTCTTGTTGACGAAGAGTCTTCTACTCCCTTGATCCATAACACAAGATAATATACCAATACTTGGCTTCGGGTTGGGTCAAGGTCAAGATGGAATTCTACTCTCAAAATATTTTCCTATTAGGAAGATAGAGCGATTCCAATCTTATGCATTTAACGCATCCCAGCATAATGATTTGTCATTAAGGTAGTAGCTGGAGGATCTTGAATGCGGAAGTTCATTCCCCAATCCACTCTATTGAATATCAATGATGAGGGTGAATTGGAGGATGAACTCCCTTGAGAGAAAGGGCTTTGAATATAAGATATAAGTTGAAACACACAAAAGCTCTCTCTACTTTCTCTCACAGCAACAAAAAACAAGTCCTTTATCTATAGGTAAAAAGTTCTAACGAATATAAAACGGTCACATTTATGATAGAGTTCGATATCATCGAAGCGTATACTCTCAATAGCATCGATGGTCTGCTCGATGACTAAACTCAATGTACGCTTTTGAAACTCTTTCCCAACTGGTCGATGAATCGAAACTATTGTCGATGTCATCGGATTTCGAACTCTGATTCCATCGATGAGAGGTTCGATCCATCGACACTTGAAAAATGAGGGAGACTTGACTTTAAAATATTTCTGGTTTTCATGAATGATTGGGGAACTATCAATGTCATTGGAATTTGAATGTCGATGATATCGATATTAGAGTCGAGGCATCGATAAATCTAGCAGATTTTTCATTAAGCTTGCTGGACAGTTTCTGACCTTGTTCAATGCAATCGACCTGGTATCGATATCATCGATATTTGAATATCGATTCTATCAAAGGGCACCCGATCATAGTTAAAAACATCCTGAAATATCTGTTGTAAGATATGTGCGCCCACGATCGAAATCATCGATGGACCTCCGATCTCATCGATATTTGATTTCAGATCATATCGGAAGATCATTGATATATCAAAGGATTTGAGGTTTTCATTAAAAAAATAGGGGTGCTGAAAATCTGTCTGTCGATGTTATCGAGCCACTTTTGATGGGCTCGAGATTTGTATATCGATGATATCGAAGGGTAATCGATATATCGATAAATCAGTCCAGATGAGTATTTAGTTGCTGGACACTTTTAGTCCTTATATCGATGATATCGATAGGTGCATCGATAGATCGATAAATCCGTCCAGATGAATATTTAGTTGCTGAACACTTTTGGTCCTCATATCGATAATATCGTTAAGGTATCGAGGACATCGATAGAGTAGGTCGATCATATCGAGGGTGTTTCGATAAAATTGACAAGGTAAGAAAACTTAGAGATTTTCCTATTTTGAAAATGTTTTCTCACCTTAAAACCTTATGATTTCTAACTTATTTTTAGGAGTTTTCTTCACCTAGTGTTTTGGGTCATGGGATGTGAGGCTTTAGATTTACCTGTGACGAGCTTGCACACATCCGATTGAGGCAAACGCTTGAATTGATCTTCAAATCATGTTTCGTAGACAATCTGACTCAAAGCTCATGTAACTTGACAAACCAGGGCACTTTCAACCACGAATACCATCAGCCTCATCTAGGCTACATAAATGCAGAAACATAACAACTTAAATGCCATATGCCGCAGATGTAATGCAATATGAAGATTCTGGTGAGTCTATAATATCATCAACCTTATTCAGGCTATGTAATATAGAAGCATGGTAAACCAAATATTATGTGTTGAGGATGCAATGCAATGTGCGGTGCGAAAGAAATGACCAAGCTGGAGTGTGAAGTCGGGATGATAGTATGTAGTATCGCAAGCTGTGGGGCCCATCACAAGGGACTTTTATCCAAACCAGTCTCATACATAAATTTGGATAGCTAGACTCAATGTGGTAAACTCTTGATCTCAGGTTGGTCGCGCGCCCAACTGAAATCCTAGCCATTGCAAAGGTATATATAATGATTTGGTTGCGCACCACCGGCCTGAGTGAATGGTGAATGAATGAGTCAAATATTGAGTACGCAACTCCTGCTCAGTAAGTCGACATATTAGTACCCTACATCTCTGGGATCATTAACGGAGTCTAGTACACTCTATGCTAGCTTGCTGCCCCATCAAGCTCACAACTAGGTAAGTAGAAGAAACGTCACTATCCACCTACCAATATCGGCTCGACTTGTCGATAGTAGAATTTCCATTCGGGGTGTTTGTAAATGTTTCCCCCTTTTTGTCAGTCATTGACAAAGATATATTAAATAATATTGACTGAAGAGTGAATTACTTGGGAGAATTGATCAGGTAGAAGTAAAACAATTGATGTATAATAAGAATTCAGTTTAGGTAGACATCAATACCAGAAGCTATGGATGCATATTAAATAACTTGAAGCAGTTATATAGTAGTTAAGATATTCATTAAGGACATCTCATGCAATCCATAGCAGAAACGTAGTAAACCAGGGGAACTTTAAAACTTGATCATGACATTAAAGATATGAATTCAATTCAGCTATCTCCAAAATGAAACCACAATATCCAACTATCCAAAATAAACTGCCCAAGATTGGCAGCAAATTAACAGTAATCCCAGCAAAAACACCAAGCCCACGCATAGGTACCAAGAAATTATAATGATATAGAACTTGCACAATCAGCTTCTACCGACTCCAAGAATCACCACGTGTGAGTAAGTCAACCACTTGCTGATTTGTTTGCTGGAGAGAATCGAGTTTTTCTTCAATCACAATGAGACATCTCTCACAATTGTGAAGTCGCTCCTCCATGCTTGCCATACCGTTCAGTAGGTGATGATCGAGGTGATGAGTTTGGCGATTGGTGATAGACTCCGGACTTAGCAGTGGCATTCGGTTGGATCCCCATGGATATGACGAATGAGCATATGGAGCAGCCGACTGCAGGGGAGCACTGTTTTCTGGAAGAGCTGAAGGAAGACACAGCTGTTGAGCCACTCTGGGAAAACTTGTAGTTTATCTTGGCTATCTTCTTGGATTCTTCCAGATTAAACAGGAGTGTATGATTTTCATTGCAAAGAAGTCTATTCTTATCTTTTAGCAGTTCAACCTATTTGTTCAATTTATCATACTCGTTTTCAAGAAAATTATTAATTTGTTCAAGTCTATCATTATCCATATGATATTGTTGTAGATCATTTATTAATTATGTGTTGATTTTCAATGCTTTATCCAAATCTTTCTACAGCAACTTACTTTTGTTTTCTACTATTCCAAGTCTTTTAGGGATATTGATGTTATGAATATAGAGTTGATTATAAGCATCTTGCAATTTATCCTTTTCGATTTCTTCTTCTTCTTTTTCATTGTCAGGTGAAGATTATTCTGTGGCTAGTTGTTCTTTCTCGTTCTCTGATTCGGTGGGAATGATTGAAGCAATGGAGACCATGAGTATTTTCAATGATTTATGATCCACATTACTTTCTGAGTCATTAGATTCTGAATTTGACTCATCTATATCATCCCATGTAGCGGCCATTGCCTTGCCCTTAGTTTTTCTGTTTAGGCATTCGGTTGATAGGTGTCCATACTCCTGACAAGCATAGCATTGTGGTTCTTTGGTTCTTCTACCAAATTTGCTTGCAGGAAGTTTGTTGTTCACGGACGGCCGCGATTCTTCCGAAAGAATCTCCTGAATTTTTGTGCCAACAAGGCCACTTCTTCATCTTCATCTTCCTTTTCACTTTCACTGTCCTCATGAATTGTTTTCTTTGAAGTTTTTAAGACAGTGTTTTTGAATTTTTGGGATTGTTTGAAGTGTAGTTCAAAAGTTCGTAGGGAATCTACCAGTTCTTCTACTTTCATTTCATATATGTTCCTACACTCCTCAATTATTGTAACCTTGGGATTAAATCGTTCCAGTAGGGATCTTAGAATTTTCCTACAAATTTTCGGTACCAGAACTTTCTCTCCCAATCCACCCATGGAGTTGCAAATAATGTTTAACTTGGTGAAAAACTCCATAAACGTCTCATGCTTTTCCATTCTGAGACTTTCGAACTGTGAAGTTAGGAGTTGAAGTTTGGATCGCTTCACAGTGCTTATACCTTCATGGGTCGTTTCCAATAAATCTCATGCTTCCTTGGATGTCCCACACATACTTATCTGATTGAATATATCTTGGGACACGGCACAGTAGATAACATTCATAGCCTTGGCTTCAGATGTTTGCCTTTCTTTGTCAAATGCTGTCCACTTTTCTTTAAGTTTGGGCTTTGTGATTGTTGTGCCACTATCAAGTATGATTTGTTCAGTTGGTGGCACATATCCGCTTTCAACTATGTCTCAAACGTCATGATCCAAAGATCTCAGAAAGTAGTGCATCCTAGCCATCCAGTATGCATAGTTTGAGCCGTCAAATACTGGAGGTCTAGTGACTGATGAGCCCTCTCATTTGGCTATATTCCAAACTTTAGTCAAGATCACTCTCTAGGCGGTGAAGCCCTTAAAGAGAAGCCTGCTCTGATACCAATTAAAACGGTGGTAAAGATCGCACTAATTGAAGAAGGAATATGCCAATATGTCCTAGAGGGGGGTGAATAGGACTTCTTAAGGTTTTTATGATTTATTTAAAAAATCCTACTTCACTAGTCCTGTGATCATGCAATTATCAGGATTACTCAAATGTAACTCTACTGACTTCCAAGCCCGGTAGAGGATCCAATCACAAACTATTTTAGAAGTAAGCAGTATGCAAGCTAACTTATGATGGATATGATGTGTAGGTGTGTGTGGTGTGATCAAATATTCAGATATGGAAGCATTAAAGCTAATCACACAATCATAAGAATAATAATCTTAAACACAGTCATTTTTATAGTGGTTCGACGATAAGTATACTCCACTCCCGGTAACCGCACTCAACCCTTGAGTGTACCGGATTTCACTAAGGAGGTTTCACAGCGGTTCACCTCAAACCTAAGTTTTAAATCAGGTTCACCTTCAACCTTTACAACCTACACTGAGGTTGACTGTTTATGCTCTTATGAGCAAGGGTCAACACAACACACCCACTTTTAGGCACACTGGGCAAGGATCTTCCACAAGACCCTACTGGAGGTTTCTACACGGTTGACCTCAAACCCGAGGTTTCACACAGTTCACCTCAAACCCAAGGTTTTACACGATTTACCTCAAACCTAGAGTTTTACTGGTTCACTCATAACCAGATGTTTATGCTCTCCACAGAGTAAGGGTCCACACAACGCATCCACCACGTACACTCCCGACGGAGGCCTCTTAGAGGACTTCAAAGGATGAGAACCACTTAAGACCCAATCCTACAAAGGAATTATCACAAGTGTCCTCTTGGACTCTAGATACTTACAAATAAGTTGATGAGTCCCGTTTAGCGCAATGCTGAAGATCTCCTCCTTCTTGTTGACGAAGAGTCTTCTACTCCCTTGATTCACAACACAAGATAATATACCAATACTTGGCTTCGGGTTGGGTCAAGGTCAAGATGGAATTCTACTCTCAAAATATTTTCCTATTAGGAAGATAGAGCGATTCCAATCTTATGCATTTAAGGCATCCCAGCATAATGATTTGTCATTAAGGTAGTAGCTGGAGGATCTTGAATGCGGAAGTTCATTCCCCAATCTACTCTATTGAATATCAATAATGAGGGTGAATTGGAGGATGAACTCCCTTGAGAGAAAGGGCTTTGAATATAAGATATAAGTTGAAACACACAAAAGCTCTCTCTACTTTCTCTCACAGCAGCAAAAGACAAGTCCTTTATCTATAGGTAAAAAGTTCTAACGAATATAAAACGGTCACATTTATGATAGAGTTCGATATCATCGAAGCGTATACTCTCAATAGCATCGATGGTCTGCTCGATGACTAAACTCAATGTACGCTTTTGAAACTCTTTGCCAACTGGTCGATGAATCGAAACTATTGTCAATGTCATCGGATTTCGAACTCTGATTCCATCGATGAGAGGTTCAATCCATCGACACTTGAAAAATGAGGGAGACTTGACTTTAAAATATTTTTGGTTTTCATGAATGATCGGGGAACCATCAATGTCATTGGAATTTGAATGTCGATGATATCGATATCAGAGTCAAGGCATCGATAAATCCAGCAGATTTTTCATTAAGCTTGCTGGACAGTTTCTGACCTTGTTCAATGAAATCGACCTGGTATCGATATCATCGATATTTGAATATCGATTCTATCAAAGGGCCCCCGATCATAGTTAAAAACATCCTGAAATATCTGTTGTAAGATATGTGCGCCCACGATCGAAATCATCGATGGACCTCCGATCTTATCGATATTTGATTTCAGATCATATCGGAAGATCATCGATATATCGAAGGAATTTGAGGTTTTCACTTAAAAAATTGGGGCGCCGAAAATCTGTCTGTCGATGTTATCGAGCCACTTTTGATGGGCTCGAGATTTGTATATCGATGATATCGAAGGGTAATCGATATATCGATAAATCAGTCCAGATGAGTATTTAGTTGCTGGACACTTTTAGTCTTTATATCGATGATATCGATAGGTGCATTGATAGATCGATAAATCCGTCTAGTTGAATATTTAGTTGCTGGACACTTTTGGTCCTCATATCGATAATATCGTTAAGGTATCGAGGACATCGATAGAGTAGGTCGATCATATCGAGGGTGTTTCGATAAAATTGACAAGGTAAGAAAACTTAGAGATTTTCTTATTTTGAAAAAGTTTTCTCACCTTAAAACCTTCTGATTTCTAAGTTGTTTTTAGGGGTTTTCTTCACCTGGTGTTTTGGGTCACGGGATATGGGGCTTTAGATTTACCTGTGACGAGTTTGCACACATCCGATTGAGGCAGATGCTTGAATTGATCTTCAAATCATGTTCCGTAGACAATCTGACTCAAAGCTCATATAACTTGACAAACCAGGGCACTTTCAACCACGAATACCATCAGCCTCATCTAGGCTACATAAATGCAGAAACATAGCAACCTAAATGCCATATGCCGCAGATGTAATGCAATATGAAGATTCTGGTGAGTCTATAATATCATCAACCTTATTCAGGCTATGTAATATAGAAGCATTGTAAACCAAATATTATGTGTTGAGGATGCAATGCAATGTGCGGTGCAAAAGAAATGACCAAGCTGGAGTGTGAAGTCGGGATGATAGTATGTAATATCGCAAGCTGTGGGGCCCATCACAAGGGACTTTTATCCAAACCAGTCTCATACCTAAATTTGGATAGCTAGATTCAATGTGGTAAACTCTTAATCTCAGGTTGGTCGCGCGCCCAACTGAAATCCTAACCATTGCAAAGGTATACATAATGATTTGGTTGCGCACCACCAGCCCAAGTGAATGGTGAATGAATGAGTCAAATATTGAGTACGCAACTCCTGCTCAGTAAGTCGAAATATTAGTACCCTACATCTCTCGGATCATCAACGGGGTCTAGTACACTCTATGCTAGCTTGCTGCCCCATCAAGCGCACAACTAGGTAAGTAGAAGAAACGTCACTATCCACCTGCCAATATCGGCTCGACTTGTCGATAGTAGACTCATTCCTTAAGCTGGGTCAGACTCAGCTTAGTCATTGCCTACTCCCTTGGATGGGTAAGGCCACACCCCCTTCCAACTGACCATGACGCAGTGAGAAGCGCGACCTCCTGGTATTCGACACTCGGCGCTTATACATCCACTTAGTCTAGACATTGGAGTATCCCGGTACCAAGGGGTTTATGGACTTTCACCCACGAACACATTAGATGCCTATATGCTAGAACCAAACATTTTCGGTGTCCCAACTAGCCCATCCACGATATACTTGTGGAGGCCATGGCCCTGATGTCGCTAGGGCATACAGTGATCATGTCACACAAATGTGAGATGCATGAGTCATACTATCTAGTCATGTATCAAACTTGCATGTATCGCGCACTCATGTAGGGCCACTCCGCCTCATAAGAAGTCCCATAATAAAACAGCCCAACGGCACATGCTATGATCAGTCACTCCTCATAACAAGCATACATATGATGTGTATGGGCATGTATCATAATGTAATAAAGTACATAGGCATGATTATCTGATAAGGCAGACAACAATAATCCACAATCGACTTTCACTAGCAGGTCACATACCAAGAGTATAAACTAAACAACATGCTCCTTCTACAACTATAGGAGTCCATGCGGCATATCCCACATTACACTAACATTAGCCTTCTAAGGTACTGATATATCATATATTCCAAGATGGGATCCACTGGAAGGACGGTGGATCTTGCACATACATCGAGATAGGCTCTATATAGTGGATATACCAAACCTGATACCTCATATTCTTTCATCTACGGCAAGGGGTGATGATGTACTCATCCTAGAAAGAATAGATGGCTTAGATGACATACTAACGTCAAGGATGGGCATCACTCTCATCCCAAAAAGGGTAACTGGATGGTGTGGATGATTCATACATAATATCGAAGTCCTAGCAATCGGTTATGAGAGTAGAACACATCTCACGACATCTCACGAGACGAGTCAAGCGGGTGTACAAGAGAATGAATCTAAGTACAACAAGTAGGTTTCCTCACTCCCTTTATCATGAATAACTGGGCTTTCCTATGAGGGCCCGATACGATACAAGACAGCCTTGGTAGGATCCACACATCCAGGACTATGTAACCCTACAAACGGTCCTGCTCATCATCTAAGTGGGCCTCGGATTTTGGATACTAAGCTTGGACAAACACATGTATCTAGGTGGGCCACATTCCCTATAGAATGCCCGGTACAAACACAAGATGGGCTCCAAGGCTTGGGTGGTCCTACAGGGTATGGTGAAAAACATCATTATCAAATGGGGGCCCAACGGTTTGGGATAGCCTAATCAAGGGAAAGATGGGTATCACTAGCATCAATGGGGGCCTAAGGGTTTGGGTTAGCTCGGTAGGGTGAGATGAGTATCATCAATGGGGACTCGATGGATTGGGATAACCTAATAAGGGAAGGTGGGTAATATAATCATCAATGGGGGCCCAACGGTTTGGGGGTAAGCCCAATAAGAGGAGATGAGAATGGGCCTTAGGGAGATTATAACGTGGACATTTAACCATCATTGTTCCCCAGGTAATGGGCTTAACAACGGGCCCTAGAGAGGATTTCAACGGTGGACATTTAACCACTATTGTCTCCTAGTGTACGGTCCACTTGGGATTTGAATCTAATCCTCTATGGGGCCTACGACCCTTATACAAATCGGGGAAATGGATGGACATTGTGTATGTAACACATACATCACGATGGGCCTCATAAGGCAGCCCCATGGTGGGCATATAGCCCATAAATCAGGGTGGGCCCCTTAAGGTAATGGGGGCCACGACTTTAGAGCAATGGATGAACGGTGTGAGTATAACACATACATCATTGTGGAATCACTCATCACAATTGGGCCTCATATAAGGGCCTCGTATACATCACATCGGGCCTCACACAATGGCCACATATACATCACTTGGGCCTCATACACAGGCCGCATATGCATCACAATGGGCCTTATACACGGGCCGCATATACATCACAATGGGCCTTATACACAGGCTGCATATACATCACAATGGGCCTTATACAGGCTGCATATACATCACAATGGGCCTCATTACATGGGCTGCATATACATCACAATGGGCCTTATACACGGGCCGCATATACATCACAATGGGCCTTATACACGGGCTGCATATACATCACAATGGGCCTCATTACATGGGCTGCATATACATCACAATGGGCCTCAAACACATGACGCATATACATCACAATGGGCCTTAAACACGGGCCACATATACATCACAATGGGCCTCATTACATGGGCCGCATATACATCACATTGAACCTAATTTCATGGGCTGCATATACATCACAATGGGCCACATCTCATGGGCCTCATATACATCACAATGGGTCGCATCTCATGGGCCTTAAATACATCGCATTGGGCCTCACCATTTGGGCCTCAAATACATCAGAACGGGCCACACAGTAGGTGGGCCCTGCATGTGGCAGACGGGCCCCACTAAGCGGACAGCGTGGATATGAAACACATACCTCCTAGTGGGTCACAATGTCCAGGTGGATGATGTAGATAAAACACATATATCAAGGAGGGTCCCACCGTCCAGCAAGTTGGACGGTGCAGATGCAACACATGAGTCATGGTGGCCTCACGTGCTGAATGCAGCACGCCATCAAGGTGGGCCCCACGTGCTATGCACGAATGATTTGGATATAAAACACATACATCAAAGGTGGGTCCCACCGTCCATGCTGGACGGTGTGGATATACAACTCCATGATCAGACTCGCAAAACTTGCTGATGTCAATACAACAGCTATATAACTGTTATAAGTACACCAGCCAATCTGCTTCCACAGAGGTGGGTCTCACGTGGGGCCCACCATATAATATTATATATTATTATATTATTATTATTATTTTATTGAAATGCTCCAGCATCCAGGACCTGGACGGACGGCCTGGATAAATCATATGCATCACGGTGGTCCCACGTGGGTGGGTCACACGTGTTTGGATCACGCTGCTATTTGTTTTCTCCCTCGCCAGGCCAGCCAGCAGCAAGGTGGGTCGCTGCTGCTAGACATTGGGCGGTCCATTGCTGGACATCGTGGATACATACACCACTGTGGGGTCCACAATAAATGGGAGAGAGAGAGAGAGAGAGA
Organism: Magnolia changhungtana; assembly: GCA_030180095.1. NCBI lineage: Eukaryota > Viridiplantae > Streptophyta > Magnoliopsida > Magnoliales > Magnoliaceae > Magnolia > Magnolia changhungtana. Next base: position 728,812 of record JASAUF010000648.1, read on the forward strand.
TGCGCAGAGGAGGGGAGGGGCTCCCCCATTATGAGCGCTCTCTAGGTGGGCCATGTAAATACAATACATACATTAAAATGAGTCCCAAATAATGTGGGCCCTTAATCATAAAAATCAACGGTGTATATCCCTTTTCCAAAAAAAATGCAAGGTCTAGATGACCTCCTCATAATGGGAAAATAAACATCATGATGGGGTCCATGGAGAATGGCCCCTTCACGGGATGATCATATAAATCATGGTGGGCCATCGGCCATACCTAGGGTCCAAAGTGAGATCCATACCATCAATCGATAGGCCCCACTTGGCCCATTACAAGAATTGCAATCTAACCCTACAAAATGCCCACCGATTGATAATCTTCTAGGCTCCTTAGAATGCTAAGCTCCTCAGCTTCAACTTTGATGGAGGATGATGAAGATTAAAGGGCTAGGATGAGAGATGAGAGGGTAGGAAGTGGGCCACACTTGGCTCTCTTGGGAAGCTTGGACGGTCCTCTCTTTGGTTGCTTGGAATGGTAGAGAGAATGAGAGGGAGAGAGGTTGTGATGGGATGAAAATGAATGAGTGAGTGATGAGTATGAGTAACATGAGGGTTGACTTTGGGGAGAGAGGGACGGCTTATGATGGGATGTGTACTTAACTAATACTTGATTGATTGATGTGATGGATTGGGTAGAGATTCTATCGCAATTCGCAATGCGCAATATTTTTCTCGAAATAAACGTGGGCCCACAACTCCTGGCCTGGGTATCGCATCGGTATGCAAGACACTGCGTTGGAACTGCGACGATGGCGCAATCGCAATGGTACAAGTCTCGGGTCGAGTCGAATTAGATCTTCGGGATGCGACTTAGAGTCACGCGCAAATGCCAACTACAGGTCGCGAGTTACCAGAATTCGACAGGGATGATCGCGGGAGTCTAAGGAACGGTGCGGACTAGGATATGGGCCTTACAGTCTATAGGGTGAGATAGATATATCTAGTGTGTTCAATGCATTTAGCACCTAGCATACAATCTAATCATGTATCTATATAAAATATATAAATCAAATCACAAGTATAAATAGAGGTGCAAACAAATATACAATTGCAAATACAAGAATATATAGTGGCTTGACTAAATTCCTTACTCTACTACCAGATGACAAATTCAAACTTGAGTTTTTCAGATTTACTATCTCAATTATTTTCTATAGGTTCACAATTAACCTTTTCAATGGTTTTTTTATAGGTTCACAATAAATCATTATAGGATTTACGTGCACTCCTACAGGAGGCTCACACAATCTTGATGCGGCTTCTCTTCAACTCCCCTAACTTTGATATGGATCTTCTGTTGAGATGTGGAGCCACATCTGGACAGTCGCTCGACCAGTCGAGTGCCCTGCTCGACCGGTCGAGTGGCTCACTCGACAGTCGTGGACTGGTTCGACTCAAAGTCCAGCGAGCATAGGTTTTTTGGTTCTATGGTACTCGACTGGTTGAGGCCCATGCTCGACCAGTCGAGGGTTCGCTCGACCAGTCGAGCACCCTACTCGACCAATCGAGGTTACACAGATTCGTTTCTAAATTTGATGCAGACTGCTAATTTTTGAGTCGGTTTTCGCAAGGGTGCGAAAGAGAAGTTGCCTAAACTATAAATAGGAGTCCCTAGGGCTTTTTTATGTATTATGAGAGTTATTCCAAGGTGTGGGCAAAGGATTTTCCCTGTACTTCCAAGGGAAGAGGTTAGTATATTGCCTTGTAATCTTTGTTTTCTTCATAGTGGAAGTTTACATCTATAGTTTTTTACCCTTGTTGGGGTTTTTCCATATATATCTTGTCTTGTGGTTTGTTTGGAATGCTTTTATTCTTCTTATAGCTTATATTTCTTCTTGTTTATTGTTTGTGGGTGAGATCGGAGATTGGATGTCGGTTCACTGCGTTGTTGGCGTGCTGCGCAACAACTGGTATCAGAGCTATTGGTTTTAGTTCTATTGGGAGCGATGACGAAAGAAGGGAAGACTAGAATTGAGAAGTTTGATGGTTCAAACTTTACCTTCTGGAAGATGCAGATGAAGGATTATCTATATCAGAAGGACCTCTATATTCTTCTAGGAGGAAAAGAGAAGAAACTAGAGAAGATGACAGATGATGAATGGTTTTTGTTGGATCAGAAGGCTTTAAGAATGATCTGACTCTCTTCTTCTAAGAGCGTTGCCTTCAATATATCCAAGATAAAAACCACAAAAGAATTAATGGAAGCCCTAGCCACCATGTATGAAAAACCCTCAGCGTCCAATAAGGTTCATCTTATGAAACAACTATTTAACATGAAGATGTCAAATGGTAGGAGCATGGCTGAACATCTAAACGAGTTTAATACAGTCACGAGTCAGTTAGAATCCATTGGCATTATTTTTTAGGACGAGGTCAGGGCGTTTTTGATCTTGTCCAATTTGCCAGACAGTTGGGATGGTTTGGTGATTGCTGTGAGCTATTCTTTAGGGTCAACAAAGCTGAAATTTGATGATGTGGTCGGTCTAATTCTCAGCAAAGAATCTAGAAGAAAGGCATCATGAGTTTCAGGGGATTTAGGGAATGCTCTAAACATTGAAGGAAGAGGAAGATCGCTGAACAAAGGAGGCAATAAACACGAATGTTCTAAGTCGAGAAGAAGTCCAAGGGACCGAAAGATAAAGACGAGTGTTGACATTGCGGGAAGAAGGGGTACATGAAACGTGATTGTAGGGCACTCAAGAAACAAGAAGGAAGCTCTCAAGTCGGGAAGGATTCAGTGAATCTATCTGAGGAGAGTGACATAGAGGCATTGATCTTGTCTCTTGATGTGAGGAATGAGTCTTGGGTTATAGACTCGAGTGCTTCATTTCATGCCACTTCATGTAAGGAAGTTTTGCGTAATTATGTATCAGGTGACTTTGGGAGAGTCTACCTGGGTGATGATGAGTCGTATAGTATTGTTAGAAAGGGAGACGTTCATATAAATCAAAAGGACAGAATGACTTTAAAATTGAAGGATGTCAGACATGTACCAAGTTTGAAACGAAACTTGATCTCAGTGAAGCAGTTGGTTAATACCAGATATGTGACAACATTCACTAGTGATTCCTGGAAGATCACAAAAGGTGCCTTAGTGATATCTCGAGGCAAGAAGGAATGTACTTTATACATGACTTCAGGATCATATAGTTCACTCACAGTCGCAGAGGTTGGGACATATGAGTGAGAAGGGGATGAAAGTGGTATTGTCAAAAGGGAAGCTACCAGGGCTGAAGTCTATTGACTTAGAATTCTGCGAGGACTATGTGCATGGTAAGTAGAAAAGGATAAGTTTCAAGAAGATAGGACACGCTCCAAAAATGCATCTTTTAAAGCTTGTAGACATTGATGTGTGGGGACTGGCACATGTATCATCTCTTGGTGGTTCACGTTATTTTATTTTCTTTATTGATGATGCTAGTAGAAAACTGTGGATTTATTTCTTAAAGCACAAATCTGATATATTTGATGTATTTAAGAAGTGGAAAGTAATGGTAGAAAATGAGACAGGTAAAACAGTCAAATATCTCAGATCAGATAATGGGGGAGAATACTATGATAAGAGATTTGAGGAGTATTGTGCGGCAAATGGAATCAAACATCAGAAAATAATTCCAAGGACACTACAACAGAACGGTGTAGCTGTGTGCATTAACAGGACCATCCTTGAGCGTGCCAAGAGCATGAGGTTACATGCAGGGTTGCCCAAGACCTTTTGGACAGATGCTGTGAATACTACTGCATATCTCATCAATAGAAGTCCCTCAACACCATTGAATGGTGGGCTATCAGAAGAAACATGGACTGGGAAAGAAGTGAACCTTGCACATCTCAGAGTGTTTGGTTGCACTTCATACATTCACATTGATGCAAAGCATAGAAACAAGCTAGATACAAAGTCCAGGAGGTGCATATTTATAAGCTACGGGCAGCATGATTTTGGCTACAGGTTTTAGGAAGCAGAAAATAGGAAAATCATTAGAAGCAAAGACGTAGTCTTCAATGCAAAAGTGATGCATAAGGACAATGTGCAGGAAAATAAGGTCGAGGAGAAAGAATTCGTAGAGTTGGAAGAGTTACTGGACACGGGTGTTACATCGCCACAGGATGATCATACACAGGAGTATTATGAGCAGAGTCATAGACACCAGTTGTGAGGAGGTCTACTTGAGAGAGGAGACCCACAATCTGATACTCACCCTCCTTACATTATCTACTGCTGACAGATAATGGTGAACTAGAGTATTTTGAAGAGGCATTACAGTCAGATATATGGGTTAAGTGGGAGCAAGCCATGGATGATGAGACGAACTCTCTTGAGTCTAATCGTACATGAGAGCTAGTCACTCTACCTAAGGGTAAGAAAGCTCTTCATAACAAGTGGGTTTATAGACTGAAGGAGGAGCACGACGGTTCGAAACGGTACAAGGCCAGATTGGTTGTGAAAGGGTTTCAACAAAAGGCAGGTATCGATTTCACTGAAATATTTTCACCTGTAGTGAAAATGTCTACGATTCGCATGGTCTTGAGTATAATGGCTACAGAGGACTTACATCTAGAGCAGCTAGATGTTAAGACAGTATTTCTTCATAGGGACCTTGAAGAAGAAATATATATGCATCAGCCAACAGGATACGTGGCATCAAGAAAGGAGAATAAGGTGTGTAGACTGAAGAAGAGTCTATATGGCCTGAAGCAAGCTCCAAGGCAGTGGTACAAGAAGTTCGACAATTTCATATCGGTAAACGGTTTTAGGATATGTTATGTAGACTATTGTTGCTATTTAAAGAAGTTTGATACGTCGTACATCATCCTTCTTCTGCACATTGATGATTGCTTATGGCCGGTTCAAGCATGAAGGACATCTCAGATCTCAAAAGAGAACTGTCTAGAGAATTTGCCACGAAGGATTTAGAAGCTGCAAAACAAATCCTAGGCATGAGGATAAAGCATGATAGAAAAAACAAGAAACTGATTTTGTCACAGGCAGAGTATATATCCAAGGTACTTCATCAATTCAATATGGGAGGTGCTAAGCCGGTTAGCACTCCATTAGCTAACCACTTCAAGCTTTCTAAGGAGCAAGGTGCAAAGATGCAGAAGGAACGGGACTACATGGCTAAAGTCCCATACGCGTCAGGTATTGGGAGTCTCATACATGTTATGGTGAGCATGAGGCCAGATATTGCTCACGCAGTGGGAGTTGTTAGCAGGTTCATGAAAAACCCCGAGAAGAAACATTGGGAAGCTGTGAAGTGGATCTTCAGATACCTAGTAGGTACTGTGGATATAGGGCTTTGCTATGGTGGACCAAAATCAAGCTACAAGGCTACGTAGATTCAAATTTAGCAGGAGATATTGACAGCAGAAGAAGCACTATAGGTTATGTCTTTACTATGGGTAGTGTTGCAGTCAGTTGGGTCTCTCAGTTGTAAAAGATAGTATTTATCAGTACGACAGAAGTAGAATATGTTGCAGCTACAAAAGCGTGCAAGAAGATGGTATAAATGTAAGGTTTCATGGAAGAGTTGGGTAAGAAGTAAGCAGATTACAAGCTGTACAGTGACAGTCAGAGTGCAATACACTTAGTTAAGAATTCAACCTTTCATTCAATGACCAAATATATTGACATCAGATATCACTTCATACGTTCGTTACTGGAAGATGGATCGATTATTCTGGAGAAGATCCATACAAGTGAGAATCTTGCAGATATGCTGACCAAGTCACATGGGAGAAGCTGAAGCTCTGTTAAGCTTTCATTGGTCTTTAGGCTTGAAGATGGGGAGGTGGTGCACTCCGGATGAAGAAGATGAAGGTTTACAACGATGTGTCTTCAAGTGGGAGATTGTTGAGATGTGGAGCCACATCTGGACGGTCGTTCGACCAGTCATAGACTGGCTCAACTCAAAGTCCAGCGAGCATCGATTTTTTAGTTCCGTGGTACTCGACCGGTCAAGGCCCTTGCTTGACCGGTCGAGCACCCTCTCAACCAATCGAGGTTACGCAGATTCATTTCCGAACTTGATGCAGACTGCGGATTTTTGAGTTGGTTTTTACAAGGGTACGAAAGGGAAGTTGCCTAAACTATAAATAGGGGTCCCTAGGGCTTTTCTAGGTATTATGAGAGTTATTCTAAGGTGTGGGCAAAGGGTTTTCTCTATACTTTTAAGGGAAGTGGTTAGTATATTACCTCGTAATCTTTGTTTTCTTCATAGTGGAAGTTTGCATCCGTGGTTTTTTACCCTTGTTGGGGTTTTTCCATGTATATCTTGTCTTGTGGTTTGTTTAGAATGCTTTGATTCTTCTTCTAGTTTATATTTCTTCTTGTTTATCGTTTGTGGGTGAGACCGGAGATTAGATCTTGGTTCACTGCGTTGTTGGCGTATTGCGCAACATCTTCTTCAGCTCCAACAATCGGCTACCTTGCAATGATGTACCTATGAAGGTGTCAAGGTAATGGGAGAGTGGGTGGTTGAATCTTCTACAACTAATAGGATAGTTGGTTCCAATTGAGGATTCACTTAGATGGGCATTATAGAGGATGATAGATAAATGATTCACCTATTGGATTGGTGTCTAACCTCTACAAATATCAAGAGAACATGTACATATTCAAATGGAACTTGGAATACTTATTAAAGTGATGAATCACAAAGAAGATTACATGAATATCTTTAATTTGGAGTATAAATATATATGATATGAATTGTACGCATAGAGCATCTAAAACCACTAAATACCATCTCATTTGCCAAGGCCTGAGTGCCCATTTATAAGAGAAAAGCCTCAACAGACCTATAATGGCTAGTTGTTTGGTCAAACCTAAGTAGGTTCAGTTCAACCGAAAATAACCAATGTGACTCCAGAAGGTTGTTGGACAAAAATTGACCCTTTCAGTTAGACAAAATGTATATTTTAGCTAGACCAAATTGACTCAAAGGTTCAATTTGTTGGAATGAAAGTACATTGACTTTCTAATTACTTGTTGGACTGTTTCGGTCATTTTTGGTCCAACCAAAAATTGTTCGGGTTGAACTGAAAATCCTTAGAATACCTCTAAAGCCTACCTAAACTTATTCAAGTTAATTCCTATGGCTTGGATGATATAGCAAGTATTTTTTTTATTAAAGGAATGATTGTCTAGAGGTTTGTTATTTAGGAACTTAAGGGATTTAGGGCTAGTTTTACTAAGACACCTTATTTTAAGTGTGTCTTTAATCCTTGATGTTGTAATTCTTCAAGTCTTCGATTGCCTTCATCTTCCAATTGGAGTTCAACTGACTCAAGAACACATGTTACTAACAGACTGAGGTACTAACTATCTCCCCCTTTGCCAATTACATGACAAAACCTAAACTAGACACTATCATGGTGAACACCAATGACAAACTAAAACAACTCAAAAATTATATTTCAAATGTTATAAAGATTTACAGTATAAATACAAACATAATAGGTAGACACCCCCCCTTCCTAAGTCTATCAAATCCCTATAACAAAAAGAACCTATAAAACAAAATTCAATATTTGTTTTGGTAGGATCTTGATCTTCTCCCCCTTTTGTCTACAATTGACAAAAAACCAATTCCACAATTATACTAATAAGCATAAAAATATGGAAAGCTCTATAAATCATAATTATACCAATGAGCACATACTGACAGATGAATGCAATAAGGGTGAATATAAAAATTAGAATCTTAAAGTCAAACATACGACTCTTCTTATAAGGTAATGAGTAGCTAAGAGTCTAATGGAGCATGCATAGTATGTTCATTCAATGAGATATACTTATAAGCGTCATGACCAAGATATATAAGCAAATAAAATCAAAATGAGAATAAGAATAACTAAATGCAAAACTATCAAAGAGATAAAGATCCTATAATCCTCAAGTTTACATATTAAGCATACATAGATTAACAAAGATCACCTATCCTTTTTCACAACCCGTTGGGAGGTGAATTTCCCAAGACCTGGACAATTTTCGAAAGAGAGATTATCTTTCCTAGATGAGATCCTATTTGAAGATATGTTTTTTGTAGGTGATTTTCTTATTTACTTCCTACCCTGATGGCCATTACCACTACTAAACGTTTTGCTCATTTTCTCATTTAGAAGGACAATTTGCTTGACTAGCTCCCTCATATAATTGTTCATTCTTGGAGAGGCTAAGAACTTCTTCTTCTTTTCGGGTGGCCTTCTAGGCGGACTCCTTTTTGCGTGTGTCATTTTCTCAATCGCAATAAATTTACTTATTCAGTTCGAGATTGAGGTGAATCATGAGCTTTTAGAGATAAGGCATTCAAACTTCAAGTGACCCACATCTCCACAAGCGTGGCACACAGGAGAGGTCCTCAATCTACTTACAGAAGTAGACGAGTCCTTTTTTATCACCGAAGGGATAGAGTTTGTTATACGAGTGTTCTTATTATATTCAATACCTCTCTTGTTCCCAGGTTGTTTACCCTTGCCTAATTTATTTATTTTTTCTAATTGGTCTTTCCTTTGGCAAACTTAACCTTAGCATCAACATATCAACCAAGAAAAACCTCCGCTTGTGTATACCCCCAATCAAACATCATCATCATCACTATATAGGCCGAGGAAAACCCTCACTCATGGATCCCCCAATCAAACATCATCCTCATAATTTCAAATCCACCATTAAAATAATTACAATGCGTTACATGATGAGTCAACCAAACCAATCAACAACAAACACTTCATGTTTTTCAATGCAAGTTATACAATCCAATCATACATGTTCAAGTATTCATAACTATGATTCATGTAGACAAGTATTAACAATGTAGTGCGGGGTAAATTGTTGAGCTATGGAGCCACATTTGGGGCCTCCTTCGACTAGTCGTAGGAATTGTTCGACTAGTCGTAGGGGCCTGCTCGATTAGTCATGGACCGGCTCGACTCAAAGTCCAGTGAGTCCTATTTTTCATATCCTGATCCTTCGACTAGTCGTAGGAATTGTTTGACATGTTCATAGTATTCATAACTATGATTCATGTAGCTTCCAATGTAGTGAGGGGTAAGTGTTGAGCTATGGAGCCACATTTGGGGCCTCCTTCGACTAGTCGTAGGAATTGTTCGACTAGTCGTAGGGGCCTGCTCGATTAGTCATGGCGACTCAAAGTCCATGAGATTTTTCATGGCGATCCTTCGCTTTTGAATTGGATGCGGAATGGAAGTTGCCTAAACTATATATAGGTGTTCCTAGGGCTTTTCTAGGTGTATCGGAATATTGGAAAAATAATTATAAGGTGTGGGCAAAGTGTTTTCTATGATCTTCCAAGGGAAAGGTTATTATATTACCTTGTAATCTTTGTTCTTCATAGTGGAAGTTTGCATCCGTGGTTTTTTACCCTAGTTTGGAGTTTTTCCATGTATATCTTGTCTTGTGGTTTGTTTTGAATGCTTTGATCTATTTCTAGTTTATATTTTTTCCTGTTTATCGTTTGTGGGTGAGGCCTGAGATTGGATCTAGGCTCACTGTGTTGTTGGTGTGCTGCGCAACAACTGGTATCAAAGCTATTGGTTTAGTTGTATTGGGAGTGATGGCGAAAGATGGGAAAACTATAATTGAGAAGTTTGATGGTTCAAACTTTACCTTCTGGAAGATGCAGATGGAGGATTATCTGTATCAGAAGAACCTCTATGTTCCTCTAAGAGGAAAAGAGAATAAACTAGAAAAGATGACAGATGATGAATGGTTTTTACTGGATAGGAAGGTTTTAGGAACGATCCGACTCTCTTTATCTAAGAGCGTCGCCTTCAATATATCCAAGGTGAAAACTACAAAAGAATTAATGGAAGCCCTAGCCACAATGTATGAAAAACCATCTACATCCAACAAGATTCATCTTATGAAACAGCTATTCAACATGAAGATGTCAGATGGTGGGAGCGTGGCTGAACATCTAAACGAGTTCAATATAGTCACGAGCCAGTTGGAATCCGTTGGCATTATTTTTGAGAATGAGGTCAGGGCATTATTGATCTTATTCAGTTTGCCAGATAGTTGGATGGTTTGGTGATTGTTGTGAGCAATTCTTCAGGGTCGACAAAGTTGAAATTTGATGATGTGGTCGGTCTAATTCTCAGTGAAGAATCTAAAAGAAAGGCATCAGGAATTTCAGGGGATTCAGGGAATGCTCCAAACGTTGAAGGAAGAGGAAGATCGCTGAACAAATGAGGCAATAAACACAGGCGTTCCAAGTCGAGGAAGAAGTCCAAGGGACCAAAAGACAAAGATGGGTGTTGGCATTGCGGCAAGAAGGGGCACATGAAACGTGATTGGAGGGCGCTTAAGAAACAAGAAGGAAGCTCTCAAGGCGAGAAGGATTCAGTGAATCTACCTGAGAATAGTGACACAGAGGCGTTGATCTTATCTCTTGATGTGAGGAATGAGTCTTGGGTTATAAACTTGGGTGCTTCATTTCATGCCACTTCATGTAAGGAAGTTCTGTGTGATTATGTGTCAAGTGACTTTGGGAGAGTCTACCTAGGTGATGATGAGCCGTGAAGTATTGTTGGAAAGAGGGACGTTCATGTAAATCAGAAAGACGAAACGGTCTTGAAATTGAAGGATGTCAGACATGTATCGAGTTTAAAACGTAACTTGATCTCAGTGGGGCAGTTGGCCGATACCGGTTATGTGACGACATTCACCAGTGATTCCTGGAAGATCACAAAAGGTGCCTTCATGATATCTCGAGGCAAGAAGGAAGGTACTTTGTACGTGACTTCAAGATCGTATAGTTCACTCGCAGTCGCATCAACTGGAGTGAATGAGCAGTTATGACATCAGAGGTTGGGACATATGAGTGAGAAGGGGTTGAAAGTGCTATTGTCTAAAGGGAAGCTACCAGGGCTGAAGTTTATTGACTTGGAATTCTGCGAGGACTGCGTGTATGGCAAGCAGAAGAGGGTGAGCTTTAAGAAGACGGGACGCACTCTAAAGACGCATCTGTTGGAGCTTGTACACACCGATGTGTGGGGACCGGCACAGGTATTATCTCTTGGTTGCTCACATTATTTTGTTAATTTTATTGATGATGCTAGTAGAAAACTGTGGGTCTATTTCTTAAAGCATAAATCTGATATATTTGATGTATTTAAGAAGTGAAAAGTTATGGTAGAAAATGAGATAGGTAAAACAGTAAAATATCTTAGATCTGATAATGGGGGAGAGTATGTGATAAGAGATTTGAGGAGTATTGTGCAGTAAATGGAATCAAACATCAGAAAATGATTCCAGGGACACCGTAAAAAAATGGTGTGGCTGAGCGCATTAATAGGACCATCCTTGAGCGTGTTAGGAGCACGAGGTTACATGCAGGGTTGTCCAAGACCTTTTGGGCAGATGCTATGAATACTACTGCATATCTCATCAATAGAAGCCCCTCAGCACCATTGGATGGTGGGCTAACAGAAGAAACGTGGACTGGAAAAGAAGTGAACCTTGCACATCTCAAAGTGTTCGGTTGCACTTCATATATTCACATTGATGAAGAGCACAGAAATAAGCTGGATGCGAAGTCCAGGAGGTGCACGTTTATAGGCTACGGGCAGCATGATGATTTTGGCTGTGTTTTAGGATGCAGAAAACAGAAAAATCATCAGAAGCAAGGATGTAGTTTTCAATAAAAAAGTGATGCATAAGGACAGTGTGCAGGAAAATAAGGCCGAGGAGAAAGAATTTATAGAGATGGAAGAGTTACTGGACACGGGTGTTACAGACCACAGGATGATCATGCACAGGAGCATTATGAGGCAGAGCCATATACATCGGTTGTGAGGAGGTCTACTCGGGAGAGGAGACCCACGGTCCAATACTCACCCTCCTTACATTATCTACTGTTGACAGATAATGGTGAGCCAGAGTGTTTTGAAGAGGTGCTACAGTCAGATACATGGGTTAAGTGGGAGCAGGCCATAGATAATGAGATGGACTCTCTTGAGTCTAATCACACATGGGAGCTAGTCACTCTACCCAAGGGTAGGAAAGCTCTTCATAACAAGTGGGTTTACAGACTGAAGGAAGAACATGATGGTTCGAAATGGTACAAGGCCAGATTGGTTGTAAAAGGGTTTCAACAAAAGGCAGGTATCGATTTTACTGAAATATTTTCACCTGTGGTGAAAATGTCTACGATTCGCATGGTCTTAAGTATAGTGGCTACAAAAGACTTACATCTAGAGCAGCTAGATGTTAAGATAACTTTTCTTCATGGGGACCTTGAAGAAGAGATATATATGCATCAGCCAATAGGATATGTGGCACCAGGAAAAGAGAGCAAGGTGTGCAGACTGAAGAAGAGTCTATATGGCCTGAAACAGGCCCGAGGCAGTGGTGCAAGAAGTTCGATAGTTTCATGTCGGGAAACGGTTTTATGAGATGTCATGCTGACCATTGTTGTTACTTAAAGAAGTTTGATACGTCATACATCATCCTTCTTCTATACGTTGATGATATGCTTGTGGCCGGTTCAAGCATGAAGGACATATCAGATCTCAAAAGATAACTGTCTAGAAAATTTGCCATGAAGGATTTAGGAGCTGCAAAACAAATCCTAGGCATGAGGATAAAGCGTGATAGGGAAAACAAGAAATTAGTTTTGTCATAGGCAGAGTACATAGCTAAGGTACTTGATCGATTCAATATGGGAGGTGCTAAGCCGGTTAGCACTCCATTAGCCAACCACTTCAAGCTATCTAAGGAGCAAGGTGTAAAGATGCAGGAGGAATGGGACTACATAACTAAAGTCCCATATGCGTCAGCGATAGGGAGTCTCATGTATGCTAGGTGAGCACGAGGCCAGACATTGCTCAAGCAGTGGGAGTTGTTAGCAGGTTCATGAACAACCCCGGGAAGGAACATTGGGAAGCTGTGAAGTGGATCCTTAGATACCTGGTAGGTACTAAGGATGTAGGGCTGTGTTATGGTGGATCAAAAATTAAGTTACAAGGCTACGTGGATTTAGATTTGGCAGGAGATATCGACAGCAGAAGAAGCACTACAAGATATGTCTTTACTCTGGGCAATGCTGAAGTCAGTTGGATCTCTCAGTTACCAAAGATAATATCTATTAGTACGACAGAAGCAGAATATGTTGCGGCTAAGGAAGCATGCAAGGAGATGGTATGGATGCAAAGTTTCATAGAAGAGTTGGGTAAGAAGCAAGCAGATTGTAAGTTGTACAGTGACAGTCAGAGTGCAATACACTTGGCTAAGAATTCAGTCTTTCATTCAAGGACCAAGCATATTGCCACCAGATATCACTTCATACGTTCGTTACTGGAAGATAGATCGATTACTCTAGAGAAGATTCATACAAGTGAGAATCCTGTGGATATGTTGACCAAGGTGGTCACACGGGAGAAGCTGAAGCTCTGTTCAGCTTTGATTGGTCTTCAGGCATGAAGATTGGGAGGTGGTGCACTTCGGATGAAGAAGACAAAGGTTTATGGTGATGTGTCTCCAAGTGGGAGATTGTTGAGATATGGATCCACATCTGGGGCCTCCTTCGACTAGTCGTAGGAATTGTTTGAATGGTCATAGGGGCCTGCTCGATCGGTCGTGGACCGGCTCGACTCAAAGTCCAGCGAGTCCTGTTTTTCATATCTTGGTCCATCGACTAATCGTAGGAATTGTTCGACCAGTCGTAGCTTCCCTTCGACTAGTCGTAGGTTACGTAGATTCGTTTCTGAATCTGATGCGGACTGCGGATTTTAGTGTCGCCTTTCGCAAGGGTGCGGAAGGAAAGTTGCTTAAACTATATATAGGTGTTCCTAAGACTTTTCTAGGTGTATTGAAATATTGGAGAAATAATTCAAAGGTGTGGGCAAAGGGTTTTCTATGTTCTTTCAAAGGAAAGGTTAGTATATTTCCTTGTAATCTTTGTTCTTCTTAGTAGAAGTTTGTATCCGTGGTTTTTTACCCTAGTTTGGGGTTTTTCCACGTATATCTTGTCTTGTGGTTTGTTTTGAATGTTTTGATCTATTTCTAGTTTATATTTCTTTCTATTTATCGTTTGTGGGTGAGGCCTGAGATTGGATCTAGGCTCACTGCGTTGTTGGCGTGCTGCGCAACATAAATATGGCAGATTATAATCAGGATGTGAGAACACAGAATTTCAATGTGTGCACAGTGAATTCAATAAGCTCTATTTAAGTGAGATAAGCAGGGAGGACAACATTAATTATTAAATTTGAACCTAAAACGACCTAACATAACTGTATAGGAAATTGAATTTGAGTGAAGAAGAAATCCCATACCGAGAATTACAACTTATAAAAAGAAGGAACCATGAAGACAATGAATTTGATCATTATAGTATTGAAACCTAAGGGAAATTAAACCAATTAGAAGATCACTCACCTGGTTGATGCTACTAAGTCTATATAGTGTTTGAACTTATTTATGCTCAAATCAACGGACGGGTTGGATGGTTTGGATGGGTCCCACAGAGCAAATCCAAAGTATGAGAGCATTTTCCCGGTGGGTTCGCGTGGAAATCGAAATGGCTTTCGCCGTATCATGCACCATAAACCTTGGTAGTGCACGAGTTGAAATCCACCTCTTTCTGTTTCTTGCGGATGAAGCAATGGAAATAGACGGCTAGAATTGATTCTAGCCAACGTTGGAAGAGATCTGGGGTTATGGGAAGTTTTGACAGAAATTTGAATTGGACTTGGACATGACTCGGCTTCATACGACACTCAGCTTCGTTATTCGTCGTGTTGGGTTGAAGTTGTCTGATTTTGCAAAACTACAGCCATTGATTCACGTCATAGACGGTTCAGATCAGTTTAAGATCTTTCACCTGGATCGTGGAAGATGTCATGACGAAATCGGTTTCAAATGGAATTCTCGCGCGCGCAGCCAGCTCGAACACAGGTTGCGAGCGCAGATTGTCTGCAGGGACCAGGTGGGGTCCATGATGATGTTTTTTTTTTGAGAAATCCACTCCGTCCATCAGTTTCTACGGAGAGATCTGAGTTTTTAAGAGGGCTACATAAAGTGATTTTGTACAGGGAATGCCTACCATAGAAAACCTCCCTTGGGTCCTCTCATGATGAGCGGTTTGAATCGTTAGATGGGTCCCTTGATGGACGGCCCACAGTAGGCAATGGTGGGTGCGTTTTTCTTTATATATATATATATATATATATATATATATATATATATATATATATATATATATAAAGAAAATCAAAATATATATACACACACACAGGGTCCTGTGGGCCCCACTTGATGTTCATAGGATATCCCAACCATCCATCCAAATCAGCAGGTCCTATTAGTAGGCAGGCCCAAAAATGAGACAGATCCGATGTCCTGGCCACATGAAGTTAAAACTGTAGAATTTGGTCTACCGATAACGTTTTTCCTAAACTTATTGTAAGGCACCTTCCCAGCCATGGAATGTTGAACAGTTGGATCACTTATATGACTACGGATAGTTTTTTGAATGGTACAATCATTGTTCATGCACATATGCTTACATATAAAAGTGCATGAACTTATGCACTCGTCACTTGTGAAAAAATTTGAGTTATTACATTTTACCTCTTAACAAAACTAATTAATGATGAGATTTCATGGCACTGCTGCAGCCGTCATGTCGGGTAGAACCTAACCTCGGGATAAAAAAAACCCCTCACTCTTTGTCCGGCGAAAAAAAGCATTATCATTTCTGTAGTGCTCAATCTCGCTTCCTCCCTCTTAGATCTTTCTCCCCTTCGCTCCCTACTTCTCTCTACCTCTCTTGGAGAAATGCAACACCGAATCATCCTGGATAAATGCCACACCAAATCATTTGTTTCACTCTACAACAAATCTTAAGAGGCAATAGACAAAAATTTTGAAATAAAAAGGTTTAGGATTTGTGAAATCTGGGGGTTTAGATATTTTAAATGGTTTAGATATTTTAAATTTTCAAGGTCGAGGGATTTGAAGGTGTTGGAAGAGGCTAGTTGTATTTTTTTTGTGTATGTTTGTCTTACCCGAACTACTTTTCAAGTGCATATTTTCCATATCTTAAAATAAATGAAACTTAGTGACACTGTGATTTCTTCCCTTAAGGGCCCGTTTGGACGGTGGGATTGAAAGGGATTCGGATGTAACCAGGTGGATTGCACAGATACCAACAGTATTAATGGCCTGTCAGGGGATTGTCTCCAATCCCACTGTTTTCCTTCATCCAGCGTTCAATGTAGCGTCTGTTTGGGCAGTCAAGGTAATACAGCATGAGATGTACGTCTCCTGTTTGGCAGGCGTGGGATTGTATGCAATCCCATGCATTCCAACCAATGACGTGTTTGGGAAGTGGCTCTGGCTAAGATACGGATTGGACCCACTATAGGCGTCTGTTTGCGTACTGATTTTAACCTATACTGAGTAAACTCTGTGGGCCCCACTGTGATTTCGTTCATGTATCCACTCCGTCCATCCATTAGACCAGATAATTTTGGGTCTTGATCAGAAAAATTAAGTATACCCAAACCATATGTGGAGCACAGGAAATATTATGAATTGAACATCTACCACTGAAAATTTTCACAGAAGTTTTGGATCAAGTTTGTATTTTCTTCTTTCCCTTCACCCATAGTTTTTTGCTATTGCCAACAGGTTGGATGAGAAGTAAATATCAGTGTGGTCCCTATTAAGGTTTCAGTGGTGGAAAATAGATTTCCAACTGTTTCCTATGGTATAGTCCACATGATATTTGGGTATGCTTAAATTTTGGTTTAAGGGCATAAAATAAGATGTAAAAACTTGATATAAACAAGAGTAGACGAGAGTAACCAAAAGCAGGAGTAAATCCAATCGATCTAAACGACTCCTACGGCCGATAAAACCCAACATCATAGACCACACCAACCATAAAATTCATCTAAAATATCCTCAAATTTACAACACCAATAATATCTAAAATTTAATAATTATAAGCAATGCAAAAAAAATAACCAACACGCCAATCAAAATAGCCATGACTCTCTCGCTCTCGAATAGGCCAAAATCACCAGTCGACGTGGCCCTATTCACTACTTTCGTGCTTGGCTGAGACGTCTGTCGGATAGAGGAAGTGGTAGCGTGATGGATGTCCATCTCAACAAATGTAGCGGCAACCTCAACATAAGGAGTCTCTGTGAGAGGTCTAGACCGTGGCCTTACCTTACCGAAATAATTTTCCCAATAAGCCACTGCCTCATTCCAATTCCGAAAGGCTCGGTGTCTGCAACCGCTGAAGCCCTCCACTTGTACTCGAGCATCATCCCATGTTCTATATATTCCCGGATGACGTCCAACGAGCACAACATAGTACTTGTCTTTACCCATCTGCAATGACATGCGGGGATTAGGAACGACATATATGAAAATCGGATTAGGATTATGAAATGATGCATAACGATCAGAAGGAATCTAACTATCCCTTACTAATCCTTTACAAGACTTATAAAACTTGTATATACGTACCCTTCCTCTGGTAAATCAAGTGTCTGGTCCGTTCCTTCTTTCAAAGCATAATGCAAGCATGTGAGTATATATACCAAAGATGATAACAAACATATATAGGCAGAGACCACATCAGTCAAACACGGTATACAATATGCATATATAGCAGTACATTAACATCCCAAAATTATCCAAACCAAAAAAAAAAAACAAAGAAAAAAACTTCACAACAATATAAGTTATTACAGTACCAGATAAAGAAAAAACCATAAGAAACGCAGTGACCACACCCTGTCAGACAAGTTCAACACCTCATCACCAAAGTGATCACGGAGTGTTTTCTTTAACCACTCTATTCGACGCTCGGGTCGGAGACTGACAAAGAACGATACAAGTGACTTGTCCTTACTTAGGATCCGACCAACTTCAAGAAATTCAGAGCTGGTCAGGCCTTTCACCTCTTCCAGCACATCAAGAATCTTTCTTGTGCGATTGACCTCTTCGCCAAGCCCAAATTTCATCATTGAGTTGGCTATGGTCTGCAGAGAGGTCCCCAGTATATCACAGGGACGAGGAGGGCGCGAGCGTTTTCGTGTTCCTGTCCCTCCTCGGTTACCATCGGAATCAGGAGTCCGAGTGGGAGTACTGCGGGAGTCATGATATCCCATCACAGGACTGTCCGATGGTAATGGAATGGTCCCTGTGGAGTCTGTTATATAATCCTCTGATAGGTCAATAGTATCATCCATATCATCATCTCTCCATACTTCATTAAGATCTCGCTGAAGACGAGAAGATGATGCTGATGCAGCCATACTCCTACTGCCTTGCACATAGCGTCCGGTGGCCTGGTCGGATCCACAAATTACTGCAAGGTCATCCATCCTTTCGATGCGTTTCCCACGGAGTCGTTCGGCACGTGGGTGAGACTGCCATATGAATAAGCTAGTTGTAATTAAGGGTTAAAACTACATAGAGATGTATGATAGGATTTTAAAAACTAGTAAAACTTACCCTAAGATACTCCTCCCAGACTTCATCCGGAGCCGTAACCACCATCCTCTCATTGTCCAAACCAAACCCACTCGCCGCCAGCATGTCTTTCACTGCATTATACTCTCTTTTATAATATCTCAACCGATTCGACACGTTTTGCCACTGGACGGCTACGTTGGTATGCTTCGTAACTTCTTCAGACGCAATTTGGTACGCCTCCCGCTTGAAACCATTATCAGCTTTACGCCCTAATGCGACTTGTTCGATAAATGTGTCAAACATAATCTGATCCATAGCGGTAGTCCATTTGATCTTCGCGGCTCGGGATAGAGGCTCCGCTAGGGATTTCACCATCTTCCCACACGGAGAACTTCGAGTGGGAACCGGCAGTGTTCTTATGGCTGATTGGGTCAGTGTTGATGTAACATTAAAGGAGTCTGCCATTTCACCTGAATACGGAGTGTGTATGATATTTTACGAATGTCAATCATAATCATGAAAACAACATCTATTAACATATACACAAAAAAGGGATAAATTCATTGATCATTATCAGTAACCAACAAATCACTTAATCTGTATCTGGATGATTATATTTCAAAAAATTAAAAGTTAAGTAAACTTGAAATATACTATCATCTAACTAATGTCATGTAAATGAAACAGGAAGTATCGACTATCGACTCCTACTATTGTGTTGAGCATCTGCCCACATTCTGGCTGCAATGTCATCGCGTACTCGATTCCAAGCATCTTTTTCACGATGAGTTACCCGAATGGACCATTGACGCTCATCATTAGTTGATACCTCTATAGGTGTCGGGATAGCCACCCCATCGGCTGCAGATATACCAACGAAATTATTGTCCAGTCGAGACTCATTTTCAATTCGTATATAATTGTGTAGGACACAACATGCTACCACAATCTGGACTTGTGTTTGAAATTTATACTGCATAGCGCTCTTCAATATGGAAAATCTGCCTTTCAAAACACCAAAACAACGCTCAATTACATTGCGTAATTGTGTATGTCGATAATTAAACAGCTCCTTCATGTTCGCAGGTGCTCTCCCAGTCCGATACTCCTGTAGGTGATATCGAACGCCACGGTATAGAGCCATGAAACCAGGTGAATGAGCATATCCAGCGTCGACAACGTAATATTTTCCTACACATTCGAATCATAGTTCTATTAAGTGAAAATCCGGATGCAATCATAGTTATAAATTAGACTGACACTGTTTTAACATATAAGCAGTACCGTTTGGGACAATCAATGGATCATCTGATCGAGTCATTGCGTTGTGTAGCACCTTTGCATCCGAAGCAGAACCCTCCCAACCGGCCAATACATATGTAAATTTCATATCAAAAGAACACGCTGCCAGGACATTCTGGGAGATGACCCCTTTACGATTACGAAAACTCGCCTGGTCAACCGCTAGAACATGTGCGGGAATGTGTGTTCCATCAATTGTACCAACACAATCCTAAATCATACGAACCAATTATCATGAAAAGACCGCCCGTCGGATTGAAGTGAAAATTACAGACTTATAAAACAGACCTACTGAGAATTACCTGAAAGTAAGCAGACCAATTTAGATTTGTTTGGATCTCCAACGGCGTCTCTGTTCCAACTGGTTTAACTAAATCGGGGTATAGTGATACAATTGTCGTTAGAACACGGTGAAAGTGCCGACTGACAGTCTCTCCTGATCGAATAAATCTGTGACCTAAAACTTGGTTGCAAACATTGTGCCCCAAGGTGTGTAGGAAAATAACTACCTGTTCTTCAAGACTAACATTACGAGTATCACGGAGTCTTGTCTTTTCGCGTATCAGCGTACATAGTTCAAAAAATGAATCTCGATTCATCCTAAGTTGATCTAGACAATCTCCATCGCTAGCCCGAATAATAGAATTGATGAACTTCGCTCGCTCATCATCCCCATGACGAGCCGGTTGTTT
The DNA here is from genome assembly GCA_030180095.1 of Magnolia changhungtana. NCBI lineage: Eukaryota > Viridiplantae > Streptophyta > Magnoliopsida > Magnoliales > Magnoliaceae > Magnolia > Magnolia changhungtana. The sequence goes on from JASAUF010000648.1 coordinate 749,308, forward strand.
GAACATGTAGCAGCGACAATATTCTCCAACAGCCTGTACACAAGCTGACATCGCTTGAGACACAATTACCCTCTTCATTTCATCCTCATTTGAAGAATCCATGGAGTTCTCAAATTGTTATCAGGCAATATATATGGTTGATGCCTATATTTTGTAGGGAGAATTCCAATATGTTTGGAATGTAGTTGTACGAAGCACAATTCAAAGCAGCCAGCTGCCTATCCTAGATCTTCCCATTTTCAAGAAGATGCCCAGCTTGATGCGATTTAGTATCAAGGTGTCTGTTCCTATATATATATATGTGTCCGTCCAGACTTAGGTTTGGAGATGAGGAAGCGTCTGTTTAAAAATGTTTTCAAGTATCAACAATTAGAAAGCAGGAATGGGAGCATGAGACCAAAGCATGATTTGGAGTGGAAGTCTACAGATTCCAAGATATCAAGCAGATCCCTCAAGCAAGATTCACATAACAACAATCAAACATAACAAAAAAAAAAAAAAAAAAAACTTCAGACCACTGACTCCACTTCAACTACACCCATTTTACCATTTATATCCATATCCATATCTTCTCTTCCCTTTCAGTGTGTGATCATTACCTGTCTTATTTATAAAAAATTTCAGACCACTCTCCAAATGATCATATCGATAAGGTAATTTCAAACATCTCAATTTTCTTCCCTTTTAGTGTGTGATCACTACCTGTCGATTCACACATGGTGTCACATTTGAGAGTCTCTCTCTCTCTCTAGCTGGAAAGGCAGCTTGCATAAAGGAGTTAACGGTCATTCCCATGGGATTTGCATTCCAAAAGCTTCAATAAATCAAGATGTAAAGTTGAGCTAGATCTTCCATGTCGATTGAATCCGGAAATCCCAAAGAAGAGAAAAAGGTTATGGGATCCCAGTGATGCATGTTGTCAAGACCCAGAAAGTCTAGATATTCATATGCAGACAATCAACATGGTCTTCTATCAGTTGGACTGTCCAAATAACCAGATGAACTAGGAGTACTATAACTTAGGGTGGTTTGAGAGCATCAGAACATTTCTAAAAGAAAAATAGGATCCTGAACTCCAAGGGGTTGTTTGGGGTAGGGATTTGTGAAATCCATGGATTTCAAAATTTTCCTATTTGTTTTTTGTTGGGGATTTACCCAAACCCATGGATTTCCCAAATCTATACCTCCATAAATCAAAGGATTTGGGTCAAGTTCAAACCCTTAAAAGAAAAGAAAAGAATTAAAAAGAAAAAAAAAAAAAACACTAAAAAGGCTTTGCAAATTTTCAAAGTGGGAAACTAAAAAAGAAGGTAATACTCTGCAATAAATGTTCTACAATGATGTAAATGCTACCAAATTTCTCCATTTGTGCTACCAAAAAGAAGCTTCTACTGTTGTTTGCAGAGGAAGTCCAAAGAAACTTGATGCCAACAAACCATAGTATTATGTAACCTTGTTAAAATGTCTGAGACAAGGTATTGTCATTAACAAAATCTAAGAGCATGTTAACTTCAGGCAAGTAGCAAGATATCAAGCAGATCCCTCATGCAAGATTCACATAACAACAATCAAACAGAAAAAAAAAAAAAAAAAAAAAAAAAAAAAAAAAAACTTGGACCACCGACTCCACTTCAACTACACCCATTTTACCATTTATATCCATATCCATATCTTCTCTTCCCTTTCAAGGTGTGAACATTACTGCCTTATTTATAAAAACTTGAGACCACTCTCCAAATGATCATATCCATAAGGTAATTTCAAACATCTCAATTTTCTTCCCTTTCAATGTGTGATCACTACCTGTCGATTCACACATGGTGTCACATTTGAGAGTCTCTCTCTCTCTCTCTAGCTGGAAAGGCACTTGCATAAAGGAGTTAACGGTCATTCCCATGGGATTTGCATTCCAAAAGCTTCAATAAATCAAGATGTAAAGTTGAGCTAAATCTTCCATGTCGACGAATCCGAGTAAATCCCAAAGAAGAGAAAAAGGTTATGGGATCCCGAGTGATGCATGTTGTCAAGACCCGTAAAGTCTAGATATTCATATGCAGACAATCAACATGGTCTTCTATCAGTTGGACTGTCAAATAACAGATGAACTAGAGTACTATAACTTAGGGTGGTTTGAGAGCATCAGAACATTTCTAAAAGAAAAATAGGATCCTGAACTCCAAGGGGTTGTTTGGGGTAGGGATTTGTGAAATCCATGGATTTCAAAATTTTCCTATTTGTTTTTTGTTGGGGATTTACCCAGTCCATGGATTTCCCAAATCTATACCTCCATAAATCAAAGGATTTGGGTCAAGTTCAAACCCTTAAAAGAAAAGAAAAGAATTAAAAGAAAAGAAAAAAAAAAACACTAAAAAGGCTTTGCAAATTTTCAAAGTGGGAAACTAAAAAAGAAGGTAATACTCTGCAATAAATGTTCTACAATGATGTAAATGCTACCAAATTTCTCCATTTGTGCTACCAAAAAGAAGCTTCTACTGTTGTTTGCAGAGGAAGTCCAGCAAACTTGATGCCAACAAACCATAGTACTATGTAACCTTGTTAAAATGTCTGAGACAAGGTATTGTCATTAACATAATCTAAGAGCATGTTAACTTCAGGCAAGTAGCAAGATATCAAGCAGATCTCTCAAGCAAGATTCACATACAGAGAAGTGGAAACTGCATAGTAAAGAAGTTCCAGAAGCCAAAAGGAGATTGTTCAGATGATACTCTCTTCTCTCAAAGGTAGACTTGACATTACTATCAAGGGTGATGAGAATGTCAAAAATAACAAATGATCAGCTACTATGGTGTGACAAAAATTGAGTATCATGTTTAGAGTCAAGGCATCTAACAAAAAAATAACCATCCTAACCATCAAAATGGAGCCTAGGCTGATGTTTAGAGTCAAGGCATCAAACAGAGCCTAGGTTGATGTCTAGAGTTGAGAAACTAGTAGTATGTATGAATGCATATATGATGTATGTATGTATCGGTTGATGTGTGTGATTCAAGGTTGATGTTTAGAGTTAATAAACTAGTAGTATGTATGAATCCTACAGTCATGCATAGTGCTCAAACCTCATGTCTATGGAAAGAGAAAGCTCAGCACAATACCAGTACATTAACATCCATTAACAAAATTAGACATGAATAGTAAATGTAATTAATCGGATAGAAGAGTTAAAGATAGTTGAAAGGACCATACCAGAGATCCTTATCAAATGTAAGGTTGAAGATCAATGACCTTCTATTCAGTAATACCAGGCTGTGAGTTAGCAACAAATCAAAAAAAAAAAAAAAAAAAAAAAAACCCAAAGCATTAGGCATCAAAAGACACTATGTAGTTGAAGGAATCCAACTGTGTATATGTAGTTGGAATCCAATAGTATTGAAGAACTGAAAATGCTACAGGCTATAGATAAATTCATTGATGGACATGGAGGATAATGTAGACTCCATGGACTGAAAAATCTGTGCAATCCCATTTTCATGGTAACTCACGGTTTGAGACATCGATAGTCCAAAACCCCCAAAATCCCAAAGCCATGAACAGCGTCAAAATGAAATTTCCAAAAATTCTGCGCTAACCATGGCAGGATTAACGCAGAATCGGTGTTAACACAGGAAAATTATTGTAGATTACCCAACAACCCCATTTTTTGGGGGAGTAAATGGATTGAGAAAGCAACACGTCAAAAACCCCCAAAATCCAGTAATATTAGCAGCGAAATTTGAGAAAATCCAATTTATTCAGTGACCAAAGCAAGATTAAAGGAGAAAAATAGTAACTATAACAGTGTATTTATCAGATCCCGGCTAAAATCGAACATGCACAAGTAAAAATCCCCTAACCGGAAGCCATGGCATAAAGCGAGATAATAGCCATGAGGGTTTCGAGAGGGAGGAAGAAGTTGTACCTCTCCGCTTTCTCATTCAACCGTCAAACGGAGATGGCAACGATGATGGAGGAACTCATGGCCATTGCAATCCACACAATACCTGGATTTATAGCCCCGTTTGGCCGCGAAAAATCACCTCCCGCCATCACTCCCGCCTTGGCTTCCCAATCCCATGCCGTAGTCCCAACGAACGACTGCATGCGGAGGGACTGGGAAGGGCTCGAGATGCAATCCACCTCCAGAGTCGCCAATCCGAAAGGATTACCTAATCCCACGAGAATCCAACGCAACAGGTTTTGGTCTTATCCTCTCGCGTATCCAAACGTGCTGTCCATCATATGGAGTTGGATTCAAGTCCGTAATCCATCCTAAGTCGTCCGTTACCGTTCTAATCCACCTGTCCAAACGGGCCCTAAATTCAAATGGTAAATCCATCACCTTAATGCTCAAATGTGCTTTATCAATGAAAGTATAGTTTTTTCCTTTAACAAATTTATATGCAATGTTCGAAGTATCGGAATTGCTACAAGTTTCGCTGGCTAGGGATACAGAAACAATATCGATATCGCTGATAATATCGTTGATAACTGGAAATGCGGGGAAACATGAGAAAAATGGTGGAAATTTCAACGAAACTTCAAGAGATGTTAAATGTACATATTCGCATATTTAGGAAAGAAAAAATTGTAAAAATAAAAATAAAAAATGCATACACAACAAGTTTCCATTTAACGAGGCCTTAAAAGCATGTGTTGTTTAAATCAGTCCAGCCATCCCATTTGGCCTATTTAACCATCCAACATTCCATCAAACATCCATCGATATTGCATAATATCAACAATGTTGGACGTAGGCCAGTGGGGCCCAGTGGTGAGCAATCACTAGTGGGTGGCTTCTTCCGGCCTTTTTCATTCAGTTGAAATTTTAAATTTGAATTTGATATTGGATAGGAGATGGGGAGAAGACCGGATCATCCAGTCTCATCCTATCTCCTTCTTTTCCTATAAAAAGGGGATGCACTTCTCTCGTGTAAGGCATTGAATCATACGATAAACTGATAGTTTACAGAGAGATATTGTGTGTGCTATAGTCTGTCCATTTTAGATTGTCCTTGGGACGATCTAATCCATAGTCGCAATTCAGGGCTACTTATACGGTAGGATTAGAGGTGTGAATAGATCCATCTTCTCCAGTAGTAGATAGGTGGGCCGTTGGACCATCAATCTTCAGCTTTGTGAGGGTCCAAATCATCATGTAGACCGTTAGATCTTGAGGGCTCACCTTTCGCGCTTCCTTCAGTGGTATCAGAGCAAAACTCAACGGCGGATCTCTGATTTATAATTTTCATCTAAAAAGGTAAGTGGCCTTTTAAAAAAAAATTATTGGATTCATGCTCCTGGCTTTTGAATTGTATCAAATCAGTGTGCACTGTGACTCTTGATATGCAAATATGCACCGAATGGGACTACGTAGATGTGCATAGATGTGCATAGATGTATACACAGTGACTATGTACATAGATGTGTGCACATGTGACTGTGTACATAGATGTGTGATTGTGTGATTGTGTACATAGATGTGCATGATGTAGCCATACAGAACTATCTTCATGTGTGATCGTGTACATAGATATGCATGATGTAGACACTGCACACTGTATTTTGATATATATATATATATATATATATATATATATAAAGGCCCTTTGACGTGAATCTTGTATCTGTATACACATATATTTGTACACATGTATATTTACACATGTATCTGTACACATGTTGGCTGTACACATATATATCTATATACAAGTTTAACAATAATTACCATGGCTTTTGTATACATTGGCTACTGTATACATGTTCTTTTGTGCACATGTTGTTCTATACACATGCCAACGTGTTGTGTTGTACATATGTCAACACGTTGTTTCTGTTAACATGTTGTTTACAGCAACACGTTAGCATAGTGTTTGCACATGTAGTTTATAGATGTACACATGGAAGGATATAGATTGTTCACAGTACACATGGATGGCTTACTATACACGTATGATATAGTTGGCTAAATATAAATGTAAGCCACGTGATCTAGTGCTTACAATACACATGGCTTCTCAAATACATGTAGTTTAAATGATGGTGTGGATGTTGTGCACGTAAAAAGCATGCAAGAATAACACATGTAATGTAGCCTACTATATCATTAAACATATTAACTACAAGCCATATGTTAATGTGTGAGGAGAGCCGACGTGTTGTACTATAACTAAAATATACACATCATCATATGATTGTACGTGGAAGGTTTCCATTTAAGAAGGATGGAATGGTGGGGTCCACTTGTGATGTCATCTTGGGGATCCGCTCTATTCATTATTTTCTTTGTATCATCTAATGATATAGGGTTAAAAATGAGGCAGATCCTCTATTCTGGTGGACCACACCACGTGAGTATATGTTGAAGTACTTTAACATGCAATACATGTATATATTCTAACGTGTTAAAATACAAAACGTCAGCCTACAAGATGTTCATCATACGTCAGTCTACATGTATACATCACACGTTTCTTACATGTTGTATGTCAGCCTACATGTTGCTGTACACGTTGCTAATATAAATCCAACACGTTTAATGGTACACATCTGACATGTACATCTGTTGAATAATGATATGTATATTTCACGTGTGAAGCAGATGGCATATGTGTGAAATAAATCCAAAAATCAGCTCGTGGTATACATCCCTCCCTGTTATGTGAAGCAGATGGGCTGATGTACATCTCACGTGATTAGCTAACGTACACATATTGGTTAATGTACACGTGCAACAACTATGTTTTAGTTTTGTTAATCCCACATGTGTAGATCTGTTGAAAGATGAATGCACATATTTGTTGAATTCATGTTTAATCTACAAAATAATAGTGTGGCCCACATTCAGATATGTTGCAACCTGAATGTGTTATCCTGATTTTTGAATTTGATCATATATATTTTTTATGAGATGATGGACACATATCAAGTATGTTGTTTCCTATATTATATCTTCTTCACTGTTGATCTAAAACTCATTAGTGATCGAAATGATTATTAACCATGATGATCAATGTTGATGAAAGGATCCATCATCAACAATGATCATTAACGATATTGATCGGATCCATGACTAATGGTCATGATCACAGGTAAAGATAGTACTTTCTTGATATCTTAGCACTTTATTTTTCCTTTCTGATGATGATGATGTATGAAAATATTTGGCTTAATGTGTTTAGATCTTAGCCCCCTACATTTTCCATTAGAAATTACAAAACTTAGTGCTTAGATGCTCCCTAAAATATAAAGGTTGTGCATAACCTAAGTGGGAGTTTATTCTCTTCCACCAAATGATGCATGCAACCATGTAATGGAAGGTTGCATGTTATACAATTATAATTTTATAAAAGTACCAATTTCATCTTAAATAGAGAACTTGATTGTTCTACACCGTACATTCGGGTATGTGGACTTTTAAATCTCGTTAAGATGTGTTGACTATTTTTATACTTTGAAAATTTGTATAACACGTAGAAATGCTGATGATTAGAGTCAATACTTTAGATCTTAGCTGAGTAGTGATACTCATGCAATGTAGAGATGACCACCAAAGCGTTAATCGCTGAACAACTGAAAGGACAATATTTCGACGGCAACAACTATGAAGACTGGTCCCGCACGGTGCAATGCCTTCTAGACGAGGACGACATATCTCACACACTCGATGTAGTTCAAGAGGAACCCATCTTGGCTGAAAACGGAAATTTACAAAAACATAGGGTTGCGATGACTTGCTATAATAAGTGGCGAAAATAAAATTGTTTAGCTCTTAATGTCCTTCTTAGCACTATACACAAAGAACTCATACTAATGTATGAAGTGTATGAAACTGCTAAGGGAATTTGGGAAGCATTGACTAATGCCTATGCGCAGAAGTTAGATGCAAGAGTTCGAGCAATGGAATTAGAATTCCAGGAGTATAGGATGCCAGTCGGTTGTCCCATCAAAGATTATATCCGTAAGATGGAGCAAATGATAGGTGCCCTTAGGAATGTTGGGTGTAAATTGACTTAAAATCAAATGATTATATCTATGCACCATTCCTTGCTTGAATCTTAGGCCCAAATCAAAAGAATTCTGAACCATACTGATTCTATCACTACGTTCAGAGACTTTTGTGGCCACTTGGGACGTAAGGTTGAAATGAATGCAATTCAGCCAGATTCGGTCAAGGCCTTAGTAGCAGAGACCCATAAGCAGAAAGCTAACAATAAACGGTTCAAAGCTCGCAAGAAGGCGAAAAAGAATAATCAATAACAGAAGACCACAACACCGCCTCCAAATCTCAAGAAGGGGAATGGAAAGAAGAAGCAGAAAAAGACAAATGTAGTCTACTTTGTCTTTGAAAATTCTGGCCATTATGCTCGATAGTGCGCCCATAAAAAAACAGTAATTTCTCAGTTACTGGATACTTTGTATGTAGGCTTTTGTTATAAAATTCTTTCCATAGATACAATATCTAACGATTGGATTTTAGATTCAGGCGCAACAAAGCACGTGACACAGAGTCGTCGAGGACTCGAGGAATTCCGGCCTGTAGCCAAGGGAATTTATAAGCTGTACATGGGCAATAACGTTGTTGAAGACGTACTAGGGATTGACATTCTCCATCTTCGTACGCGCATTGGATAAACAATAATCCTCGGTCATACCCTTTATGCACCGGGGATGCGTCAAAATTTAATTTCTGTTTCTAAGTGATTATTTGATGGTTTTGATATTCGATTTTCTGGGACAAGAATTTCTTTGAGACTGAATAACCTCATCTTTGCATGGAAAAATTTAATATCAGATTTATTTATTCTAGACGTAGATCATGATAATGCTCCTCTTGCTTTATCTGCTATTTCGAATGAAAATATAGTGTCTAAATCTCAAAAATGGCACGCGAGGTTAGGTCACATAGGAAATGATCGTATGACAAGACTAGTACGTTCTGTTCTGTTAGACTCCTTATCCAAAGTTGATTTGTCATTTTGTGAACATTGTGTGTCCGGGAAGACTTCAAAGAAATCATTTCCTAAAGCGGCTAGGTCTAAGGGCACACTAGAGATAATCCATTTAGATATCTGTGGTCCCTTTAATGTACATGCCAGAAATGGATGTCAATACTTTGTCACTTTTATTGACTATTACTCGCGCTATGGATATGTGTATCTTATCTCACACAAATTTGAGGTTTTTGATTGTTTTCTTAAATATAAAGCTGAAGTAGAAAATTAGCTTGAGAAAAAGATTAAAATCCTTCGATCTGATAGAGGTGGCGAGTATACATCTGAAACGTTTAAATCATATTGTGAAAAAGTTGAAATTGTTTGGCAGTACACAATGGCTTACACTCCACAGTAAAATGGTGTTACAGAGCAAAGGAATAGGACACTATTGGACATGGTTAAATCGATGATGGCACAAGCCAATCTTTCTACCACATTCTGGGGAGACGCACTATTAATAGCCGTATACGTCCTTAATAGAGTCTCATCAAAATCCATTCCTAAGACCCCATATGAGATGTGGTATGGGATGATTCCTTCTCTAGCCAACCTGCGCCCTTGGGGATCTTTGGGATATATTTTGCTACCTACTCTGCATAGAGGTAAACTTGATAGTAAAACCATTGAATGCATGTTCATTAAGTACTCTATACATTCAAAGGGATACGTTCTAGTTTATGAGGACCATGGACGATAGATTGAGATAGAATCCCGAGATGTGACCTTTGTTGAAGATAGATACCCAAGCCGAATGAAACAAAAGGTTCCTTTATAATTTTTTGTAATACCCGATGTATCTCAGGAGAGTGGGAATTCTGCTTCTTAAGATGATGATGCTTCTATAGTTCGTCAAGACAGTGGGAGGACATCTCAGTAGGCTCCTGAGTTACATTGAAGCAAAAGAGGATTGATTCCCCGAAGATACTTCGATATTGAAGGGCAAATATTCTCTTGCGTTGCGATTGATAATGATGAACCTGATTTGTATTAAGATACATTATTATTTTCTAACTCGGCCAATTGGGTGAATGCTATGGACGAAGAGATCGCTTCCGTGGAGAAGAATAAAATCTGAAAACTTGTTGATTTGCCTTCAAATTACAAAGCGACAGGTAATAAATGGGTGCTTAAGATTAAAAGAAAGGCAGATGGTACAGTGGACAAATATAAAGTACGATTAGTTACTAAAGGTTTTACACAACAAGAAGGCATTGATTACGAGGAGATCTTTTCACCTGTTGCGAAGTTCTCCTCAATCCGTATGATCTTGTCCATTGTCGCAAGTTTAGATTTAGAGTTATATTAGATAGATGTAAAGACCGAATTCTTAAATGGTAACTTGGATGAAGAAATATATATGCAACAGCCCATGGGTTAGTGGACAAAAAGCATCCAAAGAAAGTCTGCAAATTGTTGAAATCTATCTATGGGCTGAAGTAATCTTCAAGATAGGGGTACATGAGGTTCCACTTGGCTATCACCACTTTTGAATTCACAATGAGTGAAGAAGATCATTGTGTATACCTGAAACGGTTTGGAAGATCTTTTTTGATACTATCTATATATGTAGACGATATCCTGTTAGCTGGTAATGACATGCAATTATTGATATTAACTAAAGATTAACTATTCTCGAACTTTGAGATGAAAGACCTCTGTGAAGCCAACTTTATTCTTGGAGTAAAAATCATCAGGGATCACCCTAAGAAATTTTTAAGCTTGTCTCAAGCAATCTACATACAAAAGATCTTAGAGTGGTTCAGGATGAAAAATTCAAAAGTTGTTGAAATCCCTATGGATAAAGCTACCAAGCTAGACAGGAAATCGTGTCCCCAGACTAAAGCCGAGAAATTGGCTATGTCCTCAGTACCTTATGCAAGCGCTGTAGAGAGCTTAATGTATGCTATGCTTTGCACTAGACCGGATATTAGCTATGCAATTGGCATAGTCAGCCATTATCAGAGTAACCCGGGACAGTCGCATTGGCAAGCCATCAAACATATATTCCGCTATCTCAGAGGAACAAAAGACCTAATGTTGTGTTATGAAGGAACAAACATTGAGCTCAAAGGATATTCTAATGGGCTTAGGGTAATGACGCCGACGAGGGAAAGTCTACTTCAAGATATGTATTCTTACTCGAAGGAGGAGTTATCTCATAGTCGAGTAAGAAACAAACATCCACAACTCTTTCATCTATGGAGGCTGAGTATATTGCATGTTGTGCTGCAGTTCAGGAGTGTATATGGGTTCACAGATTTCTATTGAGTTTGGGTGTTGTATCGAGTGTTCGTTAACCTATATCGCTGAAGATAAACAATACTTCTACCATTGACTTGGCAAAGGACCCTAAACACTATCAGAAATCTAAGCACATTGAGATAAAGTATCATTACGTCCGTGATCAAGTGAGAGATAAGAAGGTCGCCCTAAGCTACATTCCTACTAAGGAGATGATGGATGATCCCATGATGAAACCTATAGCTAGAGATCTATTTCAGGTTCACGTCAGGCAGATGGGATTGAGGAAAACTTGACTGATGTACTTGTTTTTATAGTACCTTTGATCTTTCATTAATGAATAATATATTCCTTTTTATTTAGTATTGAACATTAATATAAACTAGGTAAGTAGATCATCAACATTTACCTTGAGATCATGTAGGATTTCTATTTTTTGTTAGTAGGCCAGTCACCCACTCGCACGGGTCGACCAACCTTGAATGTACAAGAGAGGTACATTTGGGGCCATGTTTATACATTGAGGTATGAACTTCTCTTTATTGTGAATAATAAAGGATGAGGATATGAGTGAGTCATATCCACCTACAATCTTTTAAGATTGAAGATGTGACTGATAAAGTAGAATAACATAATCGCACCATTCCGTTACCTGCAATCAAATGTTATGGCCTGAATTTATAACCAGGTTATGAGGTTATGAGATGAGTCATACCTCATGTAGAATGACTTGCATATTGTAAACCCGACATTCACCTAGTATTGTCTACTTTACGACGTGGATTGTAGCCACACGCTAGGACCTTTTACCTATAGATTGCTTTGATTCAATCTAATCATTGCAACGTGCGAGTAGCCAGTCCCGTAGGTGACTCTTTGTGTCCTTAGCTACCCTCCTCTTGTGTATATGAGGATAAGATTGAGTGTTGCTACTTTAGTGTACTATGACGAAAAATCCTTAATTGGCCAGACTCAGTTACGCTAGGAAAGCAGCTTGATTAATTCCAAATTACACATCTGCATGGGGAATATCCCATGACAGCCACACCAAGTTTCTAGAACTATAAATACGCACTTGAAGACTTATCCGCCGGCAGTATCGAGTTGTTTTTATTAGACTTTTGTAAACAATATATTTTTTTTAAAAGAGCATTGCTTTAAATTGGTTTTAGTCGAAGTTTATGAAAAATCAAGTTTTCAGAATAACTCAATAAGTTGGATAAGTGCGTATGTTGGCCGAGTACTCCAGATTGGGAGTCAACTCCATCCGATGTGGTCATGCGGACTAGGACAGGCATTGCAAAGCTTGGGTTATTGAGTACTAGTCAGGTGGTCACTTAGTACTTAAACACCTGTGAGAAGATTACGGTGATCCAGTTGGTCTCACGCCTTTGATTCTTTTGATCACGATATTTAGTTCTTTGATTGTTTTTAGGCGAGTTAGATGGACAAATTTTTGTGCCTATCCCACAATGTGATTGAGTGGGAGATGTTGGACGTAAGCCAGTGGGGCCCAGTGGTGAGCAATCACTAGTGGGTGGCTTCTTCCGGCCTTTTTCATTCAGTTGAAATTTCAAATTTGAATTTGATATTGGATAGGAGATAGGGAGAAGACCGGATCATCCAGTCTCATCCTATCTCATTCTTTTCCTATAAAAAGGGATGCACTTCTCTCGTGTAAAGCATTGAATCATACAATAAATCGAGAGTTTACAGAGAGATATTGTGTGTACTATAGTCTGTCCATTTTAGCTTGTCCTTGGGACAATCTGATCCATAGATCGTAATCTGGGGTCACTTATACCGTAGGATCAGAGGTGTGAATAGATCCATCTGCTCCAGTAGTAGATAAACGGGCCGTTGGAGCATCAACTTTCAGCTTTGTGAGGGTCCCAATCATCGTGTAGACCGTCAGATCTTGAGGGCTCACCTTCCGCGCTTCCCTACAAACAACACATGATATTTCATCAAGAAATTATCAACAATTGGAAATGAAATGAAAGATTGTGGTCTTAATATCGCTCATGTTGCGAATTATCAATATTACTAATAACAAATTGAATAATACATACAACCATGTGCCCATAAAAAAATTAAAATAATTTTTTTTCTAATAAACAAAATTTTGGTGATATCAATACGTTGATAATATTATTGAAATATCGTCGATACAAGCATTACCTATAATTTACATATTCGAAAATATTGGAATTACATTGGCGATATTGATGCATTTGCAATACAAGCGACACCTAGAATTTACGTAGTTGAAAATATTGGCGATTACATAGCGATATTGATACGTTGGCGATACTTGGCGATACATTGCTAATACCTGGAATTTCCGATACTACCATCATTATTGATATCGCTGAGCCGGAGATAAAGATAATATTAGAGATAATTCAAACATTGCCTATACCCGGCCTTTACATGTACTTATCCAATAGTTGTTAGTTCTGTATAGTGGATATGATACTAAGTATCAATCCATGCCATATCCCTCTAAATCAATTCTAACTTTGTGGCCTGAGCATATATGAAAGATATCAACAACGAGTTTATTTGTATTTTTTATGGTGGGCACACTGGATGGCTTTTCCACCTAAATTAATATCAAAGTTTCAGGAAGGAATGAAAAAAAATAAATTATGATAGTTTAGGTAGTTTAATTTCAATGTATATTCTTTTTTCCCACAATGTAATAATTTAAAAAGTTTAATTTCAATTACATATATGAAATGCAAACAAATTCAAGTGATTGAGGTTTCTACTTTATGGCTTAGGTGAATGTTTTGGACCATCTGGTGTGCCCACCTCTGAAAATTCAAATAAACTTGTCGGTTGATATCTTTCATATATGCTCAAGTCGCAATGCTAATTTGGAGGGATAGTGCATGGATTGATACTCAATATCAACTCCACTATATAGAAGTAATTACAACTACTGGATGGTCTTAAGCCTAATGAACGGATGTATTTTTAATGGATGATGCCGACCTTTCTTTTTCACATGCCACTAGTGGATAAACATATTAAAGGAAAAAATTGTACTTCCTTTAAAAGAGTACATTTGAGCATTAAAGTGATGGATTTATCATTTGAATTTAAGAAAAGAAATCACGGTGTCACTGTGTTTCATTTATTTTAAGAGATAAAAAATATGCACTTGAAAAGTAGTTCGAATAAGGCAAATATATCCATAAAAAAATATAGCTAGCCTCTTCCACTACCTTCAAATCCTTAAACCTTGAAATTTTAAAATTTATAAACCCTTACGTTCCATAAATCTTAAACCTTCTTATTTTGAAAACCTTGTACATTATGTCTTAAAATTCACCGTGGAGTAAAACAAATATTCCAATGCGGCATTTCTTCCCGATAGGTTGGAAGGGAAAGGGAGATCAGATAGGAAGGAAGCGAGATTGGGCATCAATGAAATAGTAGTGCGTTTTTTTGCCAGACTATAGAGCCTCACAAAATGAGGGTTTATGATGTAGAGCGGGTCGCGGACAATTACATGGCAAAGATGGATCAGAAAAGGCCCAGTCGGCGACAGAAGTGATCCGGACCATCAGACCTTAAATCAGGCGTATCTCACAATCCGGGATGAGTTAGCTGACAAAAAATATATGATTTTGGGGTAGAATGAGCTACTTTAGCCAACCAACCCAGCCACGCCGGGTTGCGACGCTCGAAATTGCGAGAAACCCCTGATTTGATAGTCGTTTCCCTGTTTCAATTTCGTTTTTACTATAAATAGTAAGTTTTAGTTTGCTTATAACTCTTCATCCGTCGGGCTTTAGGAGTTGCGCCCAACGTGAAAAGAGCTTAGAATAATTAGGAGAACGGGTTGGTGAAGCCAAATAGGACACTTACTATTTTTGGCCAAAAACCTTTATGACTAGTAGACATCACGACCGTCTATAAATAGTAAGTTTACTATTTATAATAAGTCGCTAATTCTAGAGTCCTAGTTGTAGTTTGATTCGATTTCTTTTCCATTACTTAGTACTTTATTTAAAGGGTTGTGAACTCATTTTTATTCATCAATTAATCAGTTTCGAATTTTATTAGAATTTATTTATATTTTCTGCTTTCTTTCCTCGTGGATTAGAGAAGTCTCTGTGAGGAGTCCAGAGAAGCTCCGTGGATTCGGAGTATTTATCCTCATCATATTCATCCCTGCGTCAGTTTATTATTATTATTGTTGTTGTTGTTGTTGTTGTTGTTGTTGTTGTTGTCGTCGTCGTCGAGTTGAGCTCAGCCTGCAATGGTGTCGTGAATTCCCTCATTTATAAGTTTTGTAAGCCATACAATATTAGCCATTAGAAAGTGAGCACGACCCACCCACCTATTGGACGCGGATTAGATACTGACAGGTTGACTAGCGAGACTCGCCACTGAAGTGACGTCACCAAGTTCCGTGGACCCCCCTATGATGTATGTGTTGTATCCACAACGTCCGTTCATTTGGATATATTATTTTAAGGCATTACCTAGAGAACAACGCAGATCCAACGCTTTAGTGGACCCCACCAAAGAAAACAGTGGGAAGATTAATGCCCACCGTTGAAACCTTCCTAAGGCCCACCATGATGTTTTATCGAAATACAACCAGTTCAAAAGTTAACAAAGACATTAAAGAAGGGAAAACACAAATATCAGCTTGATATAAAACTTTAGAAGTTTTTAAAGGTGGTGTCACTCTTCCCACTGTTCTCTGGTGGGGTATTTGGATCTTACCGTAAAATGATCTCTCCAGATGAATGGACTGCGGGGATACAAAACATACATCATGGTAGGGTTCATAGAACTTGGTGACGTCACTTCAGTAGCAATCTCGCTACTCAACTTGTCAGTAGCCAATCCGCCCCCCATCTATTTGAGCATCCGGGCAGGCGTAGGTAGGCAATCTGCGTCCTGAAATGACTTTGGTAGTGATATTATGGTTACTGGATTGAACCTTCACCATGGCCCACCTTGATGTATGCGTTGTATAGATATACAGTTTATCTATTCACCAGCTCATTTCAGGCATGGCTTAAAAAATGAATCTCATTGGACCACACCACAAAAACATGATCATTGACCATTAAAAATTTTGTGGGCTACAAAAGTTATGGATGAAGCTGATATTTGTGTTTTCCCTTCATCATGGTCTATATAACCTTATCAACAGGATGGATGACAAATAAACATTAACGGTGGACCTTAAGAACTTTCAATGGTGGCCGTGTAATAACCACTATTTCTTGCAATGTGGTTCACCAGAGATTTGTATCTGCTTCATTTTTTTGGCTCATGACCTAAAATGATCTGGAAAAACGGATAGACGGTGTAGATATGAAACAGATACATCGAGATGGGCCACATGATGAGGGACCCATCCACATCGGGATTCGGGATCGCTGCCAAGTTTGTTCCAAAATGAGGTGGGACCGGTGAGTGACTGGTGCTGGGTTTTCAGTTATCTCCTTCTCTCACCGCCATTTGCCGACACAGAAAGAGAGAAAGAAGAAGAAATGGCTTCTGAAAGAACTAGGGTTTCTTTACGCATTGCATTGGCACTTTTCCTCCTCTTCGTCGCCTTCTACGTCGGTCGCCCTCTCTACTGGAAGTTATCTGCTACCATTCACGAGATCCGAGAGAAGAGGCAATCTGTCAAACAAGGTCTCTCTCTCTCTCTCTCTCTCTCTGTCTGTCTCTGAAATCTCTGAAATATCTCATCTACTTCTTCTAAAATCCTATTCGACTTCCTTTTTTAGGTCTTTCGCAGTTCGTTCTCGATGCTCAGAGATCGGTTGGATGGTTCCACGACGAGTCTGACTCTGGACTCCCTGATGATTCCACCTACTCCAAGCCCCAATCCGCTACTAACCGTCGTATCCTTCGCTTTCTTCATGTGAAGCTCGATTGACGGTTCTGATCAGGTTCTTTCTTTCTATCTTCCCCTTCGCTCTCTTTTGTATGTTCTGTTGTTGTTTCTTGTTTTCTTCATCTTAGATAGATAGAGATGTGAGGAAGCGGTGCTAGTTTTGTATGATTGGAGGAATGCTGATGTTGTAGTTTGTATTGGATTGCGTTGCTGAGACTGATCTTTTGGAATGTGTTAGTTTTTCCCCCCTCTTTAGTGTTTGTTGCTGTTTGGTTTTGTGAGAAGTGGGTTTGGTGTGAATTCTTTGGACCTTATTGTGGTGAACCATGGTGGGCCCACCTATGATCACAGGGGACCATTGGATTGCACATGATAGTATGGTATCAATATCGCCCTCATCAGATGGTCCCATCCATTCAAAGAACGGACCCTTTTTGGGATTTTTAGAAATGGCTACACTTATTTTTTTGGGCTTAATTAGACAGAACCGCCCAAAACATGTGGGGTTAGATTTCAGCACCTACATTTTGTTATGCCATGTCTATCTGTATTTTACCACCTACATGATAAACCATTTTTGTTTCTTTTTGAAATGATGAAATACACATGACTAGTGGTGTGCATCCATTTCTTCCAAACAATATCCTAAGGCGTGTGCAACTCTGGTTCATTTAAATAAAGAAGAGAGGAGAGATGTGAAGGAGATGAAACGGTTGAGGTCTTTGGGCATGAGGATAGATTTAAATAGGATTATGTACGTGCTAGCTACGAATGAGGCTTGATACACGACCATCTTAGAAATTATAAATATAACATGCATTATCTCAAAGTTAAACAGTCTAAATGGGGAATGCGCTGTTGATAGGTCATGATTTTAAAAATCAGCTTGTTTGGATAATCCTACAATCTCCTTTGTGGATACTTGTTTACCGAATGAGACCATTGGATTTTTATTTTATTTTTGGCCTTCCAATAGATGTCCACAAATATGATGCTTGGGAAAGCAGTCTCTAGTTTCAAGTCACCTGCTTTAACTATGAGTCAAATTGTTATGGCGGCCATTTGGGGATGTCGATGTTCAGTTAAACTAACTGGCAACATTCAGGGACTTCAAGATGAAAGCATGCTGCGGGCAACCAGCTGCAAGTTGTGCTTGGGATATTGTCTTATCTATGCTCATAGCTAAGATCATTTCTAGATGAGGCACAGGCCAGTGGCTACGAAGCATTGGATGGGATCTCAAATGACTTTATGGTGTGTTTGTAATTCCATATCTGGGAGAATGCAAATTCTCCAAGCTAAAAATTAGAAGATGAACAACCTATGAGTAGTCCCAATCAGGAAGTTGGTTGAGATGGTTTGGCCATGTGCTAAGAAACATTGGCATCTCCATCCATTATGTAGATGGGTTCTTAATTCCATCTTTGGGAGAATGCAGACTTTCTAATGTATAAATTAGAAAAGTGAGCAACCTGGGAGTAGTCCTAATTGGAGATTCAATGATGGAGAATCGATTGAGATGATTTGGCCATGCTAAGAAACCAAAGACAGCCCTTGTAAGTAAAGGAACTTTTGAGTTAGGGTTGAAGGGCCTAGTAGGAGGACAAGTGATAACCTAAAAGGACTTGGATAGAGGTCATAAGGAGGGATATGAAAGCTTTTCACTTACCAAAATAGGGATTTAGATAGGTTTCTTTTTTTTAATTTTTTGGCGAAACAGGATTTGTAAAGATGACACCAAATAGCTGGGACGATCGTATGATGACAAGGACAACGACGATCGATATCGTCAAAATCGTTATCATATCGCAAATTGTAATAGGGCTTGATTTGTATGGGATCGTAGTCCTATCATAAATCAAAGATATTTTATGATTGTGTTAAAATACCAAAGAAATATGAAAATTATGAATTAAGAAATTCAAAACTCATCAATCATCCATTTCCAAACAATATGCACGGAGAAAAGTACTACGTGTCATGATATTGGCACCTGGGAATTGTATTTAGTATAGGTATCATGATAATGTAAAAAGATTCTTGTGTTTCCTTTTAAAAAAAATCATACAAGAGTTCTTTAATAGTTTTACCTTTCTTGGATGTAGAAAGCACATTGGAAAAGGTGGAATTGAATTCTGTTGACCAAAGAAGTTTGGTTCTTGAACAACACACCCCCACAGAAATGACAACTTTTAAGAGGGGAGGGCCTTTTACTTGTTTTAAAAGCAAGGGTAGAAGCAGTGTTTTAAATAGCGGTAGCATGTTGCGTAGCGTTCAACACTCCGTAGCGTGTAGCGTAAGCTACACAATACTTCTATTTTTTAATTATATATATATATATATATCAATGTTTTAAATAGCGGTAGTGTGTTGCGTAGCGTTCAATCCTCCGTAGTGTGTAGCGAAATAGCGTAGCGTGTAGCGTAAGCTACACAATACTTCTATTTTTAAAATTTATATATATATATATATAAAGCAAAATATGTAAATGTCACATTCTTCAAAATAAAAATTCCAAAGTAAGAGCATTAAGTACAATACAAATGTCATATTCCTCAAAATCAACATCTCAAATTCTCAATAATATGCTCTAGACTCTAGTGTCTAAACTCTAAAGGTCATCTATATCTAATAGGTCATCGTCGTTGTCGTCATCCTCATTCACTTCATCACCAGGTCTAGGCCTTTCATCATTAGCATCAGCATCTACATCTGCATGTACATCATCCACACCATGAACACTCGTTCCTATATCTCCTTCCTCTCTTATAGGAGTAAGAAATCATGGGACCACCTACACATTTTTTTTTTTTTTTTTTAAAAGAGATTCATTGGTCTTTTACTTTCTTTGTTAAAAATGTTCATGTAACTTAATCTATAACTAATAACTATAAACACTTAAAGTAGTTGCCTTCCTTTTCCTTGAGGGGGGGCGCAATCTCCTTCAGAAATGTTAGATGTTGATGGTGCATTGCTGTCAACTGGATCATCAGACTCCGGAATAGTTGTAATGGCACTAATATCGAAGGCCATATTTTGATCTTCGAGCCACGATGGATCAGTTGGGAGAACAGGGCCTTCTTTCTCAGCAATCCATTCATTATCTGATTCAATGTGGTCCACCAATATTGGATCCATTGCCGCCCTTTTCTTCATGCTTCTTTCTCTCAGTTTCATATTATGCATGACATATACTAGAGAGTTGAGTTTTTGTTGCTCTAGCCGATTTCTCTTCTTTGTGTGGATCTGATCATGTGATGATCTATGTCAGTCAATTATCAAAGACTTGCTAATCTACTAAATAAAAATTAGCCAATTTAGAATATTGAATGGTACAAAAGTCACCTGCTCAAAAGCACTCCAATTTCTCTCACAGCTAGAAGCACTACATGTGAGGCTTAAAACTCGTATTGCAAACTTTGTAAGCTATGGAGTTCTATCTCCAAAGTGTTCCCACCAATCAGCTACATAAATTAGTTATAATTTATAAATTAATTAAATACTTTCACCAATTATAAAAATATAATTTACATAACAATGAAAATATCAAAATATAAAATTATAAATTACCTGGGGGAACGCTTTGTCATGGTTTCGAGTGCAAGGCGAGAGCCAAAATCCCCTCCTCTTGTCATATTCATCCAACTGAATATCAACATCAGCATGCTCTTCACGGGGGATCATCCTATCCATGTACTTAAACAACCCCCTTTTTATCTTAGGGTGTGTAGAGAACTTATCTGAGTACCGTATTTGAGGATTCAGATAGTACCTGGCTGCATGTAGAGGACGATGAAGCTGAGGAGTCCATCTTTCATCTATTTTGTTCCAAATTGGAACATATCTCTTTTTTACATCATTGCAATTAAATGCAATTTTCTCCTTCGCTGAGTCCATCAATTCATAAATGAACCCCATTGCTGGCCTTTCTTCTGAATCTACTTCTCTTAAAACACTTACCAATGGCATGGTGCTCTTAACACATAAGGCAACATGAGGCCAAAACTTCGGATCAAACATTATAATAGCCCGTACTTTATTCCTTCAGGTTTTTTAGTCCAAGAACATGAGCACCATTGTTCCGATGCAAACATGGCTATAAGACCATTCTTTTGCTTGTAAATACTTCGAAGGGTGAGGTATGATGTTGCAAACCGTGTTACTGCTGGCCGTAGAAGCTCATGGTTATTCGTGAAGCTTCTCATCATGCTCAATACAATTCCATGGCCATTAATAAACTTCGTCACTGTCCTTGCCTTTTCAAGCGTTTCAAAATATATTTTCATTTTTCCAATATCCTCCAACATCAGATCTATGCAATGTGCAGCACACGGAGTCCAATATATCCTTTTCCTCTTATCCATCAATTTCTTCCCAGCACTCACATAGCTTGAATGGTTATCCGTGATAACCTGGACCACATTTTCTTCCCCAATTTCTTCCACAATTTCATCAAGATATTCGAATAACAAATTCCCATCTTTTATTGAATTTGAAGTATTAATAGACTTGTAAAACATTGTTCCGATCGGAGAATTAATCAAAAAATTAATGATGCTTCTATTCTTTCCATCCGTCCAACCATCAGACATAATTGAACATCCATAAGTTTTCCATGAAGCTTTGTATGCTTTCATTAAACTATCAGTATTAGCAACCTCATCTTTTAGTATCCTTGTTCTCATCTCATGCATGGATGGTGGCTTCAATTCCGGTCCAAACTTGCCAATAGCCTCACACATTGCTGAAAAGTAAGGGCTATTACACAGGTTGAATGACAAAGCATTCCCAGAAAAAGAATCTTCCAATCACCCTACATACTTCTTTTCTTTCTTCCTTCTTCCACCTTGAATTCAATGTGGATTGACGTTGCTCACTACTAACGAATTGATCCATAGGACCCCTTGCTCTTGCCATTGGTTGATTACCAGAAGATCCACTACCAAGTTGGCTGCCAATGAAAGCATCATTACCCACACTAGCGCTATCACTTGCAAAGCCAGAACCAGAAAGATATGTTGATCCCCCTCTCCCAATGTCTCGAAACACCTCATTTCTTTAATTTTTTCCATCATGATATTCCTTTAAAGCCTTTCTACACTCCTCCTTGGCTTCTTCCGTCACTTTTGGGCACAGCTTTATCCCATTGTGGGTTCCGGCCAAATGATGGTTTAGGCGAGTCACGCCTCCCGTACATCTTTGACCAATTTGCATAGCACATAATTTCTATGAGATTGTCCAAGTGGATTATTAGCCACATATTTCCATGCAAAATCTCTCTCACTCTTTTTCTTCAAACATTCTTCTCTCTTTAGTTCACTACTTGAGCAAAAAAAAAAAAAAAACCACATCACAGATAAATCAGTGAATCACAAAAATAAACACACGCACACCACTTACACTCATATGCACACCACAATGGGCCTACCATAGAAAATAATGCAAATCCACCCCTTCACGCAACTCAGTGGGCCCCACGTGGGCCACACCATAGAAAATAATGCACATCCCACCCCTTCATGCACCTCAGTGGGCCCCACGTGTGCCACACCATAGAAAATAATGCACATCCCACCCCTTCACGCACCTCAGTGGGGCCCACATGGGCCATATCACAGAAAAAAAAGGTATAAAGAACAATAAACTGACGGTAACTAGTATTTTAAAAGGGAAAAAATGAGGAAAAAAAATTAAAAATACCAAGTTATTTTCATTGTACATCAAAAAAATTCAAAAAAAGGAAGGAGCGTACCTGTTTTTGTCTCGAGATGAGGTTGGTTTGCGCCTGGCAGCTGACTTTCGACCATAGCATTGAAGGGTGGGGAGAGAAGCAGCGTCGGATGGCCTCTCTGAGACGATTGGGTCTCCAAATGGATCGGAAGGGAAAGCAGTAGCGTCGGATGGCCTCTCTGAGACGATTTTGGGTCTCCGAATGGATCGTAAGGGAGAGCAGCAGCGTCGGATGGCCTTTCTGAGACGATTTTGGGTCTCCAAATGTATCGGAAGGGAGAGCAGCTGCATCGGCTGCTGCGGTTTTGGATCAGAAGCCCTTTAGAATTAGGTTTTTTGTTTTTTTACTTAAGTTTAGCCTGTGGTGTGAGTTCACCACTGTTTCCTGCACTGAAAAAGCAAAAAAAATAAAAAAAATAAAATAAAATCAAACAGGTAGCGTACGTTACTTGCCCTACACGCTACATATCTGTAGCGTACGCCTACAGGGGAAAAACGCTATTTCCAGCGCTACGTAGCGTACGCTACAGACCCTATTTGATACACTGGGTAGAAGACAAGAAGAAAAGAAAATTTGACCTTTTGATGTAAATCGGGACAATTTATCCACCCACAATTATCTTACCATTAGTGTGATTTGATACAATAATCCGTACACGATTCAGTTACAATTTTTTGTTTTTGGGATTTACGATTTGAAACTACGATTCATATCATGTGGTGTGCAATCCAAAATGAATCATATGATTCATATTGCACATTGCATGATTTTGACAGCATTGATGATGATAACAGTAACAGTGGTGATGAAGACAACAATGGCACACAGCAGTGAGGATCATGTTTCATTAAGTATCATGGTGAAAATGTTCATGTCGTGATTGGGCCCACAGGCAAATGCAGGTTTAAGATGCAAATATCAATGGTTTAGCCTAATATTGAAATATGCCATGCTTATCAATGTACGAGGTCAATGGTGGCTAGAGGTTTGGCCTATATCACTTCTGTGATGGGCCTTGGAATTTGTTATATGCAATTTGTATGACCTGCTAGGCAGCACAAACTCACACATGACATGGCAGGGTACCACATGGGTGGCATAATCTCTCATTAGTATTAAAAAACTGTTGCGTTATGGCCATGTAGTCTGTTATGTAGGCAAATGGTCACCCTGCCCATTACACCGTATGGGGGTGAATTAGTCCATTATGACAAAAACCAGCTGTATAGGCCAGTATCAGCCGATATGCCTCATGTCGGCACTATTATGGGGTGGTACACTGTTATAGATTGATACAACCATCAGGGTCAGTTTTGAAAACTCTTATTTTCAACTCTCCCATTTTCACTTCTTTATTAGTGTCAAACATGAAGTTTAGAAACTAAGTTTAAACCAGATGTTCTTTTCTTTCATATTTTTCTCCAGCATTCTAATATCCTTATACATGTTTTTTTTTTTTTCCTTTAAAAAAAAAAAAAAATGGACTGTTACAGGGCCATTACGGTTTGTATTGCAACAGTCACATGGATGGCCATTATGTCAGCCATTACCATTACCGAATGCTTTGCCTCCTCTTGAAATTGCTGAATTGATCAAGTAATCAATATGAGAGAAGCTAGGTCATGATCATGGTGGCTGGATATGTGAATGATGCTTGAACATGCTGGATTTTCATAACCCTCTTGATTGACAAATTGACCACCTTGAGTTTGTTTTAACCCTATGTTAAATGCACACAACCTATTGCAGTTATTTTCAGGGTAGATCTCCCAAGCGAACTCTGTGCAAATATTCTTGGCCTGCTATGATATCAACTCGGAAATTGGAAGGCTTAGTCATTGTTTTTGTAGTACCTGTGAACTTTCTTAGGGTGACAAGTTCAGCATTTCTATAGTACATTTCAGTACTTACGTGGATAGATTTTAAATAGTGGTTTCTGAGTGTGAATTGTCTGTGGACAGAAACGGGGTATGACTGGGCCGTGTTGGTTCATTTTAGTTTTGTTTTGGTTTGGTGACTTGTTTTGTTTCAGACTGAAGCATACGACTTAGACAATTCTAAGCCTTTTGGGCAATTTTTAAACCATGATTGGGAATTGTACAAATATGCCATGGCCTCCAGAACGTTGTATGGATCTTAACGAAAAGAAGAAAAAAAAAATCGTGTCTTTTCAACCTAGCAATGTGGGAGCTTGTAGGAGTCGAGCAGTGTGATACAAGACCAAGACATTCCTGGATGGCATGGACGGCCAACGAGCTGTAATACAAATTCCTTCTGCCATCGATGGGATAGAATGTTGGGCGGTTAAGGAACAACAAGTTCATGGGATGTGTAGTTGAAATGAGGATGTTGAGATAAATGAGTGGCAAGACAAATGATAGAATTGGAAATTAATGCAAAACCACCCAATAAGTAAGTGCTATTATAAAATTAACTTTTGTAATAAAAGTTACGTATCCTCATAAGTTTTTAATTTTCTTGCTTTTCAACGTTTAATTTTCTACTTATCTCTCTTGCTCTCCATGTAATGGATGGTCCATATCAAAGGAGGCCACATGACGGGCAGTCCACATCAAAGGTGGCATCCACTCGATTGACCGTCCACGTCAAAAGTGGGCCCCACATTATGGATGACCTACATAATGGATTGTCCACATCAAAGGTAGCCCCCTAATGATGAATGGCTCGCATCCAAAGTGGGCCCTGCTTGATGGGTGGCCCACTTCAAAGTTGGCCCCTGCATGATGGGCAATCCACATTAAAGGTGGGGCCCCACATGATGGATAGCCTACATCGAAGGTGGGCCTCATAAGGTGGATAGTCCACATTGAAGGTAGGCCCTACATCATGGACGGCTCATATTGAAGATGGTGCCAAGGTGGGCCAAATGTAATGAATGGTCTACATCAAAGGTTAGCCGCACATGATGGACAGTGATTATTAAGGGCAGACCAAATAGATTTGAAGGATAAGTACTTACGTAGTGTTGGAAACCAAACATTTCTACTTTTTGGTTAATAAGTCTATTGTTTGCCAAATATATTTTTCTACTAAATATGTAAAAACCAAGATAAGCAACTTAAGGGCACAAGGGCTAGATTGGGAGCTTGTAAATGGAGGTAACTGAGAAAAGGAATTGGGCGTAAATGGCTTAGCTATGTTTGGATGGGAGTAAATGAAATGCATTGGAAATTTATAAAGTAACTTATGATCCAAGTACCCCAAAATACTCCCTAAGAGTAACACGAAGATGAGGGAAAGTAGATTTTAATGGTCAAGTCATGTGCAACTGAGACTAAAAACTGCATCAGTTAGGAATGAATTGGTACAAGTTGAAGGCTTTGAAGGACAAGGGGAAGACCCAAAATGATGTCAGTGGAGCCGGGAAGAAAAGATTTAATGGCCTACGGTCTAATTGAAGTTATTGTCCTTTATAGAGTGGAATGGCATTAAAGGATTCATGCAGCCTAGCTCAGTCTGTTGGATAAGGCAAATGATGATGATGCTTTTTTGTAGTGAAGGCCAAAACTTACAATAGATGAGATGATAGTCAAATATTTTTATCTCTTCTTTTGTGGTTGATTAATGAGTGAAATGCCGAGTTATATTCAAATGTACTCATCTGGATGTGAAAGTAATTAAAAGTACTTTGGCATTAATTCATGCCAAAGAAAGAAAAAGGCTAGCTTGGGAGAAGAAGCTAGGGAAGTTGGTTTGTCGTCATTATAATTTATGAGGGAAGGCAAGAAATCAAGAAAAGTTAGAACAATATTATTGTCCAATTAATCTGGATCATCTCTTCCTGAATATATTAGCTCCATTAGTGAATGGTGTTGTTAGATAGTGATGAGAATCTTAAAAAGAAGAATTATTCGGTAGAGATGTAGGAGCAGGTCAGAGGCTCCAAAGCCATATAAAGTCGTCTTCACTGGTAATGGGATGGTCATGCCATCTATTTGCGATCCATCACACGGTTATAGGAAGACTGACATGCAAAGAGGTTCCCATTTGTTACACGGACTCTAGGACAAGTTCATACCATTTATTCCATGTTTCATCAATAATATATTGTCTTGCGGAGGCGAGGTCCAAATTATGGAATTTAATATTTCCCTTAAGAGCTTAGTTGAGGTAGATGAGTCAGTATCATAGCCTAATGGAGGTGTTGGAGGAGTCAGGCCCTCCCATTTGATGAGGCTAGGGAAAAATCGAATTCCGTAAGTCCCTGATGTGGAGGGCTTTCATTGGTCGAGCCCAATTACTTTTGAACATGATTTCCATGCCTCCACTTTTAACAGCGGTACATGGCCCAACCAAATCTCTATATTTTCCAGCCTTACTAAATCTGGTTCCTTCCGCCAGCTATGCTAATGTGGGTTTTTACCCTTCCTTGCCTTGCAACCATTGCTCAACGTTCATAAAGCATTTTATTGTTAATGAACTTCAAATCAGCATGATTTTGGATTGTCACTGCTGAAAAGGTGGGCCACTTATCAGATGGTCCCAATTCAATGGCAGAAGGCATAAACTGAGGGGCCCACTTCTGGAAATGAAAGCCTTGACAAGTGTACAATGACAACCTGGCCATGGCATACGAAATTGATCTGCCAATTGTGTGGGTCCACCATGGATCTGTTTTTGTCCCAAACAAGCCCAGCTAATCAATCCAAACCCTCCATTGCAGAAAATGAAGCACGAGAGAGAGAGAGAGAGAGAGAGAGAGAGAGAGAGAGGACCATCTTGGGTCCTACAATGACCTGGACCTCATTTCTGGCCCATTATTAACATTTAGAGATTTGGGAAATGAAAAGCTTAGGTTTCAATTAGTATTTTGTAAAAGGTCAGTTCGAGACTGACCCGTTTGGTTACTAGGTCTTTCTAACCTGAAACTGATCACGACCGTCTAAATGTTGACCCTGACCCAACCTGATCTGCTCATATTTCTTATCAATGGGCTAGCCTAGGTATGACATGGGATGGGACCCAGTCAGGATGGGTTCGGCTCGACCGTGATGTATTTTGCAGGTTGGTTTTTGGGCTGACCCATTTCCACCCCTAACCATCAGGCCATGAAGATTATGGGTCTTCTGGTGAGGTGATCATGGCTTTAAAATAACAGTGATTGGATGATCTTTTGCATGATTTTGCAACTGGGGGGGACCATTTTCTTCTGAAATTGTCAACGGTTGGGATGATACCCTCATTGTGATTTACGCTTTAGGCTCTATCTACAGTGGGCTCCACAATTTGGACGGTTTCATACTGCATGCATTGGGACGTGGTTTGGCTAGTGACCCCAGCACCAACCAGCTAGCTTATGTCAAAGCTTTGTGGGCCCCGCCTTATGTCATTTTAGGGCATGAGAACAATAATGAGGTAGATCCAAATCTCAGGTAGACCACACCACAGGAAACAGTGGAGATTGAACGCTTACAGTTTAAAACTTTAGCTGATATTTGTTATTTTTCCCATCATCCAGGTTTTGTGACCTTATCAACAGGTTGGATGGAAAACAAACATTACAGTGGACCCTAAGAAGCTTTTAATGGTGAAAATTCAATCAATACCTCTTTCCTGTGGTGTGGTCCACCTGAGACTTGTATCAGCCTCATTTTTGGGCTCGTGCCCAAAATTAAGCTGGAAAAATGGACAGACGGCATGGATAAAACAGATACATCATGGTAGGTCCCACATAGCTTTGACATCAGCTTGCTGCTTGTGTGGGTCATTAGCCAAACCGGGTCCATGCATTTTGCCGCATTTATCTATTGGATAAGTAGAGCTGTACATGAACCGAGTAAGCTTGGTTAACTCACTCATCAACTCAGCTCGAAATTAAGTTCAAACCGAGTTGAGCTGATATTTTCAGCTCAAAAAAAAAAAAAAAAAATCTCGAACCCAATCCAAGTTAGACCGAGCTTGTCTCGACTCCACTCGGAGGATTTGACTTGGATCGAGTTCATATATATATATATATATGAGTTCCCAGCAAGGTCTAGGGAGCACACATTTTTTTGGCACTCACCTTGATCAGTTGGTCAATACATGTCAGGCTTGAATAATCCAAGCCGTTCATCATGTGTACATGGTTGTCTAGATACAGTGTTTCAGCAAGCAGCCTGACGTGATCACCAGATGGGCCACACGCGTTTTGTTTTGTACGCGCGATTCCCATTTGATAATCAGATAAGCCAAAGGATCCACACAGTGGGACGCGAATTGCAGAAAGTTCTTGTGGTCGGAAGCTATGTGGCCCCACAGAGATGCCTGAGAGAAATCCACTCCATCCATCGGTTTCTCAATTTCACAATAGAACAGAAAAAGAAAATTCAGCTACATCTAAAAATCAAGTGGACCACACGATAGGAAACAGTGAGAACGGAAAATTCCACCATTGAAACTTTCCTGGAATGGACCATGATGGTTATATGACATCTAAACCGTTCATAAGGCTATTACCACTGGGATAAACTGTAATAAAAAAATATCATCATAATCTAAGACTTTTGTGGCCCCACAAAGTTTTCAATTGTGGACGTTCAATCCTGCCGTTTCCTGTATTGTTGCCCACCTGAGCTTTGGATCTGAATCATTTTTTTCTTTCCTGTCCTACTGCGAGCCTGAGAAACTGATGCACGGCGTGGATTTCTCATGGGCATCTTTGTGGGCACCACACAGCTTCCAACGACAGGAGCTTCCTCCCATGTTGCCAAGCTCCCATTGTTGTAGGAAGCCGTGTGGAGCCCACATAGATGCCCGTGACAAATCCACTCCGTCTATCAGTTTTACAAGACTGCAATAGGACAAGATTTTAAAAATCAGGCAGATTGAAAACTCATGTGGGCCATAACACACGAAACAGCAGGGATTGAATGCCCACCATAGAAAACTGTGGGTACCACAGAAGTTTTGTACAGTTTATCTGAGTGGTAATAACTTTAAATGGTTTGGATGGCATATACACATCATGATCAGCTTTAGGAAGGTTTCAATGATGAATGTTTCCATTCCCACTGTTTCGTTTGGTGCGGCCCATTTGATCTGCTTGAGTTTAACAATCCTGCCCTACTGTGGTCTTACAAAACTTATGGAAGGAGTGGATTTATCCCAGGCATATCTACGATCACCACACAACTTCTGACAATAGGGGCACAGGGATATCAGCGTTCTTACCTTTTCACCTAACATTGCATCGAGTCGAGTCAGATCGAGTAAGGGCCGATCCGGATCGGTCCGGTTTTGAAATAGGCCTAACTCGAACTTCACTCGACTCAATACCGAGTCCAGCATGCTTGAACCGATCCGAGTTCAGGTCTAGCTTGGGCTAATCCGAACCGAGTCTGACTTGGTCAAAAGTACTGAGTTGGTTCGAGTTGGCACCGATTCGGATAGAGAGTGGTTGTGGGTGGTTGCTAGGCTTGAAAGAGGAGGATGAAGGAGGGAGAGAGCAACTTTAGGATTGGTTCGAGTCAGGGTTGAATGTAACATATAGAGTTAGAGATACTTAAAAATTAAGGCTTTTTATTATACATATATTTGAATCCGAGTTGAGTCAGTTTCTAATCGAGTCAAGTCTGACCTGATCGAGTTTTTGATCGAGTTACTAAGTAACTCAAACTCGACTCGGTTTGAATTAGGATTTGGGCGAAGCCTACTTCGGTCGAACCAACTCACTCATTCGATTCGGGCCAAGTTGGGTCCGAACAAGTCAGACGAGTTGATTCAAGTGAGCCAAGTCATCCCATGCCTAGCTGTACCTAACAATGGAGGTGGATTGCCTCGCAAGGATATGCACCTGTTCCTAGGGCTGTGTGGAGCTAACAAAAATGTGCGTCACAAATCTAATCCGTTCATTTGTTTTGAAAGACGACAATTGGCCATGATTTTAAAATTCAGGCATATCTAAAACTTAGGTGGACCACACCAACGAAAGAGTGGGAACATAGATGTTCACCGATGAAACGTCTCGAGCTGAGCATGATTTTTATATGCCATCCAAACCGTTCATAAGGTTATTACCACTCAGATAAACTGTAGGAACAAATATCACCCTGATACATAACTTCTGTAAACCACAGACATTCAACCCCCACCGTTTCATGTTGTATGGGAACGGAGTGGATTTTTCATGGACACTTCTGTGGGCCCCACACAGCCCCAGGCACAAGAATATCTCTGGCAATCCGTTTCCCCTCACATTTCATATCTCACCGTTTGTTTGTGGGGCAGCCACTTGCGAGTGGATAAGATAAGGTGTATTCTTAAAGCGTACTCCCGACACGCACCTTATCTTATCTTCTTTCGGTCTATAAACACCGGACAAAAGAACATTCCTGCAGTCAAACAGAGGGGCAAATCTTTCCATAGATTCGGTCACACAAATTCTTTCCATAGATTCGGTCACACAAACAGAAATATGCTCCTGCACCAAAAATAAAATAAAATAAAATAAAATAAATGCTATTAGTAGCAAAAGGCAAACATCTTTCATTCCCCCAAAATCTCTTCCTTTTTTAGAAATCTTCTCTCTGGGAGACCATTTGAATCTCATCTCATACAATGCCGGACTATGGTCATCCGTACTCATCCACTGCATGCACCTCAATCTGAAACTGTCCAAATAATACGAGCCGTTGCTGATGGGTTATGATTTAAAAGTTACACTACACTGTAATAATGATAATCCAACCGTTGGATGATTAAAATGAAGACGATCAATGGTCTGTATTTAGCAAAAGATATTGCACCATTGATCAGTTCTTAGGATCATTGAATTAATCTGATTTTGTGGCCAAATCCCATGTAAGGTTTTGGACGGTTTAAATAAAGTACATGTGCGGAGCGTGTACTGTACCTGCTCGGCATGCGCATGGATTGTCACACTTTACCAGAGCATCAGCAATGCTATACGTGTCTGCTCTGTACTCGTGTCGTGACTCATGTTGCCTGGTCATCAGGGATTGTTCTTTTAGATAGGAAAGTAGCCCACGTTCGTGTGGGCCCCACCTACAGAAGGACGGTGGAAGGGAAGTTGGGATCTGCGTATCATTGGATGCGCTGGCAGAGTATGACGACTAATCGTTTTATATAGGCGTTGTACACGTGGTATAATTGAAATTCAATTTGAACCGTCCATCTTCTTTACCCAACTATGGATGGAGCATAATCCAAAAGCTACACTAATCTGAATGATCCGAACCATATGATTGGAGGCCATCAAATGGAAAGAATCAACGGCCAAAATTCAATAAATAAATGTCCATTATTTGAGGTTAGGATTATTATTTTTTCTAATGCCTGAATGATTTTTGGACGGTTAAAAATAAAATATTCAACGGTTCCATTCCAACAAACAAGTGTTTAGGAATCAGAAGTTGGATCATTAAATCGATCTGATTCACTGGTGTGTGATCTATAACAATAGGCCCATCAGATGACTGGCTCAGATCAGCCAACCATCAACCACTGATTGATCTACATTATTATGTATGTGAGGGACCATGGTCCAATGTTCTAAACCAGTCGTCTAACCTCGTTTTGTATAAGTTATGCCCACTAAAAAAATTATATTGGAAGATCTGAACCGTTCATTATTTGACCAGTTAGCTGATGTCGACCAAACTCCCACGTGAGAATGGGGCATACGTGTGGGACATCTAGTCCATTCATCAGGCCATGCCATGCCTTTTCTAAAAATCAAGCCGATCCAATTACATGACAGGCAAGACATGTACACAGAAGTTTTTCTCAACCGTTGATTGGCTTTAGACACATCTAGCCCACATGATAACATTTCTCATCCGTTGATTGGCTTTATACACATCTA
This sequence comes from Magnolia changhungtana, assembly GCA_030180095.1. NCBI lineage: Eukaryota > Viridiplantae > Streptophyta > Magnoliopsida > Magnoliales > Magnoliaceae > Magnolia > Magnolia changhungtana. The sequence goes on from JASAUF010000648.1 coordinate 781,974, forward strand.
GCTCACATGATAGCATTTCTAGATGAGGCATCTACGTAGTGTGCTGAGCTCAGTTAAGTCACGTTGCATGTATTAAGGCTACGTTTGGTTGCACCAAAATCGTGAAAGTATATGATATTTCATAGCTAATCAACTTAATTTGGGGCAAGATTTCATGATGTTTCAAGATATTTGGTGCAACCAAACACAGCCTAACTTAATATCAGAACTGCTATAGAACCTTATATCTCTAAATCATGGTCTCATAATACATTTGGACCTGTTTCTATAAAATACATCAAAACTTTAAACGTTGGATCTGAGTCATATGGGGTGATCCAAACTGTTCATATCATGAAATTCAACTGTAATTTATTTTGTCCAAGTGGACCCACACCTAGCTTGGAGATAAATATGTATGCGAGTAACTATCTGCCTACTTGCTAAAGCAGTTATGTAGTCATACATCAACCTCTCTTGGTTATATAATCACAGGGAAATCTTTTGAAAATCTGAAAAGAGACTCATCATTACAAAAAAACAAACTAGCAAAGAGAAGAAAGTTCGGGTTCTATCAAATCACACAATTTACAGTATGGATTCTTGGTAAGAAAAATGTTGTTCCTTAAAGGGCATGTTTGATTTTCTAAAGTAATGGTAAATACATTACAAATTTGTAATAATTACATTAATTCTCTCTTCCTAGGGTTGATTTGACTCCTACTATTGCCATTGCTAAAATCAAGATTGCTGACAAATATATGTGAGGCATATATGTGAATTCTTCACACCATCCATCCATTGTGGCAACTGAATTTAGGGGAGGAGTAAAAAAAATGAGGCAGATTCAAAGTTCAAGTGTACCACACCATATGAAATAGGGAATTGAACACTCACCGTTAAAAACTTCTTGAGAGTGTGGGCCACTTGAATGTTAGATTTGCCCTATTTTTTGGCTCATACCTCAAAATATAGTGGTAAAATGAATGGACGGAACGGATATATAATATACATAACAGTGGGTCTAGAAATTTAAACTACCTCTTTTAGACTGGTTTTCAACATAACAGGTGAAAGGGTAATAATTACCCATTTACAGGGTATTTAAACTTGCTTTAAAAAATCAAACAGGCCCTTATACACTTTCCTTCATTAGTAAATTAGCAAATGTAGTTCTAACGACATGAAGTACATCCGAAAAGATTTAATATCCGACCTTTTACTTTTCACTGCCGTTGGATCTAAGAAATCTCTTCAATGTAGAGGATTTCTAACATTAATAATGTAAGTGGCTTCTTTAAATTTTATTTTTTAAAAAATAAGATTGGAAAATCCTAAAATTTGGAAGCAATAGTGGAATAAAGTGTGGGACTTAATCTATATGCGGAATAGGCCCACGGATCTGTCTGTGCAAGGGACATGGTGATCAGGGGTTCAGATAGCTTACCTAGCTGAGACGCCGCTATGAAAGCCGAATAAGAATACCAGAATTCCTGTAGAGCTTAGGATCTTCCTCTCCTTCACACCCTTTCTGCAATACAATAAATGAGACTCGAATTTTGCTGTGGTGTAGGATCGGGGACCCAGCTCTCTTTTATAGAGACTGTGGAGAGAGAGTTTGAAACCCATTAAAACTCTCTCTCCCACGCTCCACATTACTGTGTCCTAGTTCGAATTAAATTGCCTTGTGTAAGGCTATAGCATTCTACCCAAATACGCAGTGCTGCGCAGATATATTGCGCAGTGTATCACCTTAAGTGGGGTCCACTGATTAACTCAATCAAACAGTCCAACTAGAATACAATCCAGATCGTTGTTCAGTAAGGCCCACCACTTAGAGTTCTTACATTCTCCCACTTGGGCCTCATTGAGCAACATCAATAATTGTCATAAAATTTTGAAAACAAGTTTTGATATTAAGAAAACATCTGAATGGTTAACCAATGAAATAGTTGGACAATATGAGTAATGCTATTCAATCTGGTCCATCAAGACTGTCAGTATCGAAACGCGGTAGTCGTCACAACATTTAATTTAGGCGAAGTGAGACTAAGTGTGATCACAAGTACTTTCAATCTTAACGACATAGATCACAAATTAGGAAATATGGTATAAGGATTACACACTTTAGTGTGATGATATGTGCCTATCCTTAAGAGGTCTTGAAGCTTTTACATGTCTCCAACGAGACACGACTGTAGTTCTACTTACTCAAAATTTGCGCATATATATAGAGAAGTAGAAATAAATCTTTATATCAAAATCATCCAAATAAACTGTATAAAACGAGATCTCTAAGTGTCTGTGAAAATCAAAATACGCTCAGCTCCCACTAACTGAAAACATCCGTGGGATCAATGACTCCCATGGATGTTACATGCTCCTGAAGTGGCGTGATAGGGAGCCATTTAGTGAGCGGATTTGCAATCATTTGCTTAGTGCCGATGAATTCCACGGACACTTGATGATTCTGAACTCTTTCCTTTACAACAAGGTACTTGATGTCGATATGCCTCGACTTTGACGAATGCTTGTTGTTACTAAAGAAGGAAATAGCAGCCGAATTATCGCAAAATATTCTCAATGGTTTCGGGATATGCTCCAGTACCCGCAAACCTGAGAAGAAACTCTGTAACCATAGTGCCTGATTAGATGCCTCATGGCAGGCAATAAATTTAGCTTCCATAGTGGATGAAGCTGTGGTATATTGTTCCACGCTTTTTCATGACACAGCTCCTCCCACTATCATGAAGATGTATCATGAAGTAGACTTCTTAGTGTCCACATAACCTGCGAAGTCTGCGTCTGAATATCCGATCAACTCCAACTGATCAGATCTTCTGTATGTAAGTCCGAAGTCTTTTGTTCTTTGAAGATACCATAACACTTTCTTTGCAGCTATCCAATGTTGCATTCCTGGATTAGATATATATCTTCCCAACATTCCAGTGACAAAGGCAATGTTCGGTCGCGTACAGACTTGAGCATACATGATGCTCCCTACTACTAATGCGTACGAAAATTCTTTCATTCGATTCTTTTCCAAATCATTCTTTGGACATTGAAATAAACCAAATTTGTCGCCCTTTACAATGAGTGACTTTCCTGGAGCACAATTCTGCATGCCATACCTTTCGAGTACCCTACTAATGTAAGCCCTCTGTGACAGACTGAGCAGTCCAAGTGTTCTGTTACAGCGAATCTCAATGCCGATGACGTAAGACGCTTCACCAAGGTCTTTCATTTCAAACTTTTAAGATAAGAAGTTCTTGGTGTCGCTTAACATCTTGGTATCACTGCTAACTAACAAAATGTCATCAACATATAAAATCATCATAACGAACTTACTCCCATTGGTTTTAATGTAGATGCATTTATCTGCGTTGTTTTCTACAAAGCCATATGAGGAAATTACTTCATGAAACTTAAGGTACCACTGTCGCGATGCATGTTTCAACCCATAGATGGACTTCTTAAGTTTGCAAACCAAATGTTCTGAGCCAGTAGCTACAAAACCTTCGGGCTGCAATATGTATATATTCTCATTTAGATCCCCATTGAGAAATGCAGTCTTTACATCCATCTGATGTAACTCTAAATCCATATGGGCTACAAGAGCCATTATGATCCTGAATAAGTCTTTCTTAGATACTGAAGAGAAAGTCTCCTTAAAGTCAATGCCCTCACGTTGGTTAAAACCATTGGCAACAAGTCAGGCTTTATACCTTTTGACATTACCTTTGGAGTCCCTTTTGGTTTTAAATATCCATTTAGAACCAATCGGCCTTATTCCAATAAGTAACTCTACAAGATCCCATACTTTATTGTCCTGCATGGATTTCAACTCATCTTTCATGGCATCAAACCAACGAGAATGATCAACACTTTGTTTGACTTGTGTAAAGGATTCAGGATCCTTTTTCACCCCTATGTCAAAGTCGTGCTCCTGTAAGTATACGATGTAATCGTCTCGATTTACAGGCCTTCTCTCTCTTTCAGATCTTCTTAATGGTTCAGCTTGCTGGGTCTGATCTTGATTTTCCTCATCAGTGGTTTGTATTTGAGGTTCTACGTGGTGTGCTGCAGTGACTGCAGAATCGACTGCACCATTAATGTCCATGTGATCTGAATTTACTATGACTAGAGTCATAGTCCTTTGTTCCTCAAATACAAAATTTCTTATGTTCGTGCTCCCACTGTTTTCAGTGTCCTCAATGAATCTAGCATTCCCAGTCTCAACAATCCTAATAGAGTGGGAAGGATAGTAGAATTGATAGTCTTTTGATCTTTCTGGATATCTAATGAAGAAACAACTTACGGTTCTAGGATCAAGCTTCTTTTCATGCTGGTTATAAACTTTGGCTTCAGCAGGACAACCCCAAACATGTAAATATCGGAGACTTGATTTTCTCCCATTCCACAACTCAAAAGGAGTTTTGTTAACTGCTTTGCTGGGAACCCTGTTCAGTATATGAACTGCGGTTTTGATCGCATCATCCCACAGAGATTCTGGCAATGTCGAATTGTAAACCATGCGTCACACCATATCCATAAGGGTGCGATTGCGTCTCTCAGCCACTCCATTCTGCTCTGGAGTGTCAGGCATAGTGTATTGAGCGACAATGCCACAATCCTGCATGTATCTAGCGAATGGCCCTTGATTGCATCCTGATTCGTCATATCTACCATAGTATTCACCACCACGGTCAGATCTGACAACTTTAATTCTCTTATCGAATTGATTTTCAACTTCAGCCTTATAGATTTTAAAAGCATCCAGGGCATCTGATTTCTCACTGATAAGGTATGGGTACCCGAAGCGAGAATAGTTATTTATAAAGGTAATAAAATATTTGTGGCCACTCGATGAGGCTGTAGGGAATGGTACACAAATATATGTATGTATAACCTCTAATAGACCTACACTCCTGGTTGTACCTTTCTTTCTTGTTGTAGTCTGTTTCCCTTTTATGCAATCAATGCATACTTTATAGTCAGAGAAGTCTAGAGAATGCAAAATTCCTTTTCGCACAAGCCTGTCTAATCTCTCACGAGATATATGGCATAGCCACCTGTGCCACAACATGGAGAAATTCTCATAATATAGTTTTTGCTTGGATCCCACTTTATTTCCATGCAAGGTATTAATATTATAGACGTGAGATGCAATCAAGTCTAACTGGTATAAGTTGTTTACTATAGATCCGGTTCCAACTTTAATCGAATTAAAGTAAATACCAAAACTTTTATTTCTAAAGTGGAATGAATATCCCAACTTATCCAAACAGGAAATTGAAACTAAATTGCGCCTTATAGATGGCACGCAGAATGTATCTACTAAATCCAAAAAATGACCAGACTTTAACTTAAGCCTATAGACTCCTATTGCCTCCACATCTACCTTGACACCATTGCCTACATATACTGAGCGCTCCGCATTAGTTGGTGGCCTGACCTGCAGTAATTTCTGCATAAAAATACATATGTGAATAGTAGTTCCTGAATCTATCCACCAGGAATCCGCTGACACATCAGTTAGATAAGATTCAAAACAGACAAGAACAGAATGATTACCTTTCTTTATGAGCCAATTCTTAAAGCCTTCGCAGTCTTTTCTGAAATGACCCGCCTTATTGCAAAAGAAGCATGGTTTGCCTTTAACCCATTTACGTTTAGATCCATTTCCAGATTGATTCTTATGGTTTCCAGATGGAGGACCAGAGAATCCATTATTAGAACCTTGTTTCCTCTTCTTCTTACCTTTATTCCATTGCCCATGCCCATGACCTGAGGTCACCATATTAACATTTTGAACTTTAACCACCTGCCTGATCCTGTTTTCTTCTTGGACACACTGAGTGATAAGCTTATCCAATGTCCATATGTCCTTCAGAGTGTTATAGTTCAATAGGAACGTGCCGAATTGGAGAGGTGGGTTATTCATGATCAAATGAACCAGTTGATCATCAGTAAGTACAAGTCCTAGAGCACGGATCTTAGAAACAACCTCGATCTACTCTATAATGTATTCACGGATGTTGCCTTTTCTATCGTAGGACGAGCGAATCAATTTATTCAGAAGGATGCCTACTTCAGATTTATCAGATTTCTTGAACCGTTTTCCCATTTCAGTTATGAAAGTTTTGGCATTGTCTGTATCAGGCATGGCGCCCTTCATGGATTCAGAAATTGAATACTTAATTACTTTCAGGCATGTATCATTTGATCTAAACCATGCAACCCATCGGTTATATTCAGCTTCAGTGACATCATCAGATGGTTCTGACGGTTCTGGTGTTATCAGGGCAAGATCTAATTGAAGACAACCTGTACAACTTCAATGACGTTCTTCCATTGAGCGTAATTAGATCCATTAAGGGCAGGGACTTGATGCGTATTAGTTGGAATTGAGACTGAAATAGAAGAGATACATATATACTCACATTAGTTGATGATTTCACAAATTAATTTCGTGAATGTAAACAAAATATCAGGCTAAATGAATCAATTCAGTTGCTAAGGGAGGCATCAACTGAATCATCCAAGATGATGATAGGCCTAACCATCTCATCCTGGTGAGAATCTATTACATCATTATCATTCCTCCTGTGGGTGGCAATGACAACATGTTAGTGATCCTTCTGAACATGAAGCTAAGTGATGTAAGTCATGTAAATCTGAGATACTCAACACCTGTGGGTGAGATGAGTCTTTCAGCTTTACATTACCAATGCCATTTACTTCACCCGTTTACGTCTCTGCCAAACAATAATCATTTGTGTTTTCGTTACCGTACGCATGAAAAATGTGAACGCAACTGTATGCAATCCGCTTATCCCAATGTTGCAAGTTTATACTTGTAATATTTTCATCGATTGAGGTCACTATGGTGGCTAACACTACCGAATTCAACACTACAAAGACAGACTCAGGATCGCGATTTTAATCCTGCCTCAATGGATTATGCTTAAATTAGTTTGATACGGCCCACGAGTTAGTTGATATTGATCCTTTTGGAAATAAAAGAACCTTAAATGAAACTAAAGGATAGGTTTCAAATCTTATGTTCCAACGGTCTATATCAATTCCTAAAGATGGGTAATGGGCCAATGATAGGGCCGAATCAGAACTCCGCATAGTCAGGCCATTATAAATGATCGACTCCGCATAGTCAAGTCAATTCTCATGACAGATGGGGAATGTTGACCTTTAATAACTAAATGTGAAGTCCCATTTAGGGGTGTTTACAACGTGAATGGATCAACCCATATGTCGCATATTTGTCAAATATAGGCTATTATCTACTTTATTTATTTAGAGGAATAACTAGGTTGAGTGCTCATTACGAACCATATATCAGAAGTGGGCCTGGATATGATCTAAACTTAACGTGAACCACATGGTCCCAATAAATGGGCCCTTAATTAGAAGTGGGCCCCAAAACGTGCATTTGGCCCAGTGGGTAGGTCCCGAATACGGGTCCATAAACAAGACCCGTTAATTGAAATCGGGTCCGAGTGCCCATTATCACATGAGGTCATTCACGACCTAATATCCCAAAATCACAGTCACCTTCGACCGTCTGAGAGGAGCCGCTGAAGGGAGAGCTCCGCCGCCAGCATCCGCTAGAAGAACCTCTCTAGGCGACAATGATGACTGCCACAGGGAGAGATCTTCTCCGCCGCAGGTGAATTTGCAGCCAGATGAAAAAACCAGTCGCCTCCTTCAAGGACGACGCCGATCCGATGTCGGCAACGCCATCCCTGACGATGGGTTGCTAGTCTAATGACATGGCTGAAAGAGAGCAGTGTTGCCAGTCGATGGGAGATCCATGGCCGCTGCTATCAAAGACACAGGTAGGTTTGAGGAATTTCTCTCCAATCCTAGTTTTGGAGAAGAAAGCCTTATCAATTGGATTGGGAATCAAAGAACCCTAACTCCCTGTCTGGATTTGGGGATAATCAGAACCGAAGTCCCCAATGATAGCATATTTGGGATTTGGGTTTAAATCCCTAATCGGTTTATTGGATTCAGGGTTTCGACAATCCCTAATAATCTGATTTGGGGATTGAAATCCAACATCCCTAATTTCGAAAACTGAAATCCCTAAATTTCAGAATCTGGATTTGGGGATTCGAATATGAAAAACCCTAATTCTCTTAATTCTGGGGATCTGGATTCTGAAATCCATAAATTTCAGAATCTGGATTTGGGGATTCGAATATGAAAAACCCTAATTCTCTTAATTCTGGGGATCTGGATTCTGAAATCCCTAATTAAGCTGATTTGGGGATCAAAATCCAAAATCCCTAATATCTGAATTTGGGTTTGAAATCCGAAATCCCTAATATAAGCTGGATTTTGGGGTTATGAGACTAAAATCCTCAATATTGAGATATGGGATTCGAAAAACCCTAATTTAATATTTCTGTATTCAGGGATTCGAATATCCCTAATTAACTGAATGAATCTGTATCTGAAATAGATGAATTTGATCATCCATTCCTATGCACATTGGCTCTGATACCAACTGTAGGACTTAATCTATATGCGGAATAGGCCCACGGATCTGTCTGTGCAAGGGACATGGTGATCAAGGGTTTAGATAGCTTACCTAGCTGAGACGCCGCCATGGAAGCCGGATAAGAATACCAGAATTCTTGTAGAGCTTAGGATCTTCCTCTCCTTCACACTCTTTCTGCAATACAATGATGGGACTCGAATTTTGCTGTGGTGTAGGATCGGGGACCCAGCTCTCTTTTATAGAGACTGTGGAGAGAGAGTTTGAAACCCATCAAAACTCTCTCTCCCACGCTCTACATTCTGTGTCCTAGTTCGACTCAAATTGCCTTGCGTAAGGCTATAGCATTCCACCTAAATACGCAATGCTGCGCAGATAGATTGCGCAGCGTATCACCTTAAGTGTGGTCCACTGATTAACTCAATCAAACAATCCAACTAGAATAGAATCCAGATCGTTGATCAGTAAGGCCCACCACATAGAGTTCTTACATAAAGATCAAAGAAATGGTCTATATTCAATGTTGAATATTAAAAGTGCTAAAGTATTGGAAAATGTCTAAGTTGAGGTCCATTCATTGTCAGGTATATATCTTTCATCTAAGTTGAGGACCATCTTCGAAGCTGTTTGGATCACCAAACACGACTCCATATACGACAAATATAGTCCCGTGTCATATTGGAAAATGTCAGGACCTAATCCGGCAAATCTCTTTTAAAAAGGGATTAGGATGTAAATTTTAAAAATGATGAGGCAGTCCTTTATAATAATAATAATAATGAAATCCCTACTGCATACAATCTGGACCGTACAAATCATGGGCCCCAGTGTGGATGGGGCTTGGTCGGAGAGTTACACTGAACGGATGATACTAACAATGTCTGAAGGGCCATAAGTGGATGGTCAAAAGGAAAGCAGAAAATGGATGGTCAGCTATCAAGTGTCACCGACAGTCCAATTAATGTGATTTGTGGGTCATACCTTATCCAACAATATTGGATTAAGATTTGGATCTTTGGACAGGCCATGTGTATGCCACGTGTACAGCGGATGCATGCATCTGATCATTATTATATAATTCATCTCTATTAAAACCTAAGCTTTTTTCATATGCAAAGATTCTCATGATTATTACAATAACTTACACAAGTCCAAGATAAATAATCCAATAATTAGTTTGTGGAATTAATCTTAAAAATTTCTGATAGAAGGTAGAAATTGAATGGATGAATTCAAACACATGTGCCACTGTGGCAAATGGGTGTGAGATGGTAGGGCTGACAGTGAAGATGTCCTAGTTCAAAGCAATGGGCTGATGGTGAAAATGTCCCATGTGTGTGTGTATGTATTTGAGAAATTCATCTTTTCTTATTGAAATTTTTAGGTTAGCCCTTGACAACTCTTTTCACACATCTTTGCTGAGAAAGTTAGAAATGGGTTTAACTAGAGCTGGGAATGGGAGGACTGACTCAGCAAACTCGACTTGTTGGACTTGTTCAGATTTGACTTGATCCAAACTGAGTGGGTGAGTCGATCCAAACTGAATAGATTTCATCCAATCCGAACTCAAACCGAGTTGAGTTTGGGTCACCCACTAACTCGACCTAAAATTCAACTCGGTACTGACTCGACTCGATTCAAAACTCAACTCTCTCTCTCACACACACACACACACACACACACACACACACATATATATATATATATATATATATATATATATATAAACTCATATCTAATGTTTTTGATATGAGATATCGTCTAGCTGATGGAGAGAGTGCAATTTTGGCAAGTGTACGTAGGTTTTGAGTTGTGATTTCAACTTGTCGATACTCGTTACACCTTACTAGGCCTGGTGTCGACCGGACCCGACTCAGTACTTATGATCAGGTCGGACTTGGTCCGGATTAGTCCAGGTTGTATCAGGACTCAGATTGAGTCAGGCATGCTGGACTCAGTACCAGTACCAAGTCGGGTCAAGTTTGGGTCAGGTCTATTTCAAAACCGGATCGAGCCGGGTCAGACCTAACTCGATTTGACTCGACTTGATGCCAAGCTCTAAGTCTAACCTTAAACTACTATATCTTACTCTAAGATGGGTTAACTTGGGTGGGTGTAGTTTGGCTAAAGGTTAATCGAGCCCAACTGGGGCCAAGAGAAGTCAACCTGAGGCTCAAATCCAACCCGAGCTACTCCACTCTGCCCAATCCAAGTATTAAAATTCAACCCTAACAGCATTCAAGTTGGATGGGAAAATATTATACCCTATATAAAGATAGATTTAGAAAATTTTTGTATATGATAGAAACCCAACCCAATGGGATTCGGCGTAGGTTGAAGGATTTCATGAATCCCAACTAACCCAAAGTTCTGATTGGGTTAGTTGAGTTTGGGTTAACCCAACCCAGGTTAGCACTCAATGACTGATTGAACCCAACCATTGATCTAATGAGACCCAACAAATGACCCCAACAAATGACCCCACAATTCCCTGGAAATCTGTGGCCAACCAATTTTTAGTAGAACTTCTATTTATTTTGTGAATGATGCTTTTTGTGCACTTAAATAGCTTAGTAATGCTTTTGCAGATGGACTAAAATGCCTCTAAAAACTAAAGAGGAGTTTTATATATCATCATCCAACCGATCAATGTACCTGGCGAATTTGTTACTTATCCAGACCGTTGATCTTATGGTCCCAAAATGAAGATTGACAATTCCCAAATATCTTGCATATTGGAAGCATGTAGACATCTAATCTTTGGTCTTTCAATGTTGAACATGGACATTGGTTGTTTTTAGCCATCTATCTCGAGGCCATGGATCAGAAGGATGGGATTGTCCCATCAGGGGAGGTTTTTGGAAAACTTGCTATCTACAGCGTGTACATTAGATCAACGATCTGGATCATTGGATTATTCCCATCCTTAAATCTAGCATAACATGCTTGAGTTTATACAATTATGGCCCACATCTTGGTGATCGGGACCGTTGATGTGAGCCCCACAATGGATAGAGCATTCCCCAAAAATTCTCATGATGGAATAATCTTAACCCATAACTTTTATCAGCGTCCTGTAAATTGATGTCTAGGAAGAAATATACCAACGGTTCACATTCAAAGGGGACAAGGTCCAAATGCTACAATCTTCTGTTCTGGGACATTTTAATATATCACCCGTCCATTGTTTCACCTACCAGATCAACGGTATTGATCATCAAACCATGGGCTCCGCTTGCACAAACTTAAAACTCAAGATCTATACTTCCTTATTAATCTTTACTCCATAAATCCAACGTCTTCATCAGCAAGGAATGATGATTATTGATGACTGTGCCTTTATAAAATTAGAGAAGAATTTGGATGGATGCTCTGGCAGATATCTTGTTCCAGATGATACGCAGGCATTTATAACTTTCACAAAGTACAATTGAAGTTATTTAAATGAAACTGTCCAAAACATGAGTCCTACTTTAGATTTTTTATTATTTACTAAAAACTATGCTTAGCAGATTTGACTATTTAAGTGGTGCACATGCATTGGACGATTAAAAAAATAAAATCCAACGGTCTTGTTTTAACAAACAAACGTCCACCAATCAAAGGTTAGGATTGATTCTGGATTGTGACTTAGGGAGCAGTGAATTTCACAATTTGATTAGTTTAATTTAACTTATGCCACATGCACAGATTCTGAGTGGCTACTTATAAAGGGTCATGCTTTGCTGGAGTATTAAATAAATCCCTTAAAATTATTAAATTGCCTTCCACAGCACTCTCCCACCACACCACTGGTATTGCATGGCCTAGAACACGCTACCGAGGTTGGTACCATGTTGATGTGGCAAACTTCTGTGGGCCCTACCACGATGCATGTGTTATATCCACGCTGTCCATCCATTTTTCTAGATTAGTTTAGGATATGAGCCTAAAAATGAGGTAGATCCAAAGTAAGAAATCCACGTCACAAAAAGTTATGGGGACCATGGATCCCTTCTTTGAAACCTTCCAAGCGCCTACCATTATATTTATTTGCATTCAACCTGTTGATAAAGTCAACAGAGGGAAAATACAAATATCAACTTGATCCAAAACTTTCATGGATGTAAGAAGTTTTCAATTGTAGGCATTTAATCTCCACTGTTTCCTATGGTGTGGTCCACTTGATCTTTGGATCTTTCTAATTTTTAGGCTCATGCCTTAATAAAATAATCTAGAAAAATGGATGGATAGTGTGGGTATAACACATACATCATGGTGGGTCCTACAAAGCTTTGCCATGTTATCAAATTACTTCTACTCTTATTATGTGCCTTAATGGTGAAACCTTAAATATTTGGCCATTGGGTAATCTCATCATCATCATTATTATCACTGAAGCTTTATTATAGTCAATGAGAGGACACTATAGAAATCTTAATATGCTCGTTATTAATATTATTCATGATAAAAGTTGTAGTAAAAGTATAATGATAAGTATTATTATCATTTTTTTCCCGCAAAACTACCAATGAGAGTACTCATTTCAACACTAAGGTCTTGGTATCGATTCCCTAGTGGGGGTGGCTAACAGCGAAGTGTGAACGGACAATGGTAGGTGTACTAACAAGCTAACAAAAAAAAAAAAACTAGCAATGAGAGTACAGTTTACCTAATGGACCAAATGAATGCCAACATGGCAAAGATTCATTGGCTAGCTCGATGTGCCTTCACATGTTTTAACGTCGGCGGATCACTTGATAGCGCAACTCAAATTCAAATATACATTGTGGGTTGTGCTAGTGTTAGACTTGAGCTATTGGATGTAATCTTGATTCTTTAATCTCTTGCATGGGTGGAAACTATGACATAAGAATTTATTTTCCATAAAAAATATTCAGACTCTGACTAAATATTCCACGAGATCTTAGTACTTGTATTATGTTTAAAAGTCAGGGCGTACCATTCCATTGAAAATTTTTTAGACCCTAGTTTCCTCTCCTTTTTTTCACTTCATAATATTATGTCCCTTTCCCAATCGACCATAATACAAGTTGTTGAGGGTCAAATATTACATATTAGACCCTAGTTATTACCTAATTTTATATACATGATAATGTTTAACGCTCTATTTTAATCGTGTTTGTGCCGCAAGGTAAATTTAGGAGTCTGGACTGAAAAAATGTACTAAAAGCATGAAATTAACGCTCCAAAGTCACCAAGTCAAGGGACAGACCCCAGGGGAATTATATCGAAGAAATTACATACCAGAGATCCAAGAAAATCAGGCCACTCACGTTAAACGGGCCCGAAAATCGTCTAAAATGTAAGATCACAGGGTTCCCACTATCTGTTCGGTTCGAAACTTTATATATGGCCTAAGGACCATAAATTAACTGTACACGTAAAATTTTAGCCATTGGATCCTTGTGGAAGTAGCCCAACGGACAAATCAGCCCCTAAAATTCTGATTTGGGGCCCACCCGACCTCTGGATATGCTTCAAACTTGACCTAAACTTTGTAAACTAGATGGGAAGGCATATGGACGGTGTGGATTTCCAAAGATTACTCCACAGTGGACCCTACCTGGGAAGCACGTGCACACCCTGCATGTGCTCCCGCTTCACACTGAAACTAGGGAGTCGGTCAGCGCACGCTGACCCGACTCCCAGCCAAAAACGGAGGTTTCCATTTTCTTCTCATTGCGAACAGACGAACAGGGGACCTCCGCACGATCTTTGTGGGCCACCATATGGACCCATCAGCTCAATCTGAGACATCCATTCGAATCATACGAGGGTCCTAACTAAGATCTGGTGGTTCTTAGTCTGAAGAATGCCAGAAAGAGGTTGCAAATGTGCTAGATGGTAGAATCTTTGCTGCAAGATCAAACAGGTGGGCTGCGTCAATGGAAATCCAAAACCGACCATATCCGACCGAATTTTCAAGGAGAAACTGATGGACGAGGTGGATTTCTCTGGAAATTCCGATTATGGGCTTCACCTATCATCAGCGCACGAAACGCACAGGCTCTGTTATGTGGACGTCCGAGAAATCCGGGCTAGTCGGTGCGTTGCACATCAAAACCGAACGTCAGGGACTCGATCCCGACCGTCCAAGATCACGGGACGAGACTCCCGACCCCGTCCAAGAAGTCAGATTGAGAAAGCAGGAAAATCCTTCGGCTAAGATTCATGTCAAACGCAACAGGTTGCGCGTGTTTTTACTGCGTAAAACAGAGTTACGCAAATCTGGTTTTGTGTGCGATTTGGACTGCGTAAGGAGGGTCGGTGATCGACCTAGCTGTCTCCTTGCTGGTTATAAAAGGAGAAGAAAGGGAGAGAAGAAAAAATCAGATCTTATCTTGGGACGTCTGGGAAGAGAGAGAGAAAGAGGGAGAGAGTTTAGAATTTTTCTATTTTTTACTGTTTTCTTATGAATTTTTGGAGAGTTAGCCTAATTGTGTCAAGCTAAACTTCTTAACTAGGGTTAAGAGGTGAAGCTTGTGGTGTGATGGGAAAGACTCTACGGCTTTGATTCATGTTTAGACTGAACTGATGTTGATTCTAGTTTGATTATAAGGAGTGCCTCTAGTTTTTAATGGTTTGTTGTGACTGAAATTACAATAGATCTGCGATGGCTTTGAGTACTTCCTTTTCATTATTTTGATTGTGAAGTTAGGAAGCCCTGTTGTTCACCATTGTCCCTTGGAGATGTTGGATGATGGAATCTTTCCTAACATTCATACATCTTCCAGATTGGTTGTGGATTGGTTTAATTCTGTTGTTTACTTTGTCTCATGGGCATGGTTTTGTGATGGAATCAATTTTAATTCTCATGCCTATCATCTCTTAAAAACTAAATCAAAGGATGTTCAGCTTTGGTTTTTAATGTGATATCTTCCTACTGGATGAAGATGAGACTCGAAGTTCAATTGAGTTTATGAATCAAGCGTAAATCTCCCTGATCTCTACAAGTGTATCTTTAGCACCCTAGTTTCCCACCTTTGAATTTTACAAGTTTTTAGTTAAAGTAGTTTATCGTTATTCTCTCATATTCACTTGATTTAGATTGCATCTTCGCATAGTTCTAGTTCTGGTTACTTTCAGATTACGTACAAGATTTAGTCCCTGTGTATTCGACATCAATCTTACCAAGATTATTACTACATCACATCCCTATACTTGGGGTGTGAACAAGTTTTTGGTCCCTGTGTATTCGACATCAATCTTACTAAGATTATTACTACATCACATCCCCATACTTGGGGTGTGAACAAGTTTTTGGCATCGTTGCTGGGGATTGACAGTTACATTTTTTCTGAAATTAACTAATTTTATAATTAAGTTAAGATTAGGGTTTTCTAACTTTAGGTTTAGGTTTTTCTGATTTTTAGAAACTAACCTAACTTTCCTGTTTTATAGGATTCTGAGATAGAAATTTCTAATTTGGTAATCTCTTTCTATTTTTTTTTGTTTAAACTTTTTCTATTTTTAGTACTAGGGTTTTATTTTTAGAAATTTTCTATTTCTTGGATTTCTTTTAATTTATAAACTAACTTACTTTCTAATTTAGGTTTAGAACTTTCCTAATTTATTTTTAGAAACTTTCTATTTTCCTTTTTAGAATATATATATATATATATAAAAACTAGTTTACTTTCTATTTTAAGTTTTAGAAACTTTCTATTTTTAGACTTTGTATTTTTAGAAACTGACTTGTTTTGTTTTGTTTTAGGGGATTTTGATTTAGGAACTTCTCATCTGGTAACCTCTTTCCAACTCCTCTCTCTTTCTATTCCTAGATTTTTATTCTTTTCTCTCTTTTTAGATTTAAGTTAGAATCTGTGATTGAGGGCTGTGAGTGTTTCATGCCCAAGTGAGTTCGTGACAACACTCGACGTCTCTTGACTGAAGGAGAATTGGTTGAGGGGTTGACTATCCATCGTAGGACTAGACACTGCTCGAGATCCCCTGAGTTAATTGAAGTAATGGCTGAAAACCAACCTCTTCTATCCCAACCTAGGGTGGGGGACATCCAGGATGAGAATGAGGTGCATCAAGCACTCCCGCCTCGTACTTTATGAGATTATTTACAATCGGCGGGAGTGAGTATGCCCTCATGTATGGTTTTTCCTGAGAATGCAGGACACATGGATATCAAGCTAGGGATGATCTAACTCCTTCCTAAATTTCATGGGCTTGAGTCAGAAAATCCATATTTACATCTGAAAGAGTTTGATGAGATCGTAGCTACTTTATACTTTCCTAGCATGTCTGATGACACGGTCAGGTTGAAACTCTTTCCCTTTTCTTTGAAAGAGAAAGCTAAGATGTAGTTACATTCACTACGTCATCGATCTATTAGCAGATGGAATGACATGACAAGGGAGTTTATAAAGAAAAATTTCCCATACCATAAGACGAACACCCTTAGAAAGTCGATCATGAACTTCGCCCAAAGGGAAGATGAAACATTCTTCCAATGTTGGGAACGGTTCAAGGATCTTGTTAGTTCATGCCCACAACATGGTTTTGAAACGTGGCGCATCACGAAAATTTTCTATGATGGACTTACATCTCCCATGCGCCAATTAGTCGAGACAATGTGTAATGGAGAGTTTATGAATAAAGGTGTCGATGAAGTGTGGGACTACTTTGATAAGCTTGCTGAGAACACACAATCATGGGACATCTTCCCTAGACAAAGTACTACGTCTAGGCCGACTCATTTCAAGGAGAAGGGAGGAATGTATCTCCTGAAAGAGGATGATGATATCAATGCTAAATTGACTAATCTTACCAGGAAACTCAAGGCTATGGAACTAAAGAAGGATAAGGCTAAGGAAATTATTTGCGATATTTGTGGTTGCAACATTCACACTACTGAAAATTGCCCAACTATATCTGCCTTTTAAAATGTACTAAATGAGCAATCTAATGCCATAAGCAATTACCAAAGACTTTTCAGTGGACCCACCTCTAACACATACAATTCTGGTTGGAGAAATCATCCAAACTTCAGTTGGAGGAATGGACAAACCGCTACACCTCAAGGTTTCTTAAATCAAATTCCAATTCAAGAGAAACCTCAAGAGGATTTGGTTCTAAAAGACTTTCAAAAGTAAGAGCTTTTCAATTAGGGTATGCTACAAGCCTTTCAAGACCTTACAAAAGCGATACAAGGACTTAAGGCTAAAAATACGATTGGGAACAAGGGAAGCTTCCCAGCTCAACCTCTTCTCAATCTTAAACCGCAATATGAAGTTAGTGACCCAAGCTCTTCAAATCAGATGGAGCAAGCTAAATCCATTACCACTCTTAGGAGTGGGAAGGTCATTGACAAAACCATTCTGATTAGAGTTGAAAAGCCTAAGGACTCGGAAGTGGACAAAGAAGATGGATCTAGCCATGCCCCACCAGAGTTAGAACCGGAACCTTAAGGGAAGCCGGTTGCTTCATTTCTCCAATGGTTGGTTGTACCAAAACCTTTCTCTAACTCTCAGGATATTCTAAAGGTGTTGAAATAAGTGAAAGTCAACATTCCTCTACTTGATGCCGTGAAACAAATACCTTCATATGCCAAATTCCTAAAAGACTTATGTACGACCAAAAGACGGCAAAATATTCAAAAGAAAATCTTCTTGACTAAGAAAGTGAGTGTTATCCTAAATCAAGATGTACCGTAAAAATTCAAAGATCCCGGTAGGCCAACCATATCATGTGTAATCAGAAACTATTGAATTGAGCACGCACTTCTTGACTTAGGAGCAAGCGTCAATCTGATTCCTTACACGATATACAAATAGTTAGGTTTGGGTGAATTAAAACCCACCCTAACCACACTACAACTTGTTAATCGCTCTGTTCATATACCGAGAGGGATAATTGAGGATGTGTTGGTCCAAGTTGACAGATTTTACTACCCTATAGATTTTATCATCCTAGATATCGAACCCATCGATAACATAAGCACTCAGATTCCCGTCATTCTTGGTCGCCCATTTCTTGCCACCTTAAATGCAATTATCAATTGCAAGAATGATGTCATGAGTATGTCTTTCGGGAATATGACATTAGAAATGAATATCTTTTTCAACGCAGGCAGACGGTTAGAGGATGATGACAATTACCATGACATTAACATGATTGATACTTTCGTGGAAGATAGGACACCTTTTACCTTATCCTCTGACCCTTTAAAGACATGCCTGACCCACTCCCATGATTTTGATGATGACATGATTAGGGAGACATGTATCATGCTTGATGCTGTGCTGGTACTTGAAGTTAACCGGTGAAGGCCACAATCTGAAGATTTGCCCCAAACTGATGAAGTGCCTCTACTATCTAACCTCAAGCCACCGAAGCTTGACCTAAAACCTTTGCCATCTGATTTTAAATATATATATTTAGGTTAAGATGAGACATACTTGGTGGTGATCCCTGCCCACCTAGAGAAAAAACAAGAGAGTATGCTCATATCTACTCTCATTGAGCATAAGGGAGCCCTTGGATGGACGATTGTGGACCTTAAGGAAATTGACCCATTGATTTGTACTCACCGCATTTACCTTGAGGATAATGCGAAGACTCCTCAAAAATCACAATGTAGATTAAATCTAAACATGAAAGAAGTAGTTAAGGTCGAGGTTCTTAAACTATTAGATGTGGGTATCATATACCCTATATCTGATAGTCAATGGGTGAGTCTAACTCAGGTGGTTCCTAAGAAGTCCGAAATCACCATCGTATCCAATACCAATAATGAACTCATGCCAACTAGAGTTACTACTGGTTGGAGAATGTGCATTGACTGCAGGAAGTTGAACATCGTCACGAGGGAGGACCACTTTCCTTTGCCCTTCATTGATCGAATTTTGGAAAGGTTAACTGATCATTCCTATTACTGTTTCCTTGACGGGTATTCGGGCTACAATCAAATAGAGATAGCCCCTAAAGATCAGGAAAAGACTACATTTACATGTCCCTACGACACCTTTGCCTATCGAAGGATGCCATTCGGATTATATAATGCCCTTGCCACTTTTCAGCGATGTATGATGAATATCTTTTTTGACATGGTGGGGCAATATCTAGAGGTCTTCATGCACGATTTCTCTATCTTCGGTCCATCTTTCAGCGAGTACTTAGAAAGTCTTAAATGTGTGCTGAAAAGATGTGAAGAAAAGAACTTCGTACTTAATTGGGAGAAGTGCTATTTCATGGTTCATAAGGGAATTGTCCTTGGACATATTATCTCGTCTAAAGGAATCGATGTGGATAAGGCAAAAATCGATCTTACCTCTAACCTACCTCCACCCAAGAACATACAGGACGTGCGATCCTTCTTAGGATACGCTGGGTTTTACAAAAGATTCGTAAAAGACTTTAGTCTCATCTCTCGTCCTCTATGTAATCTACTTCAAAAGGATGCACCATACAAGTGGACTGAGCCATGTCAGGAAGCTTTCACTAAGCTTAAAGGCATGTTGACCAGTGCACCTATCATACAGCCACCCGAATGAAGCATTCCTTTTGAACTTATGTGCGACGTGTCTGATTATGCTCTTGGGGCGGTTCTAGGCTAGAGAAAAGATAAGAAACCCTACGTTATTCATTATGCGAGTAAGGCTCTAAATCCTGCCCAAGTGAACTACTTGATTACGGAAAAAAAATTCTTGACCGTAGTATTTACTTTGGACAAATTTAGGTCCTACTTGATCAGATCTAAGATCATTATTTACACAGATCATGCGGCGCTCAAATATCTTCTGTCTAAGAATTTGATTTATAAATTAAAGATAAAAAGGGAGTAGAGAACATAGTAGCTGATCACCTTTCCGCTTTAATCCCTCTGATTCCCTTGAGATGAAACATATCAATGACATGTTCCCTAACGAATAATTGTTCAAAGTCTCTCAGTCACCTTGGTTCGCTGATATAGCTAATTATCTTGCCACAGGTTTCATACTGACATATTGGACTACCAAGATAAGAAGAAATTTTTCACTAAGGTGGGCAACTTTTTCTGGAATGATCCACATTTGTTTAAATATTACTCAAACCAAATCTTAAGGAAATGTGTGCCAATCAATGAGCATCAGAGTGTCATCTCCTTCTGTAACTCACAGGCCTGTGGTGGTCACTTTTCTGCTAAAAAGACCACGGCTAAGATTCTGCAGTATGGCTTTTACTGGCCCACTACGTTCAGGGACACTCATGAGTTTTACAAAGCTTGTGAGCGTTGTTAGAAATTGGTAGCGTTGTCCCATCGAAATATAATGCCCTTGAATCTCATTCTTATCATAGAAGCATTTGATTGCTGGGGCATCGATTTCTTGGGACCAATCCCTCAATCTTTTGGACATCTATTTATTTTGCTTGTCGTAGACTATGTCACTAAATGGGTTGAAGCAATTCTGTGTCAGAATAATAACCATCGCACGGTCATTAAATTCCTAAAAGAGAACATCCTTTCCCGATTCGGAACGCCTCGAGCTATCATTAGTGATAGGGGCTCACACTTTTATAATAGACCATTTGAGAGCTTAATGAAGAAATATGGTATCTCTCATAAGGTGAGCACCCCATACCACCTACAAACAAGTGGACAAGCTGAGATTTCTAATAGAGAAATCAAACGTATCTTGGAAAAGATGGTTAACCCTGACCAAAAGAATTGGTCAATTCGATTGACTGATGCTTTATGGGCTTACCGTATTGCATTTAAGACCCTTTTTAGAATGTCTCCCTTTAGACTCGTCTATGGGAAGGTCTGTCACTTGATTATGGAGTTGGAACATAGAACCTATTGGGCGATCAAAAATCTGAATTTCAATCTAGATAACACTGGCTCGCTATGTAAACTTCAATTGAATGAACTCAAAGAAATCCGGAATGACGTGTACGAAAACTTGAGAATTTACAAGGACAGGATGAAGGCGTTTCATGACCAACATATTCTACGAAAATCATTCACACCTGATCAGAAAGTCCTTTTGTATAATTCTCAATTACATCTCTTTCCAGGTAAGCTTCGATCTCGTTGGATCGGCCATTTCACCGTTATCAATGTTTATCCACATTGGCTGTCGAGATTCGGAATCCAGACAATGAAAATGAGTTTAAAGTGAATGGACATCGATTAAAGCCATTTATCGAGAAGTTGGATTTAAAGGACATGTCCATGTCTCTGAATGATCCTGTTTACCAAGATTGATCTCCTAGTCTGATGGAGGTATAGGTAGGTTTACTGCTTTCACAGGACTAGGGTAGTTTACTTTTGTCGTTCTAGGTTAGTTGGTTTTATGTCATTAGGTTAGTTTGCTTTCCAATTGTTTTAGGATAGGTTGCTTAAACTCTTATGCCTAGCCGCCTTTACACTGGAATCTCTCTGGGAATAAGCCGCTTAACTCTGTCATCAGGTACTATCTTTCCATCACTTCTCCTTTAATTTTGTTGTCTTATATGCATTACATGATTATATCTTTTACATTGAGGACAATGTAGATGTTAGGTTGGGGATGAGAGATTAGATTACCTAATCAGTATTTTCTTGGTCTTGAGCAAAAATTGTGGAAAACTTTTTTTTTTGGAAATTCTTATGAATTCGAAGTGATTTTGACGGCCATCCTTGACTTAGAATTATAAGATACATAATGTTGGCAATTTATGACTCTTGGATTCAACTATCTGTTAGATTTCA
The DNA here is from genome assembly GCA_030180095.1 of Magnolia changhungtana. Lineage (NCBI taxonomy): Eukaryota > Viridiplantae > Streptophyta > Magnoliopsida > Magnoliales > Magnoliaceae > Magnolia > Magnolia changhungtana. The sequence continues at coordinate 804,161 of JASAUF010000648.1, forward strand.
CAGTTAAGTTCGAATTGTTAATCCATGATTAGAAGTTTTAAACATTGATTGAGTCATGATTTCACACATCACACCTAGCTAACACGTTAAAGCTTCAGTTCAATTTTAAATTGTTAACCTGATAGTCACTAGGCATGGAAGGAGCCAACCTAGGGAATTTGTCCATCATGTTCAAAGAAAAGAATGAATACCCAGCTAAAAAATAACTTCAGAAAGGGTTGGGCGAATGGTCTTCACCATGGGTGTGCTCCCTATAAGTGAGGGCTCGTTTCCCCTCTTTGGCTTTACCTTTAAAAGATTGATATAATGTGAAAGCCCTCAATAGAAAAAAATCAAAAGCTGGAAGAATGAAAAGTTAAACTGTAATGTAAGTTTTGGTTTAGGTTATGGTTATCATGAATGCCCTTGTGATTATCAATGTTATCATGAAATAAAGAAGTGAGCCTTTGATTGTGATAAGTTTAGGTTTTACTATACACCCATGAAACTCAATGTTTAGTTTTTCTAATGGATGGATTAATGCTTTGAACTTGACTATGAAGTTTACTGTGCGCTTGAGCCTAAGAGAAAGTAATACCCACCATTCATGAATCCTAGAATTTTATCGATTGGAATGTTGTTCAAAAATCACTCGAGTTGTAGAAATTATCCTGTAGTTCTCAATTTATTTTTCGCATACTTTGCTTTGGACTAGCAAAATGCTGGTTGGTGATTGTGTTGAGGTCAAATATTGCATATTAGACCCCAGTTATTACCTGATTTTACGTGCATGATAATGTTTAACGCTCTATTTTAACCATGTTTGTGCTGCAAGGTGAATTTAGGAGCCTGGACTGAAAAAGAGTACTAAAAGCATGGAATTAACACTCCGAAGTCACTAAGGCAAGGGACGACCCTAGGGGACCGAGATCGAAGAAATTACACACCAGAAATCTGAGAAAATAAGGCCACTCAAGTTAAATAGGCTCGAAAATCGTCCAAAATGCAAGATCACAGGGTTCTCACCATCCATTCGGTTCGAAACTTTATATATGGCCTGATGACCATAAATTAACCATATAGGTAAAATTTCAACCATTAGATCCTTGTGGAAGTGGCCCAACGGACAAATTAGCTCCTAAAATTCTGATTTGGGGCCCACCTGACCTCTGGATATGCTTCAAACTTGGGCTAAACTCCATAAACCAGATGGGAAGGCATATGGACGGTATGAATTTTCAAAGATCACTCCACAGTGGACCCTACCTGGGAAGCATGTGCGCACCTTACATGTGCTCCCGCTTCACACCGAAACAGGGGAGTCGGTTAACGCACGCTGAACCGACTCCCAGCCAAAAATGAAGGTTTCCGTTTTCTTCCCGCTGCAAATGGACAAATAGGGGACCTCCGCACGATCTCTGTGGGCCACCATATGGACCAATCAGCTCAATCTGAGCCGTCCATTCAAATCATTCGAGGGTCCTGACCAAGATCTGGTGGTTCTTGGTTTGAAGAATGCCGGCAATAGGTTGCAAATGTGCTGGATGGCAGAATCTTTGCCGTAAGATCAAACAGGTGGGTCACATCAATGGAAATCCAAAACCGACCATGTCCGACCGGATTTTCGAGGAGAAACTGATGGACGGGTGGATTTCTCTGGAAATTCCGATTATGGGCTTCACCTATCATTAGTGCACGAAACGCACAGGATTTGTTATGTGGACGTCCAAAAAATTCGGGCGAGTCGGTGCGTTGCACATTAGAACCAGATGTCAGGGACTCGATCCCGACCATCCAAGATCACGGAACAAGACTCCCAACCCCGTCCAAGAAGTCGGATCGGGAAAGCAGGAAAATCCTTCGACCCAGATTCACGTCCAATGCAATAGATTGCGCGTGTTTTTGCTGCGTAAAACAGAGTTATGCAAATCTGGTTTTGTGTGCGATTTGGACTGCGTAAGGAGGGTCGGTGACCGACCTAGATATCTCCTTGTTGGTTATAAAAGGAGAAGAAAGGGAGAAGAAAAAATCAGATCTTATCTTGGGACGTTTGGGAAGAGAGAGAGAGAGAGAGTTTAGAATTTTTCTGTTTTTTACTGTTTTCTTATGAATTTTTGGAGAGTTAGCCTAATCATGTGAGGCTAAACCTCTTAGCTAGGGCTAAGAGGTGAAGCTTGTGGCATGATGGGAAGGACTCTACGACTTTGATTCATGTTTAGACTGAACTGATGTTTATTCTAGTTTGATTATAAGGAGTGCCTATAGTTTTTAATGGTTTTTTGTGACTGAAATTATAATAGATCTGCGATGACTTTGAGTACTTCCTTTTCATTAACTTGATTATGAAGTTAGGAAGCCCTGTTGTTCACCATTGCCCCTTGGACATGGTTGGATGATGGAATCCTTCCTAACATTCATACATCTTCCAGATTGGTTATGGATTGGTTTAATTCTGTTATTTACTTTGTCTCATGGGCATGGTTTTGTGATTGAATCAATTCTAATTCTCATGCCTATCATCTCTTGAAAACTAGATCAAAGGATGTTCAGCTTTGGTTTTTAATGTGATATCTTCTAACTAGATAAAGATGGGACTCGAAGTCCAGTTGAGTTCATGAATCAAGCGTAGATCTCCCTGATTTCTACAAGTGGATCCTTGGCACCCTAGTTTCCTACCTTTGAATTTTACAGGTTTTTAATTAAAGTAGTTTACCATTATTCTCTCATATTCACTTGATTTAGATTGCATCTTCGCCTAGTTCTAGTTCTGGTTACTTTCAGATTACGTACAAGGTTCGGTCCCTGTGGATTCGACCTCAGTCTTACCGAGATTATTACTACATCACAACCCTATACTTGGGGTGTGAACACAAGTGGGCCTGGATTGTTTTGTACAGTCTCTTCTTGATTCACTCTTCCAAATGCAGTTTGCTTATGGGGGATGTTTTGGTGCACAAGAGTATGAGAAATGGTCCACTTTGATCAAATCCACCCCGTTGATGTGCTTACCATGGGGCACACCATGAGTGGTCTCAACCTCCTTAACATCCATTGATGCATAGTGATCAACGATTCATAAGAATCTTCTTATACAAATAGTTCCAACTGTACAAATGTTTGATGTCTTATTTCATAGTGGGGGCCCATTTTGCACAAATTGGATTTCCTGCACACATGACATGCTGGATAGAAAGATGGTTTGTATGAAATCCACATAAGGGGGAGTATGTTTGATGGTTCACGCGTATGGCTCACTTGATAAATAAACTACAACTTTTGATGAAGAATCTTGGCATTGAGGTTGGAGTGTTCGTGTGTGGACCAATCCAAATCTAAGGCCTAAATGATAATTGGCACTGATTGAGCTGCACTTGCTCAAATCTCAGTTGAAATTGCATTGGACCATGTTGTCGTCATTATCATCATTTAAGCCTTATCTCAATTAATTGGGGTTGGCTACATGAATCTTGTTCCGTCATTCCACCTTATCAAGATTTAGACCTTCGTTTAAATGATAGGTTATTAAGTCTTTTTTTTACTACATCCTTTTATGCCAATCTCTGGTCCTTCCAAAGCCTTTTGCTTATATCAACTCACTCCTAACTAATATTGTTCTTAAGTTTTGTTGCACATGATTAAACCATCTCGAGTCGATTTTCCCTCATCCTATTATCAAAATAGTGTCACTCCTAACTTCTCTTCCCTAGAATGTATTTATTGTTAATTCTATCATTCATCGTCTTTCCCTTCATTTATCTCAATATCCTCCTTTTAGCTATACTAATCCCTAGGAATAAGTTGTGCCTTAATTGCCCAACACTTATCTCATAAAGTGTAGCTAGATTTATAATGATCTTATAAAAAATTTACTTCTGTTATATTTTATAACTATATTCATTCTATGGTTGGACGGGGTATCTTTATATAATTTTTATTCAATTATATTTTATTACAACCAAGGTATTCTGTGGTTGTAATGGCCACCACTATTACTTTTACCATACAGGCTATAATTGTTGTTACACCCCCTAATGGTTGTTAAGGTCTTTTACAAAAAAATATAAATAAATAAATAAAAAGAAACATCTATATCAACCCAATAATGAATTATTATTAACCATTGCAGACTTTATAAGAGACATAATGGGCTAGTTTTAGGGTTATAATGGTGGTTATGGGTTTTTTTTTTTTTTTTTCGTGACAATTGTTACAACCATATAACATATAACAATTGTCACCATTAACTTTATGTAATGACCTTTATGGCCTCATAACCACCATTACGACACACCATGATTACAACAAGAAGACCTTACAAAATGAACATTTTAATAGGATAAAAACTTAGGGCCAGTTTGATTTTTAAGAGCTTGTGTAAATACCTAGGAAATGAATAATTATTACCATTTCATGCTTTTGAAAATTCGGAAAAGCTTTTGCATTGGGAACCGGTTCAAAATACCTATTTAAAAATTTTGAACCTCAAGGTAATGTATATAATATATCAATTCCGTCCATATGTTTTACCACAATAATTTGAGGCATGAGCCAAAAAATGAGGATGATCCAACACTCATGTGGCACACACCAAAAGAAACAGTGGCCTCACAAAGTTTTTAACGGTGAATATTCGATTCCTATTTTCGTATGGTGTGGTCCACTTGAGTTTTGGATATAACTCATTTTTTTGCTCATGCTATAAATTCAAAAGACATAATGGATAAACGGTGTAGATAAGTCAAATGCATCACAGTGAGACCCATATGTATTTTGTAATATTTAAGTATACGTGTCAAAAAAGTAAGTTGTTTTAAAATTTGTAATATGTATTTTGTAATATTATTACTCTTTTCCCAAGTATTTACCACTGCACTGAAAAATCAAACCGGCCCTTAGATGCAGTTTTAAAATTGAATTGATTTTAATATAATTATAATCATACATTATTTTGAATCTTAATTCAAAACTACTTTTCACAAATACTAATTAATACCCTCATACCTAACAGAGACTTCTTGGTAAAAAAAAATATGAAATTAATACCATACCCCATGTGTTATACCTGATAAGACCTGAATTTGATTCTTTTGTACGATCCGAAGATATAGTCCACAAGTTTTTGATTGTGACCGATTGTGACCACGCCGCGTTGATTATTGACATTATCAACCCTAGGTTAGCAGGCAATGGACGTGTCACCCTATGAAGGAAGTTCGTATAAAGAAAAAACTTGGATACTCTACTAGAGTCTGATGGCTCACATGCCGGCCCCGGTACACATTGTGTACCTAAATGTAACTCAAATTAGCCGTCCACATGGTGATTGGTGGATATGGATGAGACATTAGAAACAAATTATTTAAATAAAAAATAAAAAAAGAAAGAAACCCTTTAATCCATATTCATAGATGAGTGTCCTTGGATGAGAGGCTACGCTTGTTCAACGAACTGTAGTGGACCCCCGAATTTATATAGATGGTTCAAATTCAAGTTAATATACGGCACGTGTATAGTTTGTAAAGGAAATGATGACATAATTTCAAATGTATAGTAAGCCATATGGAGCAAGTGGGGCATAGTACATCCAAAGAATCATTCCTATCAAAAGCTTAGGCCAGATATGCAGAGGGGTAATGTACAATCATGCCTACAACCTACATATTCACGTGCGTCCTACTTAAAATTTTGAAATGACTCAAGTTTTATGGCTCCTAAGAAATTTTCAATGGTAGGCATTCAATCCTCACCGTTTCCTTTGGTGTGGTCCACTTTAACTTTGGATCTCTCTCATTTTTTTGGGTCAAGCCCTAAAATGATCTGAAAAAATGTTTGGACAACATGGATATACTATATACATCATGGTGGGTCATGCAGAGCTTTGCCGCATCAACGAAGCATACATGTTGGTGTCATGTTCTACACTAGGTAATCCAAGTTTTTGTCTGACAATTCATGATGTGAGATATAGGCCGTTCTTATCATGGCCTTTGACGGTGAAACCTTAAAAATTTTCTCCATTGAATCTTATCATCATCATTATCATTGAAGCCCTATTGTAGCCCATTAGAGCCAGCAACAGAAATCCTCCTATGTTTATTATCTACATTTATAATTAAAATTACGGTAAAAGTTTTATGCTAGCTAACCATTAATTTAATACAATCCTTTATCATTTGAGCTTAGAAGTAACAATGGGAGCACAAATATTTTAAGGTAGGTGGATGACGTGATTGCCTAACTCAAATTCAAACACATATCACAGGTTGTGCCACTGTTAGACTCGAGGTGTCATATGTAATTTTAATTTTTTAATCTTTTGGATGCATGAAAACTATCACTAAAGAATTTATTTTTCAAATGTTTGAATCTTTGATTAAAAATCCCACAATGTATTATTTCTAAAAGACGAAATGTATGACTCTATAGAAAATTTTTAAGATTGGTTTTTAAACTCTAGTTCTCTCTCTTTTTTCTCGCTTCCTAATATCTGCATACATTTCCCAAATGGCCACAACATAAGTTGGCCATGGATGGTTTTGGGGAGTCACTCATTTCACTTATCCTCACAGGAGTTTGAGAAATGGTCCGTTTTGTTCAAATATGGCTCTTATCGGTGCGCTTACCATGAGTGGTCTCCACCTCCTTATTATCATCCATTGATGCATAGTGATCAACAATCCATGAGAATCTTTTCACAGAAGGGATCCTGGTGTACAAATGTTCAATCAATCTTATTTCATGGTGGAGCCCATATTTTGCATAGATCGAATTTCCTATACATGTGACTGTTGGGGGCCGTTGCACAAAAACTTAGGATCTAGCCTCTCAAAAACACCAGAATTATGGGATAATAAAGGAATGAAATAAATCAAAGCACAAATCACACGACACGAGATTTTTACGTGAAAAACCTCAAAGAGGTAAAAACCACGGGACCTCGTCCAGAGCAATAATTCACTATGAAGTAGAATGTTACAACCAATAACAAACACATACTGCTTGGATCAAACCTTCTTCGTTCACGCAGGAGCGGATGAACAATAAGAGAATAAAGAAAACGGAGAGATCTCACCGATTACGAGGACGTAAAAGTGCTGAGACGTCGACTGCAAAGTAGATCACTTCTACGAGCAGAATCTCCCTTCCACAAGCTTCCTCTCTCTCTTTTCTCTCTTCTCTCTCTCTCTCTCTCTCTCTCTCTCTCTCTCACCTTGGTTAGCCCTAAACCCTTTAGCAAACCCTTGTAAAGCTTTAGGAAACTCTCTTGCATTGCCTATAACAACCCTAGGGACCCATATTTATACTTTAGGAAACTCCTTTCCGCACCTCTGTGAAAACCGCCTTAAATTTACGTAGTCCGCACAAAATTCAGACATGAATCTGCATAACCTTGACTGGTCGAGCAGGGTCCTAAATCGGTCAAGCGAATCCTCGACTGGTTGAGTAGTGGGGAAGAATTAACACAATTGGTCGCTGGACTTTGAGTCGAGTCCGGCCTCGATTGATCGAGCAACACCCTCGACCGGTTGAGTAAGGCACTCGACCGGTCGAGCCTGAGGAGAAAATTTTCATCAAATCTCCCCATTTTTTACTCAGGAGAAATTTTCCATCTTCAAACCAGATAGGTTTCTATAAACCTCAAACTTGCCCTTAAGCAATGCCTTGGTCATCATGTCTGACCTATAATCGTTTGTGTGGACCTTCTCAAGCTGTAACACCTTCTGTTCCAAAGTATCCCTGATCCAATGATACCGAATCTCTATGTGTTCAACTTGGAGTGCTGACTTGGATTCTTGTTCAAGTGTATAAAACTTTGACTATCGTAATAGACCACGTGCTGCTCCTACTTCAGGCTAAGTTCCTCTAGGAACCTCTTCATCCAAAGCATCTCTTTATATGCCTCTGTAACCGCAATGTACTCGGCCTCTGTCATCGACAATGCTACGACCTTCTGTAACTTGCTCTGCCAAGAGACCGCTCCCCCTGCAAATTTGAACATGAACCCCGATGTAGACTTTCTCGAGTCTATGTCACCTACTTTCTCGAGTCTATGTCACCTGTCATATCTGCATCTGTGTAGCCCTCTAACACAGGTTTTCCGTCACCATACCATAGGCTCAACTTCGATGAGCCTCTTAGATACTGTAGTATCTATTTCACCGCTGTCCAATATTCTTTGCCATGATTGGCAAGATACTGGCTGACAACACCAATCGCATATGCTATGTCTGGGCGTGTACACACCATAACATATATCAAACTTCATATTGCTGATGTGTAGGGTATCTTCTACATCTTATCCACCTCTGCCTTCGTCTTGAGACACTGTCTGTCGCTCAATCTGAAGTGACCATCCAGTGGAGTACTGACCGGCTTCGCTGCATTCATATTGAACCGCTCTACGACTTTCTCAATATACTGCTCTTGTGACAACCAAAGCTTCCTGCTAATTCTGTCACTGGTTATCTCCATTCCTAGGATCTGTTTAGCCAGGCCCAAATCTTTCATCACAAATGACTTGCCCAGCTCCTGTTTTGGCCTGTCAATCTTCCTGATGTCTTTACCCATGATGAGCATGTCATCAACGTATAATAGCATAACTAAGAATTCACCATCTAAGAACTTGCGCATAAACACATTGTGGTCCGACTCCGTTCTGTCATATCTATGCTTTAACATGAACGAGTCGAACTTCTTATACCATTGCTTTGGAGCTTGTTTCAGCCCATATAAGCTCTTCCTTAGCCTACACATCATATGCCATTTGCCCTTGACTTCGAACCCCTCTGGTTGGTGCACGTAGATCTCTTTGTCCAGTGCATGTAGATCTCTTCGTCCAGGTCACCATAGAGAAAGACAAGTTTAACATCTAACTGCTCTATCTCCAGATCCATGTTAGCCGCCAACCCAAGCAACACCCGTATAAATGTCATCTTCACCACTGGTGAGAATATCTCCTCGAAGTCTATACCTTTCCTCTGACCGACCCCTTTCACTATAAGTCTGGCTTTAAACCTCGTTTGTGAATTCTTCTGCTCAATCTTCTTTCTGAACACCCACTTGTTGCTCAGAGCTTTCTTACCCTTGGGCAATTTCACCATATCATAGGTGTAGTTCTTATGTAAGGATTCAATCTCCTCTTGCATAGCTTTCAACCACTCCCTCTTATGCTCGTCGACTAGGGCCTCAAAACAATCTTCTGGCTCTCCCCCATCAGTGAGCATAATGTACTCATGCGACGAGTACCTCTTGGACAGCTATCTGTCCCTAGATGACCTCCTCACCTGTGGCTCAACAGGTAGATCAAGTGGGGGCTGCTCCCCTAGTCCATCTTCTGTAGGAACTCCCCCATTATCTGCACCTTACTGTACTCCCCCGTCATTAGGCACCACGGGAGGAATAACCAGATTCATATCCTCTAGCTCTCCTGAACTAGGCTGCGTCTTTTCTAGCTTACAAATGTCTTCAATACATTGGTTTTTAAAGAAAACCACATCTCTGCTCATCACGAGCTTCTTCTCAGTCGGATCCCACAATCTATAGCCAAACTTTTCATCACCGTACCTCAAGAACACACATTGTCTGATCTTCATATCAAGCTTGAACCTCTCGTCCTTTAGTACATGAACAGATGCCCTGCATCCAAACACCCTAAGATGACTGTACGATGGATCTTGTCCAGTCCACACCTTCTCAGGTACTTCTCTATTCAATAGGGCTGATGGAGACCTGTTTATCAAATACACTGCCGTGTGCATTGCTTCTCCCCAGAATGTCTTAGGTAACTTTGCATGGGATAACATGCATCTGATTCTCTCTACAATGGTGCGATTCATTTGCTCAGCCACAGCATTATGCTGGGGGTCTTGGGAACCATCTATTCATGTCGTATACCTAAGGACTTGCAATACTCATGAAAGTCACCGATGTATTCACCACTATTGTCAGTGCGGATGCACTTCAATGATATACCTGTCTCTCTCGACTATAGCGTGAAACAATTTAAACACACCAAAGACCTCGTCATTGGATTTTAAAGCATAAACTCAAACCCTCATAGATACATCATCTATAAAAGTGACAAAATACAATGCCCCAACAAGGTTTTTGTCCTCATAGGACCACAAACATCAAAATAAACCAAATATAATGCATGTACTTTATTAACATGAGAAGCATATTTCACAAATGAAACTCTATATTATTTCCCTGATAAACAATCAATACAGGTTTTGAGAGGTATATATGTCACGTCTGGAAGGAATCGCTTCTTTGCTAGTAGTTGAAGCTATTTTTCACTTATGTGGCCTAAACGATTGTGCCTTATGTCAATAGCTGAATCTTCTGCTGCGTTCAACCCACCCTTGCACGCACTGACACTTGCCTTGTAAAGTGCAACACTTTTTTCCTCTGGCTGTGATCAACGAACCCTTGATGAGCTTCCAATGCCTACCAGCAAAACGGCTTTTATAACCATCATCATCCAACCTTCCCATCGACATCACGTTGAGGCGAAGGTCTATAATGTGCATCACATCCCTAAGAACTAATGTGCAGCCCGCATCGGTCTTCACATAAATAATACTGACTCCTACGATCTTCGATACGCCAGAATTTTCTATCTTCACGGTCCTAAAGTCACCCGACCTGTAGCTTGTGAAGAAATCTCTGCGTGGAGTTACATGAAACGAGGCTCCCGAGTCTATCACTCAGTCGGTGTCCTGACTCGTAGCCGTGAGATAAATAACATGATCTGCTGAAAGAATAACTACAACGTCACCATCTGAAGCAACCGCAGTGGAATCTAATTCATCTTCCTTCTCCTTTTCTTTTCCTTTCTTATCATTCTTCTTCTTATGACATTCATGCTTATAGTGGCCCTTCTTGCCACAATTCCAACATTTAACATTCTTCCTGGTACTCGACTTGCCTCTTGATTTATCTCGGGCCTTCCCGTCCTTTCTGTTCTTTCCTCTCCCTCGATCTTGTATCACAAGAGCCTGTTGTTGAGTAGACCCCTGAGACTTCCTCCTTGTCTTCTCATTGAAGAGACAACTAGTTACCTGTTCCATGGACACCTTTCCGTCTGGTGCAGAGTTACTCAGAGACACCACCAATGTCTCTTAACTATCAGACAATAAGCTAAGTAATAGCAAAGCCTGTAATTCATCGTCTAGGACCATCTTCATAGCGGAGAGCTGGTTTAATATATTGCTGACTTCATTCATGTGCTCTGCCACAAAACTACAATTTTTGAACTTGAGATTCACAAGTCGTCTTATCAGAAAAATCTTATTGCCAGCCGTCTTCCTCTCATACAGCCCTTGCAATTTCAGCCATAGGCTAGCGGCTGAGGTCTCTGTATACACATAGTGGAATACGGAATCGTCCAGCCATTGTTTAATAAACCTCACCGCCTTCCGGTCCAACTTCTTCCAATAATCATCTAACATGTCCTTTGATTTTGCTGATATGCCTTGAATTGGAGAATACAAGTCCTTGCAATAAAGCAAGTCCTCCATCTTAACCTTTCATATGGTCCAGTTATAACCATTGAGACTGATCATCCTTGATGAGCCACCTTCCATAATTCAGAACCGATCCCACTCAGTTCAACCAACCTAAACGCTCTGATACCACTTTGTTGGGGGTTGTTGCACAAAAACTTAGGATCTAGCCTCCCAAAAACACCGGAATTATGGGATAATAAAGCAATTAAATAAATCAAAGCACAAACCATACGACACGAGATTTTTACGTGGAAAACCCTCAAAGAGGTAAAAACCACGGGACCTCATACAGAGCAACAATTCACTATGAAGTAGAATGTTACAACCAATCATAAGCACACACTGCTTGGATTAAACCTTCTTCGCTCATGCAGAAGCAGATTAACAATAAAAGAATAAAGAAAACGGAGAGATCTCACTGATTACGAGGACGTAGAAGCGCTGAGACGTTGACTGCGAAGTAGATCACCTCTACGAGCAGAATCTCCCTTCCACAAGCTTCCTCTCTCTCTCACCTTTGATAGCCCTAAACCCTTTAGTAAACCCTTGCGAAGCTTTAGGAAACTCTCTTGCATCGCCTAGAACAGCCCTAGGGACCCATATTTATAGTTTAGGAAACTCCTTTCCACACCTCTGTGAAAACCACCTCAAATTTACGCAGTCTGCACAAAATCCGGACATGAATCTGTATAACCCTGACTGGTCGAGCAGGGTTCTCGACCGGTCGAGCGGACCTCCAACTGGTCGAGCAGCGCGGAAGAATTAATACAATTGGTCGCTGGACTTTCAGTCAAGCCGGGCCTTAACTGGTCGAGCACCACCCTCGACCGGTCGAGCCTGATGAGAAAATCCCCATCAGTGACATGTTGGATGAAAAGATAGTCCAGATGAAATCCACATAAAGGGCCTTATATTCAATGGTGAACGCGTTTGGCTCACCCGAGGAGTAGACTATGACTTTGTGATAGAAAATCTTGATGCTAGACCATTCACCAAATGGACATTGGACATGTGCATACACAACACTAGTGATTCAAGTGCACTTGCTCAAATCTCATTAAAATTTGTGATGAACCCTGTCATCATTATAATTTAAGATTTATCCAAATTAATTGAGGTGGGTTATATAAATCTTGTTCACCGTTCTACCATATAAAGGGTTAGAACTTCAGTTAGACTAGAAGTTATCAAGTCTTTTCTCACTACCTCATTCTTATCCTTTTAGGCCTTTCTCTAATTCTTTTAGAGTATTCAACTTTTTTTAAAATCTTTTATATATTTTTTATACACATGCCTTTCTTTGTTTTTTTTTTTCCTATATTTTTTTACACACACTCATACCCACATGCCACATGAGAGCTCAAACCTGTGACCTCGGTGTTGTATGAACTCATTCTCTCCAACCAATGTTGTTATTGGTTTCTATTGCATATGATAAGACCATCCTAAGTCTACTTTCCCTCATCTTATTATCAAATAGCGTTACTCCTAATTTTCCCTCAAATGTTATTTTTAATTCTATTCTTCCTCATCTTTCTCCTTATCTATCTCAACATCATCCCGTTAACTATACTAATCTTTTAAATATGTTGTGCCTTAATTGCTCAACACTTACGTTATAAAGCATAGTTGGTTTTATTATTATCCTATAAATTTTTCATTTAAGTTATGTCTTATAAATATATTCATCTTATGGTTAGAATGTTTATCTTTATATAATTTTATTCAATTATATTTTATTACAATTAAAGTATTCCATAATGGTAATGGTGGCCATATGTTGAGTGTGAAATATTACATATTTCTCCCTATTTATACCTTAGTTTTATAAACATGATAGTGCTTAATCGATTTAATTATGCATGTTTTCATGTGCGAGGTGATTTCGAGAGCTTAAGGTGAAATCGATGCCAAAAGGAATATTTATGTTCAAAAGATTGTTAAATGAAGATTTGGAGATTTAGAAGTCATTAATGAAGAATTCACATACCAAAGATCTAAGAAAACCAAGTAAGGAATGAAGATACTCAAAGATTTGAAGTGAAGAAAAAGAATCCTGAAATTGTCCTAAAAATAAACATATTCTTGAAATTGTCCTAAAAAAACATATTTTAAAACTCGAAGTCTATTTTAGCTATATAGAGTGAAGTATATTTTACGAAACTGTGAAGAGTGAAGTTTAATTTAACAAACTGCGGAGAGTGCGTAAATTTGAGGCGGATTCTAAAATTTTTCAACTAAGTGTGAAAGTTGAAGTTCCACAACTATAAATAGGACTCCCTAGGATGCTCTAAAGCATCTTCTAGGGTTTGGAAAGGTCTCACGGAGCATACACAAGGGTGGAGAAGCCGCCAAAGAGTTTTTCTTCTTTCCTAGTTTATTTTTCATGCTTTATTTAAGATATTTGGTTTCAATCATGTCTATGGTTGGCTAAACCTCTTAACTAGGGCTAAGAGGTAAAGCTTGTAGCATGTTTGAATGTTTATTTTGCTTTGATTCCTGTTATTATTGAACTTCATTGATTTCTAGTTTGATATCTCGGGAAAATTTTCAGTTTTCTATGATTTATTATGACTCAAATTATAATAGATGTTGTGATAGCTTTGGATATCTTCTTTTCTTGTTTTGAGATAGTGAAATTGGTAAATTCTGTTGTTCACCATTGTCTCATGGGCATGGTAGGGTGATGGAATCCCTTCCAATCATCACAATTCTCCTCCACTGAGAATTAGGTTAATGAAAAGCTCAAATTTGATTTAAATTATTTTATCTTCCAATTCGATATGATAAGACTCCAATTCCGATCGTGTTCCTTAAATCAAGTAAGGTATCATCTTGATAGCCACAAGTGGATCCTTGGCACCTTAGTTCTCACCTTTAATTAATAGTTTAAACATTATTCATAATTACTCTCTTTTATTCCAAAATTCAGATTTAGATCTTTTTTTAGTTTTAGTTCTTTTCAGAATACGTACAAGTTTTGTCCCTGTGGATTCGACCTTGTTCTCACGAGTTATGACTACATCGCGACCATACACTTGGGGTTGTGAACACCGTAATTACCACAATCATTACTTTTACGATATGGGCTACAATGACCATTACAGTCCCATAACTATTGTTATATATATATATATATATATATATATATATATATATATATATATATATCTCTCTCTCTCTCTCTCTCTCTCTCTCTCTCTCTCTCTCTCTCTAAAGAAATTTTACAAAAATTGTATCGACCTTGTAATAGACCGTTATGAGGCCACTATAGACTTTATAAGAGATGTAATGAGCTATTACAGTTCGCTATAACATCTACTAAAGGTTATTTTTTCCGTAACGGTTGCTAAACAACGTAACGTGTTAGATTGCCATCATTATTTGTACATAACGACCTTATGGCCTTGTAACAACTGTTATGGCATACCATGATTACAATAATAAAACCTTACAAAATATATTTATTAACATGATAAGAACTTAGATGGAGTCTTAAAATTGAATTGATTCTAAAATAATTACAATAAGACTTATTTTGAATCTTAATTCATTTCAAAACTAAATATGACAAATCCTAATGAAATACCCCATATCTAACATGTACTTCTCAGTCAAAGAAAAATATAAAATTAAAAGATTACCATACTTAATGCGTCACAAGATGGATACACAAGAACTTGATTGTGACCACACAAGATGCTTGATTGTGACCACCCCGGATTGATTGAAACTTGGCAGCCCTACTTTACTGAAGTGGGTCGGCTCACAATAGATGTGTGACTCTGTTTGGAGGGTGTTGTTTGAAGAGAAAAATTAGATGCTCTACTAGACTATGATGGTTCACATACTATCACGATACACATTACATTATGTACCTAAATGTAACTTGAAGGGCTTATTGGGTTTGAGTCCTTACCTCACTGGTAGTCTCCGAGGAGTTTCAACATGAGGTCTTGGGTTTGATACCTGGTGAAATCCCACTACAGCGTGTGTGGGTGTGTGTGTCAGGTGCGTGTGTGTAATTAAATAAATAAAAAAAAAAAAAAAAAAAAAAAAAAAAAAAAACTTGAAGGGCTCACCCAACTTGAAAGTATGTGATCATGTCCCTATTTGTAGAGCTGGGCGCTGGACTACTTGACTCGCCCGACTCATTTAGATCTGACTTGATCCGAACTGAGTGAGTGAGTCGATTCGAATCGAGTTGACTTCATCCAATCTGAACTCAAGCTGAGTCGAGTTCGAGTCACCCAGTAATTCAACTCGACTCGATTCAAAATCCAACACAATACTTACTCAACTTGATTCGAAACTCGACTCGTACGTGTTTGTTAAAAAAAAAAAAAACTCAGTTTCAAATATGAGATGCTTAGTAGATGAAGAGGCAGCAATTCGGCAAGTGAATCTATGCTTTGAGTGGTGATTTCAGCTCGTGAGTACCCGCTGCACCCAACTCGACTTGGTGCCAAGTTGGTACTTGTGACTGACGGTCGGTTAGTTCAGGCTAGACCCAGACTCGGATCGAGCCAGGCATGCTGGACTTGTACGGATTCGGTTCAAGTTTGGGTCGGGCCTATTTCAAAACCGATTCGAGTTGGGTCTACCGTCCTAACTCAGTCCGACTGGACTCGATGCCCACCTCTACCTATTTGCAAATGGATGCGTCTGAACCATGACAGCCAACCAAAGTATCAATTAAAGTACCCACACATATAAATGTGTCGTCTTGTGTGGTGTGGCCCTGAAGATCGAAGCGGATTGGCTGGTGTACCACACACCACCGATCGCTGGTGTGGATACGTGTCGTGTGAAGACGAGTACTACCACTCCTCGAGCTTCGAGTTGTACCAACGGTTCAAATGAGATCAAAATGATGTATTTATTATATCCACGCTGTTCATCCGTTTTACCAGACCTGATGAAGAGGAAAAACAAATATCATATTGGTCCAAAACTTATGTGATCCTCAAAAGGGTTTCAGTGGTAGACGTTCAATCAGCTGCTGCTTTTTGCAGTGTGCTCCAATTAATCGTTGGATTTGTCTTATTTTTTGGTTCAAGCATTTAGACGAGCTCGAAAAATGTAAGGACGGTTGGGATGTAACACATACCTCATGATGGGACCTACAGAACTTGGTGACGTCAACACATCAGCCAGATCGGTGATGTGTCGTACACCAGCCAATCCGCTTCTGGCCTTGTTTATCTAATAAACCAAAATGGACAGAAAAGGAACCTATTCAGTAAGGAATGAGCTTTTCAAAAGGAGTCAGTCCTCTTTCATTTTCCCCATCAAAAAGGAGTCATTCCTTCCAAGTGGATTTGTCCCTCCACTACAAAAGTTTGGCATTTTCTCATGTGGCCCACCCTCATTTACCATCTTCATTCTGCCACGTGGCACGTATCTAGAGTAATCAAATACAAAAGGCCTTATTCCATAGATCAAGTGGCATGCTCAGGTCACTATGTGGATAGTAGATGATTCATGCATATAGCTTTTGAAGATGATGATGAGATGCTCTCGTTTATTGGGGGGCATGGTGGGCCCCACATGAAAAAGCCCATCAGCTTTTGTTCTGAACACTCGTGCAGTTTCCTATGTGATGTCCCAAACAAAAGGGGGGAAAAGATTAAAGTATGTCTAAAATAAAATTAAAAAAATTAGAATCTATGACTGTCGTTAATAGTACTGTGATTAGTGTTTGACAAAAGGAAATGGCCCACTTTCTCTTTTGACTGATCCCCATCCTCTCTTTTTTTTTAAAAAAAAAATCTAATGTTTATTAGGGATGATGGTCTAATTAATGGACCACCAATTCAGGTGGTCCTTTGGATCTATCAACCAGGAGACTTTGGATCAAGGGCATCTTTACCATGCATAAGGGTGGAACCCACCATGAAGATCAACTGGCAGGAAAATCAGCCGGGTCAGCTCCATCAGGTGGGCCACACCATTCGATTCAATGGACGACCCATGGTCTAAATCAGTGTACAGATGCGGGCATGTGGCCCACCTAATGAGTTGATGAACTTAAAAGTTTGGAGATGAACGGCAGGGATATGGTTTGCATGGTACTAAGAATGTTATAAAGATTATTTTTTTAGAATGGGGAATGATCACATGCACTGGTCGTGTGTTTGATCTGAGT
The DNA here is from genome assembly GCA_030180095.1 of Magnolia changhungtana. Lineage (NCBI taxonomy): Eukaryota > Viridiplantae > Streptophyta > Magnoliopsida > Magnoliales > Magnoliaceae > Magnolia > Magnolia changhungtana. Next base: position 821,798 of record JASAUF010000648.1, read on the forward strand.
AGGGTCCACCTGTGATGCGTATCTCGAATCCAAAGTGTGCATCTTGTGTGCCACCATCATAATTGTTGTTTACTGTACGCCCCAAAATTCATCAGTATGTGTGTGCACGTGGTGTGTACGTAAATGGGCCACATGGTCTTGTTTTTTCTCCACCAAAATAATTGAACTCATACGGTCTAATTGAGGGCGGCTTCAGATAATCAAGCCTCAGTGAACCGTTGATCTTCAACCAAGTGTCCTTTGATCCATGTGATCTTCATTAGGTGGGACACACCATATGAGCAATGTTGTGTCGTGACCCACCTAAATTTTTAAATGGGTTAAGTTAATATGTTTCACTTTGGATAGGTATAGAGTTGTACACGACCTGAGCTAGCTCGGTTAACTTGCTCTCTTGGACTAAAAAAAGCCCAATTTGACCCAGTTCAAAACTGAGTTTGAACTGAGTCGAGCTAATTTTTGGAGCTTGAAAATATTTCGAGCGAGTTCGAACTTTTCCGAATTCAAATCGACTCAAATTGAACCTCAACTCGGATCAAATCAGTTCAATGACTCGATTATTTTAATATTGAGGTTGCTCACGAAGTGTGTTGATGAAATGACTCAATGAAGTGTTGTTTTAGGTGCATACATTCTCCGCAGGATTGGTTGGTGGTGAGGAAGGTATATATACAAAACAAATAACTACAATATATATATAGTCATGCTCCCCTGCGCACCTACGCACGTTCGCATCTTTGCACTGTGTCAAGGGTGTCTAATCTGAACGGTCCATGTGATGCGGAATCACATGAAACCTCATATGACAAATTTTCACCCCAATCTAAAATTCTGGTGGGCCATAACAAAGAGAAATACAAATCAATGGAGTAAACTGTTTTCATTTTTCATGGCCCATCAAAGTAAAACTTTGGCCCAGGGTATTTCACGAGGTGCTGCTTCACATGAACGGTTCAGATTTTGGATCCACATCACGTATGATGGATTCTCAAAAAAGTTCGTACGTAGTATGTACGAACCGGTTCGCAGGTGAGCATTTTCGTGTGTGTGTGTAAAGGTACTATGCGCTCGACCTCACAAGTCCGTCCCATGAGGTTGAGCTGTGTGGGCCCCACCGTGATGCGTTTCAAACATCTACCCCATTCGTCAGATGCACCATTCCATCGTGAGCCTAGGTCTCAAAAATCAAGTCAATCCGTGACTTGTATGGGCCACACCACATACATAAGTGGAGAGGGGCCGTGCACCATTAAAACATTCATAACCATTTTTGAGGGCCCACCGAGATGTGGTTTGCCAATCCAGCTCATCCATCATGTGTGTCCCACTTGAATGAGGGTTCAGACCAAGTTTCAGGCGCATGCAAAACTCATGTGGGCCCCACCAAGTGCTTTTATATGTTTTAACGGTGTTTTCACACAATTTTAGATGGTATGGCCCACCTGAGTTCCATATATGGCTGATTTTTGGGATATCCCATAATTTAAAGGGGACCCATCAAATGCACGGTGTTGATGATCGACATGCATCATGGTGGGGCCCACATAGCTCGACCTCACGGGAGCTTATTGTCAGCGCGAGCGCATTGTACCTTTTCCCTATATATATATATATATATATATATGTGTGTGTGTGTGTGTGTGTGTGTGTGTGAGAGAGAGAGAGAGAGAGAGAGAGAGAGAGAGAGAGATGAAATACCAGTAAAATGTTATTGTTGATGCTGTTTTGCATACCGTGATGAATTGAAGGTGCACTTCATGCGTTTGAGAAAATGTCGCATGGGCAACTTGTCCGAACTGCTGACTGAACTGAGTCGAGCTGGCCAGTGAGGCTTCGGGACTGAGCCGAGCTGAGTTCGAGCTAAGGTCAGCTACTGGTCGAGCTTGGCTCCATTCAACTTGTGTACAGCTCTAATTACGGACAAATCACAATAGCAATGTACAATCATGCTTAAAACCTATACATGCCTATGGTGGCCAACCTAAATTTTCAAATGGATTGAGTTTATATGCTTCCCTTCCCCTTCGTCCAATTGGATGGGGGCATCTTATGAATGGATTGGATCACATATACATAATACAGTGGATCCATCGCACCAACTGATTTTGAGATCAAGCTTGATTTTGAGATCTAGTTCTAAGACTGGCCCAAATCAAATGGACGCATTAGATGGCACTCACACATGATAGCAAGGCCCACATAAATTGAATATTCCGTAATTACCGTGTGATCATTTTCATTTTCTTACAAAGTCTATTTCATGATTAAAAGCTCGTGGAGTCTGTTAAACGGTACACGGCTTTTGCTCCTCGAAACTCGAAAACAAAAGCCCTTTTCATCGGGAGCGGATTAGGTGTTACCCGGGTGACACCTTAGTGGGTTTTACCCTTACTGTGGGGCCCACATTGATGATTAAGATATATCCAAACCGTCCATCCGTTTATGAAGCTCACTTTAGAACGACATTCTAAAAATTAAGGAAATTAAAATTTCATATGGATGACATACAGGACACAGTGGTATTGAATGTCTTATCATTAAAAACTTCCTACGGCCTACAGTAATGTTTATTTTCCATTTAACTCTTTAATAATATCAGGAAAACTGGATAAAAGGAAAATACAAAAATCATCTTAATTCGAAACTTTGGTGGCCCACAAAAAGTTTTTAATGCTCTTTATCCACTATTTCCAGTGGTGTGGTCCACTTGGGACTTGAATATACTTAATTTTTTAGATAATGTCAAAAAATAAGCTGTAAAAACGGATGGACGGCGTGGATATTAAAAAAAAAAGAAAAAAAAGCGAGAGGTGGGCATGACCATCCCAAAATAAATTGAGAATTTTACAATACAAAATACAACAACAATGCGTGCCCTTCTTCCTCAGTTCTCAAAACATATGTCGTTTCTATGGATATGAACCGTCCAATTAGTGGTCCATGTCTTGGATGGACCATAACATAAAGATTACTTATATCCGAAGTTCACAAATATCAGATCCATCACCGTTCGGTTGAGAACGGTGAGTATTACGTAAAGTCAGATACAGCTAGCCGTTGCAATTATTTATTTATTTATTTATTTTTATTATTATTATTTACATTTGTGGCCATCCGTACGGTTGGCGTGTCATTTGTCTGATCCGGTGTCCTTAATCAATCATGGAGTTGTGTCATTTACTAAAATGGTACTCTGTCCGTTGTATCTTGGCTACATTAGCCTGCCAACATTTCCTTATCCCCCCGTGCACCTTTACATGATCATATCACACCTGACCGGCCACCCATCTTTTCACAAGTTACTGTGTCCCTTACGGGTGCACATGGAACCGGACCAGAACCAACCGAAGTATCCGGTTTGGTCCGGTTCTAGAGTACACCAGTTTAGTTTTGGTTCCAAAAAATTAAAGAATCGATTACAACAGTTTAATTCTCAGTTTGAAAGTATGTAGAACTGAACGAACCTTGAATCAATCCATAGAACCGAACAGTGGATTCGAACCACATAGAACTAAACCGTGGAACCAAACCAAGAACCTTTAATTGTTTCTATATTTGATTCATGATTTATGGTTTACAATGCACCATTTGATTGTTTCCATAAATGTATTTTAGCACACCTTATACAATATTTAAAACATTCATCAAATAGATCACAACACGAATGGACATGGGCTAGATTATAAAATAAAATATAAATTGGACTGGATTATAAAAAGCCTAGAACTGTGGAACCAATCCAGAATTGAACCAGTTTTAATGGTCCGGTCCGATTCTAGGGTGCTAACAGTCTGGCTTCGGTTCCAAATATCCTACAACCGTTGGGAATGGTTAAATTCCAATTTCACCCTAAAACCGGACCGAACCGACCCGTGTGCACTCCTAGTGTCCCTTGGGGTGAAAGATTGTCTGGTGTATAAGAATACCAGAGGTTGGTATTGTGTTGAGTTGACAAAATTCTATAGGCCCATCATAACATAAATATTATATACATACAATTCATTTATTTTTTTTTCATATTATTTTAGAACATGAGCTGAAAAATAAGCTATTAAATGAATTATACCACACATAAGAAAGAGTATGAATTGAACACCTATTGTTGAAAACTTCCCTAATGAGTTGCAAAAGTTCTTTATCAAGCTGATATTTGTATTTTCCCTTCATCTAATTAGAGCTGGGTATCAAGTCGAATCGGGCCGAGTTAGGGCTGACTCGACTCGATCCAATTTTGAAATAGGCCCGACCCAAACTCGATCCGATTGGATACCAAGTCCAGCATACCTGACTCGATCTGAGTTCAGTCTAGCCTGGGACTGATCCGGACCAAGTGTGATCCAGTCAGAAGTACCGAGTCGGGTCGAGTTGGCACAAAGTCAGATTGAGAGATGAGGGAGGGAGGGAGTGGAGAGGAGGGAGAGGAGGAGGAGAAGGGTGATGGTGGTGGGTGGTTGCTGCACTTGGAAGAGGGAGGAGGGAGGGAGGGAGTGGAGAGGAGAGAGAGGAGGAGGAGGAGGAGGGTGATGGTGGTGGGTGGTTACCGGGCTTGGAAGAGGAGGATGAGGGAGGGAGAGAGAGAGAGAGGTTGGGATCCGGTCGGGGTAGGGTTAGAGAGTCGGGTCAAATCGGGTTTCAAATCCAGTAACTCGAACTCGACTCGGCTTGAGTTCGGATTGGGCGAAGCTTACTCGGTTCGGACCGACTCTCCCATTTGGCTTGGGTTGAGTCGAATCGGACCCAATTGGACGAGTTAAGTTAGCTTGATCGGGTCATCCCGTGCCCACCTCTACATCTAAGTTTGTGTGACCCTATGAACAATTTGGATGACAAATAAACATTATGGCGGGCCCAAGAAGGGTTTCAACGGTGGAAATAATTGTCCCACTGCTTTTTGTGGAGTGGTATGATACCTGGAGTTTTGCATCTACCTTATTTATGGGCTCATAGATACTATAGAATGATCTGGTAAAATGGATGGATCATGTGGTGCACAAAGCTTTGCAGCATAGTACAGACCTGGGTGTTGTTTTCAGTGCGTGAAACTCATAAACTCTATGGGGCCCACCATGATGTCTGCCTGATATCCACTCCGTTTATCAGTTTTGAAGTGTCATATTCTCGTTACTTTATAATAATAATAATAATCAGCTTGAACCAAAACTCATTTGGGAGCAATTAAAAATCACATCTAAAACCTCTAAATCCATGCGGTGTGGTCCATTTAGAATGACTTCTTTAATGGGTCTCTTCATCTAAGTGGATCTCGCTTGATGAACGGATTGGATGGAATATAAACAACACAACATCGCCCGGAAGGTTTCTATGATGGCCTTCATCTCTACCGTTCCCTGGAGGATGTAGCACACATGACTTTTAGATTGCACTGATTTTTGAGATCATGCCCTAAAGGAGATATGAAAATTGATGGAGAGAGTGAATATCAAACACACATCACAATGGGCCCACCGAGCTCAGGTGTGGACCAGTCTTCCGATTCCAATTGATCAATGATAATTCATGAAGGTGTTTTCTATCTCTTAAATCATTTTTAAGTAATTCTTGTGTAAATTAATCCATCTATATTAATAATAGCTTCCACATTCCACTCAATTTTATCAATGGAGGGCAACCAACAAATTTTATTTTTAAACTGCCCCAAACAAATTATTTTTTTATTAAAAAATGTGTTTAATTCATTTTTCATATATATATATATATATATATATATATATATATATATATATATATATATATATATATAAGAGTAAGAGTTTTTTCTCTTTCCAAAGCTATAAGAAAAAAAAAATCAATCTAGTTGACTAAAAAGGCGTGCATTGGACCATTCAAATTACGAGCTAATAATCTAAATCTTTGATTTTATGAGCTAATAGATGGTGAAACACACTCCATATTCCTAATATTGAGTGATCTTAAAAGATTCTACTTGAATAGGAAATTTTTAAGACTGATTGATCCTAAGAGTCAATATATAAAACCTTAGAAAGTACTTTGTATAGGAAATAATTTTTTTAAAAAAGTTACCTCATTGTTTGTAAGTTCCCCTTTTCTTTTCTTTTTTTTCGGAGAAAGTAAAATCAGATTAAATGAGATTTCTTGGAAACTCAACACCTCTCCATATTTTTCTTACCAAAAACTCCTATAATGAACAAAATCACATTCAAAAAAATACAGAGAACGATGAGTTCAGCTTTAATATAGCTCCACTTTGGAAAAAAAAAAAGAAAGAAAGAAAAACCATTGTGTATATATGTTGTATTTTAATAAGATTGAAGTAAAGAACTTCAATTAAAATGATTTAAATTTCTATAGACAATTATGTAAATGGGTAATCAAAGAGTGAATTAACATTATTCTTTACACTCCTTCATTTTCAAGTACTCCCCTCCTGAATATATCGTCTCTACTAAAATCTTTCACCATTTAGTCAACTATATTAATAAGGGGACCACTAATTTCTACTTTTAAATTGTCCTTAAATTATTAAATAAAATAAATAATAATAATAATAATAAAACAATATGGTAAAAAAATTGTTAAGGACTTTTTTTTTTTTTTTTTTTTTTTCATTTTTTGCTTACCTTTTGAATATATGAAAGTTAAATGTTTAGTCACTTATACAATTTTTTTAAAAAAAATTGAGAGTTTAAAACATAATTTTGCTTACTTTCCTCAGTTATAACTATTGGAGATTCAATGCCATAACTTTAGGGCACATTAAATTAATATTTGAGAGTCAATGGATGGTCCATTTCAATGATTAGACGTCTTCTACGATAATCAATATAGAACATCCAATCTTCTAGCCACTTATCATATGGTTAGAACCATCTAATTAAAGTATTTTTATAGGGATGGATTGTCATGCCCTGAAATTTGAGTATAGAGTGTGCACTCCTAGACTTGAGTTTCGAGTCATAACTCGTACATTGTGTACTTAACTTATTCCATTATACAATTATTCAGAGGCAAAAGTAAATTCATTTTACATTTTAATCAGGTTCATTCACAATCATTCACACAAAATGATTTAAGCATCAACATCCGTTCATTCTTGACATCCAGAAACATTCAATCAGCATAAATTAAGCACCATTCATCAGTCGATACAACTTATCAATGAGTACTTGTTATAGACATAGAACAATTCAATTAAATAAAACCAATCAAATGCTTAAAATCCTATAACTAATACCATAATTCATTATATATGAATCATACTATCCTAACAAGTAAAATTATAATTAAATAATTAGGAATGGTCCAAATGCGGTTAGTTTCTCTTCTGATAGATACAGCCATGTCTCACATGGGTCGTACACCAGTTCAGTCATAACTTATTGTTCATGCATCAACTCATCAACTAATTGCTCATCTATATAATTTTTCCATTAATAAAAATGTAAGCTAACCAAGCTTACTGAGAAAACCCAGCATGGTTCATGCTTATTGAAATTAAGGTATAATAGAAACATAGTATGCACAATGATATAGATGCAAATGGTGTATGAATGCGTTAGATGTGATAATCGTCCATCTACTTGGGTTGGAGATCGTTAACCCACATCCATCCGTTGGGTAGGCTTCCACCTTCCAGTAAGCTTGGGTATAGCCCGCATCTGATCTACCAGGATCGATGTTTTTTTCAAGGAGGCCCCCCAAGATCGACAATACAATATGTTTGTATGATGGATGATGTATGAATGCATCATTTTTATAACTGTCATAGTTACTTATCTTAATTAGAATATTCATATGTGAATTTAACATAAAATTATCATAATTCATGCAATTCGGCACAAATTAGCATATGATTTACCGTAGCATATATTTACAATAGTTAAATCAATAATATCGTAACAAAATACTCCAATCAGTACATCAATGTCACGCCCCAAACTCGGAAACCGGGCTCACAAAATTCCCAATCGCCGAATCCGGCGCTGACAGCCTCCGTAGTACCCCATTCTCGGCTCTCAGCGCCCATTTGATGTATTTGAGGACTTTGGGTCGAGGCCCAATGAGATGTGTATAGGTCCATTGCAATGTGTGATTCCACATGGTTCGTGTAATGATGTTTATGACGGACCGTGCCTTGGGGGCAATGTTGGTTTGACGTCCACATTGCAAGTATAGTGTTGGTTAAATGTCCGCATTATAACTCTCCCATTGGGCCCGTTGATGGGCCCATGCTTCTTGTGCGTATGCCATCTAGACCCATCTTCGGTATAAGGATAGTTCATTACTTTATAACGTGCTTAGTACACTTCCATGATTCATGTGCATACGCATCATATGTATGCTTGATATGAGGAATGATTGATCATAGCATAAGCCGTTGGGCTGAGGCATTTACGGGACTCCTTATGAGACGGAGTGCCCCACATGATCGCGTGGTACACGTGAGATTGCTGCATGATTGTACGGTGTGACTCATGCATCTTGCATATGTGTGACTTGATCACTGCATACCCTAGCGACATCAGGGTTGTGGCTTCCACAGGCACATCGTGGATGGCCGTATCAGATACCGAAAATACCTTGTTCTAGCACTGTGGGCACTTAGGATGTCCTTGGGTGAAAGTCCAAGAACCTTTTTTTTGGTACCAGAGTTGCTCCAAAGACCGAGTGGATACACGAGCGCCCGAGTGCCGAACAATAGGCCGCGTCTCCACCGTGTCGTGGTCGGTTGGAGGGGTGTAGCCTTATCCGCCCGAGTGAGGGGGCTATAAGCTAGGCCGAGTTTGACCAGCTCGCAAATGTGTCCGCATATCGACGAGAGCCTAGGTAGGTATTGTGGACCACCGGGTCGGGCGGATAGTGTGGTCTCTTCCACTTGCTTGACACTAGGGATATCGGTGTGATGTGTATTAGACCCGGTGATATCCAGAGAGGAACTGTACTGATATGTGTACTTGATGAGTACTGGCACGCTTGCTTCGCATCTCGCATATGACATTTGGCTACATAGGCCTCGCATCGCATGGCCTTGGTATGGCCGATAGCATTCATGTCTTGCATCACATAGCTTTATTATAGCGTGATAGCATTCATGGACTTACCGCATATTTCCGCATTACTCTGATATTGTACACTTGGCACTCGCCTTACACACACTTTCACCACCCTCAAGCAAGCTTATGCACGATAGATGCGTGCAGGTGGCAAGCGTTTACGCTTTTCTGGAGCTTTTGGAGTTTTCTTTGATATCATTATATTGTATTTCCCTTCCCGCATTATACTTAAAAGTTTTCGATATAGTGGATATGTGGTGTTGTTGTTTTATAACTTGGTTATGCTTGTGGTTATGCTCCATTAAAAAAAAAAAAAAAAAAAAATTCATGCTAAAAATCCTCCTTGTAGGATCCCAGGATTGGAATCTGGCGTATGGGCGCTGGGAGCCGAGAATGGGGTACTACGGAGGCTGTCAGCGCCGGATTCGGCGATTGGGAATTTTGTGAGCCCGGTTTCCGAGTTTGGGGCGTGTACATCAATCAATCAAACGTCATAGTTACTTATCTTAATCAGAATATTTATATGTGAATTTAACATACAATTATCATAATTCATGCAATTTGGCACAAATTAGCATGTGATTTACCGTAGCATACATTTACAATAGTTAAATCAACAACATCGTAACAAAACACTCTAATCAGTACATCAATCAATCAAATCATCACAAACAATTTATTTTAATTCCAATGAACATGACACACGATGAGATTACTCACTTAAATCTAGTAGTATAGAATCCACAAAGTAATTAAACTTGTTTGAATTCAAAAATTCGATCAATTATATCCACAACATTGTTATTCATCTAGTTATATTATACTGTGGGGATCACCTTTTATTAACATCCTAGGTGGATAAACCTTAAATGACCAAATAATTGAAATAATATGTTTATTAAATTCGATTATCAAAATTTAAAATTTTGATAATTCTATTCAGACAACTATCTATTAATGCCATCGCATTGAAAAAATATATTTTAAGGTACACAGATCGTTGGATGGAATTTAACCAATTTAGACAAATCTACACTCATCACTGCCCACTTCTTGGTCAAACACCAAAGAAGATCCATGGATTTACTAATCTGAATTATTCATATGCCTATTTACATCTAAATTCTGAAATTAAATGGCAAATAATTAATCAAGGTGGCCAATCGAATGATTGGATCATCAAAATTCTTGAGGTCTTAGCATATTTTGCCTCTACACATTAGATGAATGGTGTGGATCTAATCACATATACACAGATGGCCCATCTTGACTTTCTACACCAGGTAATATAAACACTTGCGTAGAAATCTGAGCTTTCTTTATTAAACACTTTCATATCTGACTATTGTGGTTCATCCGATGATCAAATTGATATGGAAGTTAGGGCCTTTGTATATTTTGGCCTTAGGGATCGTATGATCTATACATATCTAATCTGATTTAATCAGATGCAAACTAATTAATTTCTACGACAAAAAAATTTACATGGAATTTTAGACTTCCATCAACTTTACATCGTATCTACCCACGAATAAATGTAATAAACGTGTAGCCGATCCACACCGTTCATTGCATAGATTGAGTCAGATTACATTAATTGCATAAAAAATAATGAAATATGGACAATAAACTTATCGGATCTAATCTCTCCAAAATCATCTCTCTCTCTCTCTCTCATTATACGTAGGGTGCATTTTTGTTAAATTAGAGTAAAACTCCTCTTACAACACCCTCCTTAAAAAGAAAGGCTCATTTGAGAGATTGAGAGATACGGGGATAGTGAGAGATATATAAAATGAAGAAAGGTTTGGGATAGAGATAAGATATGAGATAAGATAGGTGATAAGGATTAGGTTTGGATAAGAAATAGAGATGAGATATGAAATCTCTCTCTCTCTCTCTCTCAAATTATTATTATTTTTTCACGAGCATGCATGGACCATCACAGGTGATTACACATTAAATGCATAAAAATAATGAAATATGGATTTAAACTTATGATCTAATCTTCCAAAATCACCTTTCTCTCTCTCCCATTAACGTAGGGTGCATTTTTGTTAAATTAGAGTAAAACTCCTCTACAACACCCTCCTTAAAAAGAAAGGCTCATTTGAGAGATTGAGAGATACGGGGATAGTGAGAGATATATAACCTAGAGATAAGATATGAGATAAGAATGATAAGACATAGAGTGACCTCATTCAAATTATTATTATTCATATTCATATTCATTTAGATTGAACATGGATCATCTCTCTCTCTCTCTCTCATTAACGTAGGGTGCATTTTTGTTCAATTAGAGTAAAACTCCTCTTACAACATCCAAAGCTCATTTGAGAGATAACATAAAGATTAAAATGAAGAAATATAGAGTTAAGAGTCAAAAGTACAGGTTTGGATAATAGTGATGATCGCCCATAATGAGATTATACAAGCCACAATCACATAAATATATTTATAGTGATAATTAAAAGACTACAAAGACCCCTATCCCGAACTCGGGTGTTAACCTAATGAGAATGCACATGTGACCTCATTCAAAGTGTAAAGCTTTTTTACAACATTCAAATGCACATGTGACCTCATTGATTCATATTCATATTCATTTGAACATGGATCATCAATCTACGCAATTCACTTAGCGGATCCAAAACATAATTGTAAATATAGAGTTAAGAGTCAAAAGTACAATTCCAATAGTGGCGCCCAAAATGAGCATAACTCGATATAAGTACTACCCAACGGTTTGAGATCTCACTAAAACATAACGGCGTTGGCATAACTCAATATAAGTCTACCTGTTTGAGATCTCACTAGTGCCTGCATCAATGATACACCTGCTTGGTGTTTTAAAACACCATCCCAGGTGGGAGTGAGTAGCTAACTCACTGGTTCTATTAGTTCTAAATTACACATGTTATCAACCCAATCAGCACAGGTAATGATAAAATAAGAAATCAAACATTTCTTAAATACTCTTGTTAAATGGGCATATGAAGATATGACATGATGCATGCTCTCACCATTCGACACTCCCTCAACACGCAACTCCAACTACCTGGTTCGCAAATGACAACACTTCCTCAATATGCCACTTCAACGCTTGTTTAACCACATTCTAAACTTATGCGATGCGATGAATGATCATGTTAGCTGAGTAATTATTAAGTTTAATTCATCTAGCATATTGGCGAAGATAGAATATCAACGTTATATCACGAGTCCTTATCCAGATCACGTGGCTCATTATCACACGTAGCGACTCTTTACTAGTGTCCATTGATCCAAATTTAGATGTCACCCGTTTATTTTACAAATCAACAATTCCAAAGGTACGGAATGATACCTAAATGTATGAGGATCAACCTAGTATGGGTCATCACCTAAACTGAGTATGATCACTCAGTACCGCTGGCTAGCACACTGTCCCGACCGACTGGAGCGCTATTTTCAAAGGGAGTTCGGATGAAATGGTTACCCTAACCCACGCTCGGACCACAGCTCAGATGAACATTGGCTAGGGCGTTACAGAGGTACGGGCTTATCACATAAAACCAAATCACCACAAGGAAAGGGTTCGTCACCCAATTTCATTCACGCCGAGGTCATTCGAACGGTACTCTAGCACATAACTATCGGCCAGATAATATGATAAGGGTCGTTCGAACAATGATTTATCACCTCCATCAGTGCTCACTGGTCACTATGCGGAGGCTCATTACCCCAGCATAGGCCGACAGTTTGAACACGATGTCTCATACCACTATGTTCGGCTCATGAGTCTTAGTTGCTCACTAGTCACTACGAGGAGGCTTGTTACCCGAGCGTAGGCCGATAACTCAGACACGGTGTCCCATACTACCATGCCCAACTCATGAGTCTTAGTGGAATCGTATCGCACTAACGGTTATAAATGGACTCATCCACTGGGAACGAGTTATTCTAGATTTGATTTCATCTTATCATACATTGTGAACATACATGATCAGCCGGCTAGTGGACCAATTTGATTGACTTGGGAGAACTCCGGTGCAACCGGCATTGGATGCAAGTATCCCGTGTAGTCTAACTACTATCGGTCATCCATGTTCAACCCGGGTCGATCGAACAAGCCTAAGGTGGCCGCCTTAACTTGGGCAACTCCTTTAATTCGGAAGGTTAGCCAACTAACCCAACATCATAGAAATCCTAAGTATCTCTATAGACTAAACATTACATCACACAATTATAACATGGGTTCTACTATACAACCACTCAAGCATTTCATCGAACATGTGAGCATCTACATGGTACTGCATCCACTAAAGCATTAAATCAAATATGTGAGCATGCATAGAGTAATACAATCACTTAGGCAATAGATCAAGCATGTGAACATCAACAAAGCAACACATTCTACCACTTAAACATTTCATCGAACATATGAGCATCCATATCCAACCAATAAAATATAATACAATCAAACATGAAATATGAACATGCTAGCAATTACAACCCATTCAGCACAAGACATCATTAACTGAGACCCTCAAGGGTCAATAAATGGAAATCTAAGCATAATGGTCCGCACATTTGCAATGATTCATCTGTCTCAAAGCGCTCCTAGGATTAGGGTTATAGAGACAATCCACCAAAGCCTAAACAATCACACAAACCATTGTAAGTACTAGAAAACCTAACCCAAAAGACTATATTAGATAGTAGATTCTATTTCTTACCTCCAATCACCGCCGAGAGAACTCTATAAAGGATCTGAGAGTGGCAATGTAGCCATAAAGAGGGATGAGAGAGTGAATGTGCATAAGCCCTCACACTTCCAAGATCCCTTTCTCTCTCTTTCTTTCTCCTCTATCTTCTCCCTTTCTCCCTTATTCTCTTATTCAAATTCGTATGGGAGGAGGAGGTGCCCAAAGAAGGCCCTTATATAGTGCTAAAAGTGGTGCAAATGGACCTAATGACCCTTTATCTATTATATTAACCCTAAGGGAGGTTGTTTCCCACTTATAGGGTCTTTTCAGGAGCCCACTGACTCATCCACGTCAGGGGAAAGGTGGCCCACTATAGGATATATGGTTTTTTAGAATCGATTGGAGGGGGGGGGGGGGTAATCGAACGACTTTGATCAACCTTGGAGGACCCACTTACGATGGACGATCGTTGGTGATCGATTGGGGCCGCGGCTATACGGATATGAGCAAGAAAATATCTTTAACTCATACCTCGAGTTTGCTGCAATCTAATGGTCGAAAAGTTACAACTTCACGAAAGAGCGAAAAGTCTATTTCACTTAAGTTTCAGGCTTCAGCATTGGGTATTTGTACATTTCAAGTACTCAGCCTCTGGCCTAAGTTGCGGAGTTTTTGGTACTATCTTGATTCTCCACCTGTGATGGACGTCAAGCCCAACGAGACGAATATTATTTTATAGTTTCGGAACTAGTGGCCTACTAATGAGCGATCTAAAGCTTGTTCAGAAAATCGAGGCATTTACAGAATAAATTAAATATCAAGATTTTTTATGCACAATTATTAGGACTTAGATAAACTACGTCCACAGTGTGGCCTATTTATAATTAGCGGAAACAGTGATTCAGTCTTAATAACCCTAAACCTTTAGTTTTTTTTTGGGCTAAAGGAGCAATTGGATTGATTTGGTTTGTTAATTAAGATCCAACCCCTACTTGTCTCGGCTTAAAGTAGATCTTTATTAGTTACGGTTATCTTGATTAGTTAGTGATAGGTCGGCTTGATTTGGACCCTACGTGAATAAATCTCGAGGCTAAACTCTATATTTAAGTGATCGGGCAGATTCATTGGCTTCCTACGGTTGATTGATCGGATTTGTGCGATTCTTTACTGGTACTACCTGTGTATAGGCTCACTTCGAGCGTCAAGGGCCAATAAACGACAAAATAGGCTAGTCATATCAAAGATTTTCAAGGATTTTTGAAAATTAAATCCAGGACGTTACACTTTTATAGTATAATCAATATGGATTGTCCAATCTCCATTGATTATATGATTAGAATCATCCAATCAAAGTGATTTTTTTAATCTTTAAATAGTAATCGGCTTTCTTGTTTTTGAATTGTATTTGATTAAATCTTTATCATGTAAATTGTTGCAATGTAATTGTCCTTATTTAAAGAAATGTATCTTAGCTCTCCATTCAACATTGTAAGGTTAGAGAGATTACTTTTGAGTTTCTTTTTTTTTTTTTCCTTTCCTTTTAAAGAAAAAATTAAATAATTTCTTAGAAACTTGTGACTTTTCAATATTTGTCTTACCAAATAATTTATTCTATAAACAACAAAATCCCATGTGGCAAAAAAAAAAAAAAGTCCCATAGTCAGCAGGTTAGCAGTGGTAAAGGCCATAGTGCGATTGGAAAATTGTGGAGAAGCGCCCAACGTAACACAATAACTTGTAATGGAATATTGAGTTTCAGGGTAGCTTGCCCAATTGGAATCGCAAAAAGGTTTGTGTTATAAACTGCTAGAGAATGAGAGTAAAATTCCTTGGCCCAATAAATGTTTAAGGTAAGGAAGGATCCGATGAGCTACATCTAAATGTGGCTGATGAAGCTTATTCATAAATTGACTCAGAATATGCACCAAATAAATAAGATGTCGCCGTGTAATTGTAAAACAGATGAGGTGGCCAATAAAACAATGATAGATGGTTAGATTTTTATTTTTATTTTTTAAAGTAAACTTTCATTGCAATTGGTGAGCTTCAAATTTTGTTCCATAGAAAAGGTAATAGGACGAACCCCAAGAAAACTAGTGTCTTAAAAAATTTCTAGTGCATATTTTCTTTAAGGAAAAGAATGTCATGCTAAGAGTGGGTCACCTCAATGCCTAGAAAATATTTTAGAATACTAAGGTCATTTGTTTTAAATCTATCATAAAAAAAACTTTTAAAAATATCTATAGAGTTGATATCATTGTCAGCCATAATGATGTCATTGATATAAATAAGAAATGTTGTGAAAGATGAACCAATGGATCGCGTGAACAAAGAATAATCTGCTTTTGACTGAATGTAACCAACATCCAATAGTACTATAGAAAATTTGCCAAATCATTGTCATGAAGCTTGTTTTAGTCCATATAACGGCTTATTGGGGCAGCACACCTAAGCCTCCTCCTTTCGTGCAAATTTAGGTGAAATGATCATGTATACCTCGAAATGATCATGTATACCTCGTGTTTTAGTCCATATAATGACTTATTCAATCAAAGTTCTTTTTTTATAAGGTGGGTGACATATATTGGATGGTACTGATTAGTGGTTATACCTTTGCTCATATAATCAATATCAACTATCCAATCTAAAAAACATCCAATCAAATAATAAAGTAATAGGCCATGAAATGTGCAATGCTCATGATGGATGGTGTAGGTTAATGATCAAACCCTTTTCTTTTGCTTTCGATGTAGAGTATCCATTCTTCGTAACATTGGTCAAATGATTAGTATCATCTAATTAATTTTTTAATAAGAATAACGTTGGGTTTCAACCTATGCACCATGTGTACACGCATGTAAATAATAATGTACAATTAATTCAAATAGGGGAAAGAATGAGAAGAGATGAGGAAAAGGTCTAGAGCATACCTCTTAAGTTTGGAGAAGATTCTCTATAGCTACAACTCTCTTAAAAGAAATCTAGCTTCCAAGAGTTAAACAGCTCAAGTACTTGAGCCCTAACTTTTTAAGAGATGAATCCTATGATCGTTCTTTAAAAATTCTTTAAAACTAAAGCTATCTATAATTATATTTCTTGTTATAGATGTAAGATGTCTCAAATATCAACATAAATTGATTATAGTAGCCATAAAAGCCCATTAAATGGGCTGAATCTGTTGTTGTTTAATCCAGATGCGTGGCCACGTGTTACGAACGACCCAAATTTAGTTAAAAGTGTGCAATTAGGAAGTGTCGAGTGTGCCATAGTCATACTTGACTCAAATCAATTGAACGCTTGTGACCCTAGGCGTCATACTAACAGGATTAGATCAGAGTTCTGAAGGTTAATCTAACTATTCAAACACCGATGTTACATCGATCATGCAATTTAGAAGAGGAGGGTTTGTAACGCCCTAGATTTTTTCCAACTTGGGATTTGGATGTCCTTGAGCATTACTTTTGATTTCTCGATTTGAGTGCATGGTTGTGTGTGTATTCGCATGTGTTTGGAACAACAATGAGTGATTTTGGGTCTACCAAAACCGTCTGATCGACTGAAAGTTATAAATTTTGGGCAATATGGATTAAAAAAAACCTGACCTAGAGGTCAGGGGTCAACCTCCGTTTGGACAGAGGTCGAGAGTTGACCCCCAACATTGAAGGTCGCCCACCTGTTTAGACAGCTTAAGTATACTGATTTCAAAATTATGTATTTTCTTCGATACAACTTCGATTGAGATTATTTAAAAGCCAAAACAAAACTTAATGAGTTTAGTTTCATAAAAAAAAAATTGATGAGGTTAATTTTAGAATGCTTTAAAAACTATACAGAAAATCATAAGTTTTAGGCATATGATAAAACTGAAATTAAAATTTTTTTTTCTGGAACTCGAAATGGAATGAAACTTGATGGAGATAAAGTAGACTTGATGATGAATTATAAGAAAAATTATAAAACTAATTCAATAACTAAAAGTACCAAAAAATTACAAGCAATAGACTTATTGAAACTGAAAATTTCTACAGCTGCATGTTGCCGATGGGTTAGACATATCTTTTTCATCTTAGAGTTTTAGTATTCGATGTCTTCTTAAGAATTGCTTCTTATTGTACCAGAACTCATCCTGTATTGTTAAATTAGGATTTTCTATTTTTAGTGTATTTTAATATTTCATAAAATTTTCAATTATTCGAATTAGGAATATTAATTAGGGTAATTAGGAGTAAATCATCATTTTCATTAATTACGAATAAGTCATGTTGTGATAGCTAATCCAAACCTTAATCACCCTATACGAGAAATTTTGTTCCTTAATCTATTCCAGAAATTTTCAAATTAACCAAACTACCTCTAGCTCGTTAGTAGTCCAATAAACCTGAAACTATAGAAAGTCTTTTGTCTTGTTGGACTTAATTTTCATCGCGGAAATTGAGCTAGGCAGCGCGTGGAATCACTCAATTTGGACCCAAAGGGCATTACATGTATTGTGTGAGGATGGGCTGAAATCAACATAAACTTAAGTTAAATGTCCACCTTTAATTTTTTTGAAGTTGTGATTTTTGGGTCGTTAAACTGCAACCAAACTTAGGATGCTAACCTAAAGTAATGTCCTACACACATCCGTTTAGCCGCGACCCTAATCGATGATTAATAACCATCAAACTGACTTTTGATTATAACCATTGATCGATGTATCTAATTTGCAGGGCGATCGAAGTCTTGCGTATATCATCACTTAAGGCAACTATCTTACGACATATATTGACCCGTACACCTCCTAGTGGGCCCCAGCAACTAGAAACAACCTCCCATAGGATTACCTAACCAATAATCTAGACATTAGGGCCAAATGCACTACATCTGAACTATAAAAGGCCCTCATTTGGGCAGCCCTTCTCCCCACACAAATTTGCCCTAGCATAGAAGAGGAAGAGAGAGAGAGAGAGAGAGAGAGAGAGAGAGAGAGAGAGGAAGTGATGTAGAGAGGGTCACGGACAATTTCATGGCCAAGATGGATCAAAAAAGGCCCGGTCGACGACAGAAGTGATCCGGACCGTTAGACCTTAGATCGGGCATATCTCACAATATGGAATGAGTTATCAGGTGTAAAATATATGATTTTGGGGTAGAATGAGCTACTTTAGTCAACCAACCCCGCTACACCGGGTTGCACAACCCAGAATTGCGCAACCTTAGATCGGTCGTTTCCCTGTTTTAATTCTGTTTTTACTATAAATAGTAAGTTTTAGTTTGATTATAACTCTTCATCCGTCGGGCTTTAGGAGTTGCGCCCAACATGAAAAGAGCTTAGAATAATTAGGAGAATGGTTTTGTGAAGCCAAATAGGACACTTACTATTTTTGGTCGAAAACCTTGCGCACTAGTAGACATCACAATCGTCTATAAATAGTAAGTTGCGAATTCTAGGAGTTTTAGTTGTAGTTTGCTTCTGATTTCTCTCTCATTGCTTGGTATCCCTAATTAAAGGGTTGTGAACTCGTTTATTTGATCAATTAATCAATTTCAAATTTTATTAGAATTTATTTCTATTTTCTTGCTTCTTTCCTCGTGGATTCGAGAAGTCTCTGTGAGGAGTTCAGAAAAGCTCTGTGGATTTGAGTAGCTATCCTTGAGGAAGATGGTGATCGACCTCATCATGTTCAACCCTGCGTCAGGAAGAGAGTGAGAGTGAGAGTGAGAAAGAGAGAGATTTTGGATTCCTTATTTTTGTGGGTTACTAGTACTCCAACCAAGCTATAGAAGTTGTTGATTTCTTCGCCAGGTCTACATCATTTGGAGTTGGAGGTAAGAAATGAATTTTACTTTCTAATTTCAATCCCTTTAATGTTAAAATTTCATGAACCTTACGTGAACCTTTCTAATTGGCTTATGAATTAGTTTTTTCCCATACACATAACCCCATTGGTTTATAATGCTTGGACTTGGGATCTCAGTAATCAATTAAGAGCGGCTCATGTTATTGTGAGAGCCGTATTTGGGCGTGGCCCCATGTGTATGTCGTTGTATGCCAATTTTGGGCCTCGACTCATCGAATCGAATTAGGGTTTGCTCAAATTACGTTAGGTAAAATCCTTAATCCTTAATTAAATTCTAATTAGATTAGAATTTAAGTTGGCAACGATGATATTGTGAATGAATTAGGGTTTGGAGTATTTTTTTTTTCAAATTTTCAACACTAAGGCCGCATCCGAATTGAGGATTTTCGACTATAAAGTGAAGATCTACCTTTAAGCTTATATCTAGCATTTTATAAGATTAAATACATATGTTTGTTATTTAGTTAATAACATGTTTGATGGAATACTCGAGTGATATGAAATTTCTAATATTAGAACTCTTCGATGTTCAATGTTAAGAAATATTGATATAATTGAATTGTATTTAAGTAGATTGAATTGTACTGAATTATATGTGTCCAATTATTATGTGTTGATAGAGGTCACATTGTGTTAGTATTGTTTGGATTGTACTAATTCATACATGTCTTTAATTGGTATAACCTGATGTGGTATTGAATTTTCTTGTGATTATGCTTATTTAGTCTTTAAATCTGAATTATTATTATAGTGGATCGAGCTCTACAAATTATTTAAACAAGTGGATGGTCCGCTTTAGAGTGGCTATACCAAACTTATACGGCCAATCAAAGTTGAACACGAATGATTGATCGCAGTTGGAACTACACGGGATGTTTTGCACCTAATACCGATTTGTCGGGGTCCTCGGTAGTCGATTACATCATTCTAATGCAAAGCTTGATCATTCTTATATTTGGTAATCGTATAATATTTGATAGAATCTGAGATAGCACTGTTATCATTCATTTAAGTCTACTCATAATCATTAGTACGTTACGATCGTAGAAAGACTCATGAGCCGAGTATGGTGGTTTGAGATACCATATTCGAGTTGTCAGCTTATGTTGGGGTGACAAGCCCCCTATAATGACTAGTGAGCATTACCGGAGGTGACAGATTACTGTTCGAATGACCCACATCAAATATCCGACCGAGGGTTGTGTGACATAGCACCGTTCAAACGACTCAGGCGTAAATGGAATTGATGACTAGTATTTTTCTTTGTATTAATTTAGTTTTGAGTGACAAGCCCATACCTTTAAATTGATTATTCATATTCGGTATTTAGGTGATGACCCTTACCATGTTGATTTATATATCATTAAACATCATGTCATGCCTTTGGAATTATTGATTTATGAGATACAACGAGTGATGCCTTAATTTGGATTAAGGGACACTAAGGAGGAGTCATTACATACCACAATAAGTCACGTGATCTGGATAATGACCCGTAATATAATAGTAGTATCCTAGCTTCGTCAATCTGTTGTGTGAATTGGAGATTAATAATCACTTAGTTAATCATCTATATCTTAAGATAAGTAGTTTGCAAAAGGTGTTGGAGTTGCTTGTTGAAACGGTGCTGGTATTTATGAAATAGGTGTTAAAGTCGCTTATTGAGGGAGTGTTGGATTATGGGGATCATGTATCATCATAAAGCATTCATGCACCTAAAAAGTATAGGTAGAAAATTGTTATTTTGTTATGCTATCATTAATCATGTTTAATTGTGTTTGATAATATATGTAACTTGCTTAGTATTCATATAGAAATATGTATTTGACGTAAACCTACTTATCGGTAAAATGTCTTGAGTATAATCTTTAGGATATTTCTTCATTATGTTGGTTTTTAACGCCTTCTATTTGACGTATATAGATGACTCAGGAATAAGAGCACTTGATGGTGAGTTCAGGGTGCCTTAGTGGATCTCTAGTTTATTCCTACCTTGTAGTTATATTTTCCATACATGTTACATTTATTATGAGTTGTATAATTCTCATATAGGTGCACACCACTTTTGGAATTGTATCTTTAAGGTGTTAGTCCTATACTTCTGAATTTAGTTATCTCTGCTTTGCTTTTGATCTGCTAGATGAAATGCGTTACTTTGATTATTAGTGTATGAAATGAATGTGAATCTAAATAAGGATATCCATACATTTTTATTAAGCTGGACAATAGCAGATCTAGGCTAAATTATATATTCCAAACTTGCTACAACGTGGTTGGATAGAAGTGAAAATTTTAAGCTAAGAAGCTAAAATTATGATAACTAGCATTGTTCCGTATATATTAATTGGTTGTATATGGCGAGGGCCCATAGTTCTTCATCGAGTGTTGTTAGGTTTTGAGAGGTGGTGGTCGTGCTAGGGTTTCCTTGTTAGTTTTCAAATATGATCAATCGTACCTTATTAGGATTCAAATTCTTTGTGACATCATAATCTGATTTACTTATAATTTTGAATTTACCCTTCTTATAATCTTCCTAATCCATTCAAAAAGTATCGATCGTTTCTGGGAAATATTCTTTTTCATCATGATTGCATGAGATGGCTTTGTCATGCGTATACTGGATTGTGAAATATTTAACATCGGTGGAGGTTTAAGTAGCCTCACACATTTATTTCACTTGTGCAATGGTCACATGTTCTTCAAGCAATGTCTCTCTTCTCGACTGCAGACATTCATATAACTCTGAGCCATTATACTTTTGGCAAACTATGTGTCACAAAAGGATATGGTCAAAGGTTTCTCTC
Source organism: Magnolia changhungtana (assembly GCA_030180095.1). Classification (NCBI taxonomy): domain Eukaryota; kingdom Viridiplantae; phylum Streptophyta; class Magnoliopsida; order Magnoliales; family Magnoliaceae; genus Magnolia; species Magnolia changhungtana. Next base: position 844,162 of record JASAUF010000648.1, read on the forward strand.
AAGGTGCAAGTATGATTTGCCTTCCGTCGTTTGTACATAAGTGGCAACACATGCCAGCATATCATTGGGCGACATGGATCATGTCAAGCTAAATGTAAACAGAATCATTCAATCAGTTCAATTTTTTCTGCATATGTTACATTCAATAGGATAGTCATGATGTACATGCATGCCAACATGTAAGATCAATGAATCATTACCATAACTCCCCACCCATACAAAAGCATGGGGCTCATTCTAAAATGATAAGAATGGGATGAGTCTCAATTGCTTGGACCCAATGGCATGGGGGCTACGTGTGAGAGAAAATAATACAACTATAAAGGAAAACTTGTAAGATGTTTTATAACATATATTGTTTTAGTTCATATATCTCCTAGATGATGATTTACCAAATTTTCATTTCAACAGATGATCCACATAGTAAATCCCTTTATATACACAGCTTGGATGTCATAAACATGTATTGGGTTGGCATGTGTGTTCGGTGTGTGGAGGGGTACCCATGGGGCCGACAAATATATCATCCCCATCATCATCTATTCCTTATCCCAATGAATTGGTGTTGATTCTATGAATCTCTCTCTCTCTCTCTCTCTCTCTCTCTCTCTCTCTCTCTCTTTTTCATTCCGCCCTATTAATAACCTTAGTAGGTTACAGGTCATTGAGTGAGTTTTTTCTTAGTACCTTTTTTTTTTTGTTTTTTGGTTTTTGTTTTTTACACATGCACACACACCACCACACACTCACGCTGTAGTGGGATTTCACCACCTATGGATACTTACCCTTGACCGAGTGTTGAAACTCCTGAGAGTTTTTTCTTAGTACCTCCAACAACATCCTTTTGAGCCTTCTTCTTCTTTTAAAATATTCAACTTGTACAAACTCATCCCTAACCGGCACAATCCTTGGTGTCATTTACAAATAACCAAACCATCCAAGTCTACATCCCTCATCTTGTCAGCTGTTAGTACTACTCATAAATTCTTTCCAATGCATTCATTTCTAATTAGATCCTTCAATGTCTTGCCACTCATGCATCTCGACATCTTCATTTCAACTACATGATCACATAAAACTCTAAAACACATTGTCATGAATTCTATAAGTAGCATCCTTCTCAATCTCTCTACTCCCATAATGTATTGACCTAAGATATTTAAAGTAGTCATTTTAAAAAAATTTCTCAACCAAAAATCATTACCAATTCCATTAAAGTCCATTAATATACATTGATACACTATCCTCTGATGGCTTGAGCTTTTAAAGTAATTGTTTGTTTAACATAGTATCAGAGGAGAATGTACAAGAGGTTAGAAAAATCAAGCCCATTCAATTTATAGTGTAAGTATTCCTCCACCCTTATCTACTATTAGAGTTCATTGATATACATTGACAGAAAGTGATTGTTTGACAAATTCCTCGTTCACACTCTTATTATTATTAGAACTATAATTCATCTAACTATTTTTTTTATACGATAACATTAATTTATAAAAAAGTATAGAAGAAAAAACTTTATACTCTTGCAGAGTGTCATGAATGATGCACGAGCCTTTCGGAATTACTTACAAATTGTGAAGAAATCACCTTACATGTATCATGAACCAAAAGTTATGCTTATTATTAGTGGACATTTATTGGACAGGCAAAATGAAAAATATTAAATAATTTTGTTTAAACAAACAAGTGTCCACAAATCAAATGAGAAGAATGTTGGGAGCGGATTGCGTACTGAGCAACTCACTACGCTAAGGGCTTGTTTGGCCGGGCAGATTGGATGGTATTAGAGTGGATTGCATGGATTTCAAGGTAATGATAGCTGCGTTAGTGGATTGGTGCAAGATCTATCTGATTGGTATATCCCGGGATTGGCATATCGGGTCTGTTTGGCACGCCCAGCTAATCCCGGGATTAAACCTTCCATTCTCTTTCAATCCTTCGAACCAAACACGTCCCAGGCAATTTTGAAGGGATTAGGGTGGATTGGATGGAATTTAAAGGTAATGATGGTGATGTCAGTGGATTGTCTGAAGATCCATGGGATTGCTATATTCCGGGATTAGGATCCCGTGTCTGTTTGGCACGCCTGGCCAATCCCGGTATCTATCTTCCAATCCCATCCACTCTGCCTGGCCAAACAAGCCTAAGTGTACTGAGTAAACTCTGTAGGGTCCACCATGATTTATGTATTGTATCCACTCCGTCCATCCATTTTACTGGATAATTTAGGGCTTGAACCTAAAAATGAAGTATATCCAAACCTCAAGTGGACCACACAACAGGAAACAATATAAATTGAACATCTACCACTGAAAATTTCTTGGGGACCACAGAAGTTTTGGATCAAGTTTGTATTTGTTTTTTCCTTTCATCCATGTTTTTGTGATCTTATGAACAGGTTGAATGAGAAATAAATATCACTGTGGTCCCTATAAAGGTTACAACGGTGGAAATCATTATTTCAACTGTTTCCTATGGTATGGTCCATTTGATCTTTGGGTATGCTTAAATTTTGATTTCAACCCATAAAATAAGATGGAAAAATCGATGGACCGAATGGATAGATTAGATATTCACGGTGGGCCCAACAGAATTTACTCAGTACGATAAGAGCGAACTGAGTTACTCAGTACGCAATCTCTAACTCAGTACGATTGAGAGACGGTGGTTTCCGCAGTTCCACGCGTATCAGTGTCATGGGCCGCCTGAGTATCATATAACCCACCCATGACAAAAGATATTGTATCTTAAGATAAGAGTAGACTAGAGACTAATGGGGTGCTGTCCGGCTAATCTCCACCGTACGTTTTTATAGTGGTTGTTGAACGTTGATGGAACCAACGGCCCTTGTGCCATGCGAATGGTGGTTATGAGGTCCCAAACTCGACGACTGGAGTGTTTTTTCAAAGGACCACTAATTATTACAATGCAAATCATGATAGTGGACCACCAATTGTAAATATATATATATATATATATATATATATATATATATATATATGCAAATGCGTTATGAGAGCTTTGCTAAGCCCACACACATTTTCAAGTCAGCTAATGCACAGGCCACCATATATGCCAGCGTGGCACACTAGTGAAAGATCCAATCCATGTATATGGAGTGTACCACTATCTAGATGCCCTGTCCCAAGAATCAGGTTGGTCCACTAGTCTGGCTAGCCACAATTAACTGAATAAATGAATGGTTGTGATTTCTGACCCATCAATACCTACTGAGTGGACCACCTTTATCTTCTGGATGGATGGATTGGATATATGTAGTTTAAACAAGTAGGCCGTTTTTATTCTGTGATCTAGACCATTGATATGATGGACCTCATCATGGATGGACCATCTTCCAGAAAATCTCCCAAATCAGAAGATCCTATCCGACCATATTTGCCCTTTTTCCCATTGGAACTAGATCTTTGGCTGAATTTTCTAAAACATCTATCTGCAGGTAAATAATCCAAAGGGTATGATTGGCCAATAGGGCATTATCCATAATGGTGGGGCCCACTATCTAGATAACGATATGATGGGCCCGATTTTGTGGTCTAGAAGACATACACACACCTCCCGAAGAGGATCTTATATACGAATCTCCGTTCTGAGTGGCTGCCACGTGTCATTAAGCCTTCCCACCTTAGATGATGTCCCTCACTTGCCGAAGTTGGAAAATGCGTTTGATGATATGGACAGAGACAGACGCGGCTGACAAAATCATAACATAAAACTTCCATGCACGCCCACCTTTTATTCTACAAAGTACAGCTGGTGGGGCCCACATGTCCTCTTTATAATTCTTTGGACACACAAAAATCAGGTGGCTATAACCATCGGGTGGTCCACAATACTTTTGAATGGTTATCCTTTGTTTTATATAGTGTGGCCTCCTTGCTGAAATATGGGGCCGATGTGTTGTATGTATCACATCTGAACCGTCCATCCAATGCATCCCCTCAAGTTAGTTACATGGACTGAAAATCAGATCAACCCAAAATGCTAGTGGGCCACACCATAGGGACGAGTTAGGAGGGAACGCACGCTCTTGATTCTCACTTGGCCAATTGAGTTGAAGAGCTTTATGACCATTCATCCAGGGCAGATAAACGGTCTGAACGGCCTGAATGCTATACACACAAAATGGTGGGCCTCCATGCAAATCAAGGGTCGGGATCCTCTGTCGACTAGTCCAATGTGCTGATTTTTGGTCCTTGGGGATGATGTGTTGAGACGCAGCCAATCCACGGGTTGGATGTTGCGAATACGTCACCTGGGCCCACTTCTGCCCTATTCCATGTGGAAGCGGATTGGCTGGTGTACCGCACACCAGCGATATGGCTGATGTGTTGACGTCACCAAGTTCTGTGGGTCCCATCATGAGGTATTTTTTATATCCCAACCGTCCTTTCATTTGGCGAGCTTGAACCCAAAAATATGAAAGATCCAAAGATCAAGTGAACCACACTGCAAAAAGCTGCGGGGGATTGAACATCTACCATTGATATCCTTTTGGGGTCACCAAAGTTTTGGATCGATATGATATTTGTTTTTCCTTTTCATCTGGGTCTGTGTGACCTTATGAACAGATTGGATGGAAAATAAACGCTATGGTGGGCCCTACGAATGTTTTAACGGTGAGAATCATTGTACCCACTGCTATTTCTAGTGTGGTCCACTTAATCTTTGGATACGAATTATTTTTGGTATCATGATCTAAAATGATCTCACAAAATGAATGAACGGTGTGGATATTATAAATACATCATTTTAGGGCCATGTAACTTTGATTTCCTTTGAACTGTTCCTACAACTGGGAGCAGCCACCAGCCATATCGCTGGTGTGAGGTACACCAAACCAATCCGCTTCCTTTCCATGTAGCAATACTGGAGCACAATCCATCGAGGGATGGACAGAAGTTATCATGTGAACACTGGCCTTCAGATGGACGGTGAAAATTAAATTGGCTAACAGTCAACATTCAAAGGGAAGGCCACATGGTTAGAATCGCCTACATCTATTGATAGGGCCCACCTTTGAGATGTTTGGGTCAACTTACTGCCCAACGAATGTTTTCTCTTTCCTGATCCAGCTCGACGGACGGTTAAGACTTAAGAGTGTGGATGCAGCATGTTGACCTTGAATCCTAACGGCTACACAGGAGAAATCCTGTTTAGATGCAGTAGATAGTGATGGATGATAAACAGACACTTACAAATTAATTTAAAATTACTACTTACAAATTAATTTAAAATTACTTACTTTAAATATAAATTATTCAAATTAAATAATATAAATTTTGGTCCCCTACCATGAACTAGGAATGACGCTGATTTGACTATCTGATTGTCAGAATGGTGTTATTGGACGGTTAAAAATAAAAAAATTTGGGACGGTCTTTTTCAACAATATGGTGTCCACAGGTCTGAGATTAAGATTGATAGAGAATTTAGTTTTTGAAATTTAATTTAACTGTAGTTGAATAATTGCTCCTATTTTACTGAGCATGCCATTCTGAATTTATATTACAAGAATTCTATAAGGTGGGACTCTGAATTGCCGTAGGGGTTAGATAGTGTGATCGAGAGTACCAGTTAACCCCGTTCAGTTGTTATTCATCTAAATTTGTGTAAGGGGACATGCGCTACAACTATGTCACACACACGGTGTTTTAGTTAGACTAGAATTATCAAATTCGTGTAGAGCCTTAAGGAGAAGAGTTTTGATGGGTTCCAAACTACTCAACCCTCTAAACTATATAAGTCCCTAAGGGTGTAAGGTGAGGAAGATTCTAGCCATCTCCGATGGCTATAGCTTCTCAATTAAGGACGTCTTTCATACAACATCATTGTTCTCCATATTCGACGCATAGCATGGTCCTATGCAAATTCTGCATACAGTTTTACAATTGGTATCAGAGCAGGTTGCATTAGATATGGAGGATCAGTTCAGATTCTTAGATCCGTTCTTGAATTGTTATTAAGGCCAGACCTCTGTGCTCTGATCACAGACCACTCAATCACGTATGGGGCAAGGGATTTTTACAATCCAAATTCATAATTGAGGGCATTTTTTCCCCAACCAGTATTAAGGAATTTTGAATTCCCACATACGAAATTGGGAATCTCAAAATCCAATTAGGGATTTCATAATCAATTTGTCACAATCAGGATCTTTTCGGTTAGATCAGGACCTCTGCTTCGGTTGCTCCTGGGGCCTTATGTGTTGATCCAATTGGAGATATCAAAAGGCACAGATTACATTTGAATTCCCAAATTCAAAATCAAAGAGATTTTCAATTCATTTTAAAATTTTATTTTTTTCCTTTTTGAAATCAAATCAGTGATATCAATGACAACCAAGGAGAGAGCAGCAACGCCATTTGCCTCTTCTCTTCATCTTTGTCTTGTCTTTGGACACCGGCAACAACAGGCCATCTCCCACAACCCTAGATTAAGATAAGATTCAATAACCATATGTTGGACAGCCATGATATCGACGTGTTTTGATTCATGCTCCATCCATCGTTGGTCTAGGCACCTTCACCCTCACCATCGGAACATGCAGACGAGGTCCCGTCCTCAGGGAACAAGGGGCTAGGGCTGAGATTGTGGGTGAAGAAGGTGACAGTTAGGGTTGTTACAACCCTTTTCTTTCCCTTTTCATTTTAAGGTGCCCTGTACGCCTTACCGCTTGAAGACTCACTGGACCTCGTTTTGCTTTGAGTTTTATTCCCAGTAGGCCATCAGATCCATTCATTCAGTAATGGGTGTGTGTATCATCTAGATCATCCAATCAGGTGGGTGATCGAGGGTGGGGATATACCATAGAATGGACCTGATCATGTATGTAAAATATGAACATTCATTTGAATCAAACTAAATGTTTGATGTATACCGCCCATCTTGTGAGTGTCCAAGGATGTCACACATATCACATGGATAAAGTTATGATATGGCCCGATTTTGGGCTCATTACTCATCTTTAGGAGCTAACATAAACTATTGGAATATACAGTGAAACATTGTCATTTGTTTCACCTTATGTATCTCGTGTATTTCAATACTCAATGCCAGCTACTTACCCGGCCAAATCAAACTATTTTTATGTAATCCGTTAAGGGCAAGATTGAAATCACAATCCTAAGTCCCTATTCATGAGATTGGATCCAGTTGTGTTAGCCACCATAATGACCAATCAGTGAAAATTTTTCGAGTCCAGACTTATAATATTGGGATTTAGTTAAAGGATTGCATGCAGTTGCGTTTACGTTCAATACGGACAATGACAAAAACACATACGATCACTGTTTGGAAGGGACATAGACGGTATGAAGTAAACAATGCTAGTGGTATAAGGCCGAGTGACTCATCTCACCCGTGGGTGTTGAATGTCTTGGATTTACATGATTAACATCGCATAACTTTATGTTCAGGAGAGTCACTTACATATTATGATTGACTCCCACAAGAGGAGTAATGATGATGTGACTAATTCTCGCCATGATTGATTGGTTGACCCATCTTCATTATGGGCAATTCAATTGAAAGCCCCAATCAATTAAATTGATAAAATTTGCCTGATGTTCAGTTTTATTCATGAATTATTTTATGTAAATAATCTGCTAATGTGAGTATATTTCTCGATCAGTTAGAATTTCAACTCAAACGCATCATGTTCCTGCCCTAACCGGATTAAATTATGTTCAATGGAAGTAACCCATAAGAACTATCCTGTGTTGCTTGTAGTTAGACCTTGCCTTAGATAAACCAGAATCTCTAAGACCATCTAAAAATGCTACAGAGGCAGAGATTAATTCTTACGAGGCATGGTCTAGATCCAACAGTATGTGTCTCAAAATCATAAAGCACTCGATTTATGAGACAATGAAGGGTGTCATGCCTAATGTGGATAAGGCTAAAGTTTTCTTGACCGAAATAGGAAACCAATTCAATAAATCGGATAAGGTTGAAGTGGATTTCTTTCTAAACAAAATAATCCCCTCATCCTATGATTGGAAAAGGAAACATTCGTAAATATATTGTAGAGCATATCGAAGTAGTATCTAAGATTTGCTCTTTGGGCCTAGAAATTAAAGATGACCAACTGGTTCACTTGGTCATGAACAACTTACCTCCTCAATACAGTACATTCTTAGTGAACTATAATACACTAAATGATAAATGGACGTTAGATGAACTGATTTCTAGTATGTCTAAGAGGAGGACACGCTCAAGACACTAAGAAAGGCACAGAATGTTAATCTGGTAACCTCAAAACATGTACATGGACATAATGAGAAGAGAGGAAAAAAAAAGAAGGAAACACTGACCTAATAAGGGATTCTCAGGTCCTTTAGTTAGAAATCATGAAAATCAACCTGAGAATGTATTGAGCAACAAGCGGGCTAAAAAAAATAATTGCTTCTTCTGCAAGAAATCGAGTCATCAGAAGAAAGACTGCATAAAGTACAAGCAGTGGCTCGTAAAGAAGAGTAATAATTCAATTCTGGTATGTTTTGGATTCAATATAACTGATGTATTAGTAGATTCTTGGTGGATAGATTCAGGAATAATTATTCACATATATACTTCTATACAAAACTTGCTACAGATCAGCCCACCAACTGATGAGGAACGCTCATTATAGGTAGGTAGTGGCGTTAAAGTTGACGTGTAGGCAGTTAGAGTCGGTAGGCTTAGGTTAAGATCAGGTCATTTATTGGATCTAGTAGATACATTTTGTGTGCCTTTTATAAGACAATTTGATCTTTATTTCTCGTTTGGATAAATTAAGTTATTCTTTTCAATTTGAAAATAAAAGATTGAGTATTTACTTTAATTCAATTATTGTCAGCATTGGCTCTATGATAAACGACCTATACCAATTAGATTTAAATGCCTCACACGTCTATAATGTAAATGCCCTGTATAGAAATAAAGTAGGATGTAAGTGAAGACTAGGCTATGAAAATTCCTCTATGTTGTAGCATATGCGATTATGCCATATATCTTGTGAGAGATTGAATAGGCAGGTGCGAGAAAGGATTCTCTATTCTCTAAACTTCTCTGACTATAAAATATGTGTTGATTATATTAAGGGTAAACATAACAGAACAAAAAAGAAGGGTACAACAAGGAGTGTAGAACTCTTAGAGGTGATACACACGGATATTTGCGTGTCATTCCTTACAGCATCCTAGAGTGGGAACAAATATTTTATCACATTTATAAATGACTACTCTCATTTTGGGTTCCTTTATCTTATCAGTGAAAAATCAAATGCCTAGAATGCCTTTAAAATCTATAAGGCTAAAGTTGAAAATCAACTCGATAGGAAGATTAAGGTCATCATGTCTGACCATGGTGGTGAATATTATGATAGATATGATGAATCAGGTCGCAATCCAGAACCCTTCGCTAGATACATACAAGATTGTGGCATTGTCACCTAATACACCATGTCTGAGACTCCATAACAGAATGATGTGGCTGAAAGATGCAATCGCACCCTTATGGATATGGTGAGTAGCATGATAAGCAATTCAACATTAGTATAATCTTTGTGGGGTACAGGGTCCTCACTAGGGCTATAAGTAAAATCCATTTTGAGTTGTGGAATGGGAGAAAGTCAAGTCTCCGATACTACTATTTGGGGATGTCCTGCTGAGGCCAAAGTTTATAATCCGTATGAAAGAACGCTTGATCTCAGAATCATAAATTATTTCTTTATAGGATATGCAGAAAGGTCAAAAGGTTATCGATTCTACCATCCTTCCCTCTCCATCAGGATTATTGAGACTAGGAATGCTAGATTCATTAAGGATACTGAAAATAGTGGGAGCACAAACATTAGAAATTTTGTATTTGATGAAGAAAGGACTGACTTCCATATGGTCATTTCAGACCATGTTGGTATGAATCGTACAGTTGAGCATGTAGTCATTGCAGATCACTATGATGAACCTCTTATGCAATTCATTGGTGAAGGAAATCAAAATCACACTCAAGAGGGTAAGCCATTAAGAAGATCTGAAAGAGAGAGAAGGCCTGTGAATCGAGACAATTACATCGCGTATCTATAGGAGTATGAGTTTAACATAAGGGTAGAAAAAAGATCTTAAATCATTACACAAGTCAGATAAAGTGTTTAATTATTCTCGTTGGATTGATGCCATGAAGGATGAGTTAAAATCCATGTGTTGAGGCATAAAAAGAAGAAAGACGAAGATAGAAAAGATCAAGAAAGTAAAAGATAGAAGAAAAATGAGAAAGAATATCATTTTATGAGATTGTGCGAGCCGCACAAAAGACATATTAGTTGCGCGAGCCGCACAAAGGATTTGTTGATTGCGCGATCCGCGCAAACGATCCTATTGTTTGCATGAAACCGCGCAAAGGGATGAAGATGTTATTTTATATGAATGGATAGATCTGATGAAAGCTGGGCCCCATGGCCCAAAGATCGAGGGTTCACACGTGTGAAGGCCTATAAATACCCCACTTTCCCCCTCATTTGAGGGTTAGAAGATTTTGAAAGCAGATCAGAGCTACAAAAAAAAATTGAAGGTAGGAGAAGAGAGGGACGCAAGGGGTTGCATGGGTCCTCACAAACCATATCGGTTGCGCGGCCTACGCAACAAGGCTATTATACAGCCAGTAAAGGTTGGGGCCGATATGCTGCCGAAATTGTTAATCTTGGTCTTCACCATCTCCAGTTTTCCTTTTGCATAAGGATATAAGCTCAAGAGAGAGAAAGATCAGATGATCAAACCTGCACAATATTCTTCTTAAAGAGATGATCAAACTACAAGTAGAAATGCTACCGAATTTTATATTCAGATTCGGCATTCGAACTTTGTAAATTTCGGTATTTTAAATAATCTATCTCAAAATCAAGGGATATTCGAGGATGTAAATGAACTCAATATTAATAATACAAAGATTGTTCTTCATACACTCCCTCTGTTATATTTGGATAAGATAATCTCCCAAATTGAATGTATTTATTTCTTATTCGAAACACCATGAATGACAATAAAGTATTAGATCTTGTGAGTTACCCCAAGGAATAAAGCCGATTGGTTGTAAATGAGTGTTCAAAACCAAACGGGACTCCAATGGTAATATCGAAAGATATAAAGTCAGAATTGTTGTCAGGGGTTTTAACCAATTTTATTTTATTTAATGTTAATATTGAGAAGGTTACAGAACTTTCGTTGTAGTTTGGCGTCTTTCTGACGCCAGAATGGTAACTTTCAGTGGGAACATCCTCCCCTTCATCTCTCAGATAGATTACGTTACTATTCAAATAATAATTACAATTTCATATTTTATATTTTATATTGAAGGTAAAAAGATAAAATTGCGAACTATGATAAATGGCAAACTCAATGAGAAAGGTGAACTTCTATTTCACTGCAACTGGATTCATAGTGGAATATGCACCAGACCAGCCTCCGAGGTGTAAGACCTAGTCCCCCGCAAGCAAAGATGACTTAACCCGAACAATGGTTGGAGTCGTATCTGCTTCACCTAGAGCACTGGAAGGAAGACTGGATTGTCGTGACATCTCGAAGGATGAGAGCCCAAAATGCAAGAAGCTTCAGAACAAGTCTACCTTCGCCAAGAGCTAGGGGACCAATAACACGGAATGTTGCTAAAAAGAATCTCGAACTTACCCCTCCTATAATATATCTCAGGCAAACAGTTCCACAGTTAACATCATGTGACTTCTCGGCTCTGATTGCTCCAAGAGTCCAATGGACAAAAGAACAAAAGGGTAAGGCACTACTCGTAGGATCACCTACTTCTGTATCACCCCGATCAATCAGTTGCAGCGGAAGTACAAGAAAATCGAATGAGACTCCCCTCTTTGTAAGCCCCATCACATCAATATATTCTCATCCTACTCTGACTACGGCTTCATCAGGAAGTGGGAAAGCCGCAGTACACATGGCTGGAACAAATCAGGAAACTATGCCAACTACAGAGAACCGTATGAATGAAATGACACAAGCATAGAGAACGTTGATGGAAGAATGTAGAAATCTCAGAGAAGCTTTAACAACTCTCGGGCACAACGTAGCCCAGATGGCGACTCCTCCAATGATGGGCACGATGAACGGACAAGAACACCAACTTGAAAGCTTTCAGCCACCGGGGGCAGGATCACTCGGATATGCTTCAGCAGTGAGAATCATAACTTAAGAGAAAGTACGGCAAGTTGTTGAGGAAGCTGTCAAAACAGAAAGGGAATGTGAGAATGTCGGCCAATTTAGATATCGAACACCATATCTGAGGGAAGTAGAAGATGTCCCCTTTCCAGTTAACTTCAAGCATCCAGTCTTTCAGAAGTTTAATGGGGACGAATCGCCGGAGGAACATTTGATGCATTTCATCACCAGCATGGAAAATTTCTCCACGATACCATAATATTACATACGATTATTCGGATCTTCTCTGACAAGTAAGGCATTCCGATGGTATTCTAGTTTGGCTCCAGGATCGATACACACACTTGGGAACAAATGCAAAATGCTTTTATGTCAAATTTCTTCTCATCAGAACTCGACGTTAGCATTACGGAGTTAACTTCTGTATGACAGAGAGAAGGGGAACCTATGGAGAAATTCATAGACAGACAGAAAACATTGGGAGCCTCTTGCAAACAGTTGTCGGAAGAAAAGGAGCAGGCAAGATGTGCTTGAACTCCATGGAAACAGGAATCACGTTTAGGCTTACCAGCGTCGATATCAAGACTTTCCGTGATCTGGCCACCAAAGCCCACGCCTTAGAGCTGATGACCTGAAAAATGCTAGCGTTTCACTATGAAACGGCCAGGAGAGGACCCAGTAGGTTGATCACAAACATTGTGGATCATGAGAAAATAAGTCAGGAGACAAGAGATTCAGGAGAAAAAAGGACAGAGCGGAAGGAAGAACCAAGCCATCCTAGAAACAAATTCAATGGAAAAAGGCCCAGATCACTTAATTCTCACGGAGGGTTCGCATTCGATAAGGAAAATGTTGTTCCCATAATGAACCAACCGTTGAAAGCCGGTATGATAGAATTACCTGAATCCAAGCGCCCCAAAGATGCAACAAGAACAAGAGAAATGGATTTCTGCCGCTATCATCATCTAGTAGGGCACCTGACAAAAAATTGTTACACGTTAAAATGCATAATACAAAGAATGATAAACAAGGGGGAAATAATGATCGGAAAATAAAAATAAAGAGACGCAAAGGCGAAGGTGAATGTACTGACAGTTCGGGAAGTACTCATGAAAGAGCAGATAAAGAAAATCGTAAGATGACAGGAACGGCCACAGTAATCACACTACGGTCAGGAAAAAGAATGACAAGTCCCCCAAGGCAGAAAGTTGGAGCCACAAAAGCAGAGGTCATCAAGGATCAGCATGACAGAGATAAAAGAGAAGAAAAGAATGAGGCAGCAAAGGTGACTTATGATGTAGTAAATCACTTGAAAGGCATATCGACTCAGTTAAGCGTTTATGACGCACTAAAGTTATCAGAGGACTTTCGACAAAGTCTGATTCAAGAGCTATCCGACCATGATGTCAAAGAGACTTTGTTTGTGGAAATGGAAAATGAAGAGCGCAAAGAACGAGAGGACTGCATGCTGATAGTTTCCTTCTCTGATGATGATCTAACCTGTGATACAGGGCACAATAGGCCACTAATGATAGTAGGCCACATCCGCGACAGGGAGATCAAGCGGATTATGCTCGACAACGGGTCTGCGGTAAATCTATTACCACTATCGATGTTGAATAAATTGGGCTACCGTCATTCTGATCTATGCCCTAGTTGAATGATGATACAGGGCTTTAATTAAGATAGGCAGCACGCGCTCACTAAAATTACAATGACATTAAAAATAGGAGAATTAACTACTAATGTTGTTTGCCATGTAATTAATGCAGTCACGACATACAATCTTCTCTTGGAAAGACAATGGATACATTAGTACGGTATTATACCTTCTACCCTACATCAATGTTTCAAGTACTATAAGAATGGAGTACGGTATAAAGTAATGGCCGATGTAAAGCCATATACGAAAGCCGAAACCTTCTTTGAGGACGCCAGTTATTACGATGGATTTGTCAGAGAAGAAGAGAGAAAGAGTGATGAAAACAAAGCCCTGAGAAATGTTCATGTGAAAGTAATAAAAGAGAAATCTTAAAAGGTAGGAGCGCCTAAAACTGCAGAAGTAAAGAAGAAGTTCTATTTTGTGCCGAAACATTTGAGACAACCAGGACAGCCGCCATTAACATTATTGTCGCTGAACAATTGAAAATTCTACAGTCAAATTACACAGTGTCATTGCCATATGCTGAAAGAAATAAGCCATTCCCGACTGTTCCGAAAAGATTTCATGTCAAAGCCAGTGCTAAGTATCCGGAGCTGATTGAATTTTATGCCCCTTCAGAAGTAAAGATAGAAGAAAGAGTTGAGGATAATGTATGTCACGGAAAGCTAACATCTCGCGATCTTAAGAAATACAATCCGACAAGCAAGAAAATTATGAAAAGCATGGGTTTTGATTATGAAGAACCAACTGGTTTAAATCATGAAAAAGGAATTCAGATCCCTATTGGAGTCGGTTATAAGAAACGAGGAAAATTTCAAGGATTGGGGGCAGAGTCTTCAGTGAATATGGTTACAGTCGATCAGCTATCGAAGACAAATCCTGAAATAGTCAAACATCCTGAGATAGCTCTAAAGCAAATGGAAGACGAGGGGTAGCCGACGATAAATAGTTACGAGAAATAAATCTGGGCACAAAAGAAGAGCCAAGAAACACAGTCATAAGCGCTGGTCTTCTTGAGCAAGAAGCTGAAAAATATGTCTAACCCCTGAAAGAAAATAAAGATGTCTTCGCTTAGACATATGCGGAGATGTCGGGTTTGGAACCCTCAGTAGCAATGCATCGATTGAATATTTCTAAAGATAAATGGCCGCTTAAGCAAACGCAAAGGCAATTTCACCCGGACTTGGTTCCTCTAATAGAAGAAGAAGTGAACAAGCTGATAAAAGTCGGGTTTATCAAAGAGGTCAAATATCCTAAATGGATATCGAACGTTGTCTCAGTAAAGAAGAAAAACGGATAGATCAGGGTGTGCGTTGATTTCAGAGATCTAAATGAAACTTGCTCGAAAGATGACTTTCCTCTCCCAATAACCGAATTGTTGATTGACAGTACGACACAATATGTTGTCACGTCCTTCATGGATGGCTATACTGGTTATAATCAAATTATAGTGGCTCCTGAAGACGAAGAAGCAACAACATTCAAAACTTTGTTAGGAATTTACTGCTATAAGGTTATGCCATTCGGTCTCAAGAATGCTGGGGTGACGTACCAAAGGGCAATGCAAAGTATCTTTCAAGACATGATGCACAAGCATGTTGAATGTTATGTAGATGATCTAGTGGTCAGGTCAGGTAATCATCAGGAACATTGCGAGCATCTGACATCAGTCTTCCATTGGCTCAGAAAGAAGCAGCTAAAGATGAACCCAGTTAAATGAGCTTTTGGAGTGTCGTTAGGAAAATTCCTCGGTTTTGTTATCAGGCACAGGGGTATCGAGATTGATCCAAGGAAAGTCAAGGCCATTCAAGACATACCGCCTCCAAAAATATTGAAAGAATTAAAAAACTTGTAAGGAAAACTAGTGTATATTTGTCGTTTTATTTCAAATCTGGTAGGGAGATGTCAGCCGTTTTCTCATTTGATGAAGAAATGAATGGAGTTCGTATGGGAAAAAGCATGTCAGAAGAGTTCGATTCAATAAAGGAACTGCTAAAACAGCCTCTGGTATTGACAGCTCCTGTAAAGGGTAAGCCGCTTATCTTGTACATATCTGCAGCCGAGAATTCGCTAGGAACCTTATTAGCACAGGTAAATGAAGATGGAAAAGAAAAATCTCTTTATTATCTGAGCCAAACTTTGATAGGCGCAGAATGCAATTATTCCCCGATCGAGAAAGAATGCCAAACGCTGATATTTGTAGTACAGAAATTAAGACATTATTGCCTCTCTCATGATATAATTTTGATCTCAAGGACAGATCCGATAAAGTTTTTAATGACAAGGCCGATGTTATCAAGAAGATTGGCCAAATGGATGTTGTTACTATCAGAATATACGATTACCTATGAGCCGATAAAAGTAGTGAAAGGGCAAGCAGTAGCAGATTTCTTGGCAGCGCATCCCATAATGGAAAGTGAAACCATTAGTGATGATTTTTCCGATGAGCAGGTTATGATTGCTGAGTTGCAAAATCCGTGGCAGATGTATTTTCATGGTGCTTCTTGAGCATCAGGAACAGACGCAGGAGTAATATTCATTACTCCTCAGGGTGACTTGTTACCTTATTCTTTCACATTGGGTACCGCATGCACAACTAATGAAGCCGAATATAAAACTCTCATCATCGGAATGGAAATTGCCCAAGAAATGAAGATAAAACGCTACAGATTTTTGGAGATTCCAAGTTGATAATAAATCAACTAACGACTGAGTTTGAAATAAGAAAGCAAGAGCTCTTGCCGTATTGTCAAAAAGCACAGCAGTTACTAGAGCAATTCTGCCATGTTGAAATCAAGCATATATCGTGATCTGAAAATGCGAAGGCAGACGCTCTAGCTAATCTAGCAGCAGCCCTGTCCTGTCCAAACAGATGTCCTCTTCAAGTAACTATAGAGGAAAGAAGATTCTTGCCCTCTTCGGAAGTTATTGACGAAGTCATTGAGGCGCTCCCTATATCATGTTTGGAAGTGACATTAGATGATTGGCACCAGCCTTTTGTAGATTACCTCAAATATAATATCTTGCCAGAAAATCTAGCATAAAAATAACAAATCAAGCAGAGATCGAGCAGGTTTATCATATGTAGTGAAGTGCTGTACAGAAAATCTTACAATGGGATGCTGCTTCATTGTCTAGATGAACAAGAAACGGGTCAGATGTTATGAGAAGCTCACTCTAGGGAATGTGGGGCACATCAAGCTGGCCGAAATTTATTTCATCGGATACATCGAATGGGGTATTACGGGCCTACAATGTTCAAAGATGCAATAAATTACGCAAAGCTATGCCACGAATGTCAAATTCATAGAGATGTCATACATATGCCCCCTGAATATCTCCATCAAAAAGTTACTTCTTGGCCTTTCTCCGCTTTGGGACTCAATGTTATTGGTCCCATAAATCCGGCTTCATTCAAAGGAAAATAAATATTCTGGCAGCAACGGACAATTTCTCCAAGTGGACAGAAGAGATCGCGTTGCGCAATGTCAAAGAAAAAGATATGGTCAATTTCATTCGACACGTAATAATATATCACCACGACATCCCGAAGAAAATTGTTACTGATAATGGTACCCCTTTTAAGAATAGAGGCATGGAAAAGCTGTGTCCAAAATTCAGTATTCACCACTGGTTCTCAACACCTTACTATCTACCGGCCAATGGATTGGCAGAGGCATTCAATAAGATGATAGTGAAGATACTAAAGAAGATAGTAACAAGAAACAAGCATGATTGGGACGAGAAATTTCAAGAAGCATTGTGGGCATAAAGGACTACCCACCGAACAGCAACAAGAGCAACACCATATTCATTGGTTTACGGTGTAGAGGCGGTCATCCTGATTGAAACACAAGTTGCATCACTCAGAGTGGCAGTGCATCATTCAATTACAAATGATGAAAATGCAAAAATAAGGCTAGAAGAACTGGACCTGCTCGATGAGAAACGTCTGGCAGCTCAGCGGCGATTACAGTTGTATCAGGCAAGAATATCGGCTGTCTTTGATAAACGAGTTAAGTATCGCTCTTTCAAGAAAGGAGACATGGTGTTAATATTGAAAAGACCAATAGTGGTAACCCGCAGAACATGGGGCAAATTTGAGCCTAAATGGGATGGGCCATACATAATAAAAATAAGTATATTCCAATGGAGCATACAGAGTTGTAGATCAAGATGGACATGGTATCAGTATACCGGTCAATGCACGCTTCATCAAGAAGTATCATCCCTAAAGATAGTCACAATTTTGATCCAGAAGATTATCAACATAATGCTTCTATATCAAAAGGGGGCAAGAACAAGTGAAGTCATGTTCATGTATTCTGTTTCAGATAATTGAATAAAGAAGAAATTCTAAGCATATTGTCAAAGATATTATCAGCAGCGGTGATGTATCAAGCAAGATATCTATTATTCTCATGACAGCGATGGTAGCTTATCATTTAAGGCAGCTTAGCCAAGCCTATACGGCCAACTACGCATAAGGTCTATCGCCATTATTATTCGGGCAGCAGTGAGAAGCCAGTGGTCCTAAAAAGCCCGTCTAGGCCATCATATGCATACCTATGTTGACAGTGGATGGAGCCAGCGACTGAAAGCCTTAAAAGGCCAAAAAGTCCTAACGGCCAATCACGCGTAACACCAATGCCGTTTGTATAGCTTTCTGACAGTGTCATGGGGAATAAATGAAACTGCCCTCTCGTGAATGGGTCCGACCTAGCAGACAAAGAAAATGCAGGCTACAGTGTGCAATCTTTGGCCATTATCCATAAATAGGCCAACCATGCATAAGACCCCCAGATCCCTGACTTGATTTCAGTAGTAACTCATGGCGAAGGGTTCAAACATACTCATCGATAGACTGGCGGCCCTGGATTTGGTACCCTAAAGGTCACCTTGTGCACCCCGTGAACTCTAAAGAGTTACTGCGGCCAACCCTTTGCGTAAATCCAACCGAGTTCAAGGCCCCGGTAGCTTCACTGAGCCCCTCTGATGGGTCGTGGTTTGTGACTCACCAGGCTGTGAAAAGTTCAGTGAACTCATGAAAGTTACAGAGACCAATCATGTGAGACCCAACTCTACTACTCAAGAGTCTAAAAAATTGCATTGCTCACACTACTCAAGAGCTTAAACCGTGTGTGATTATCTGACTAAATTGAAATATAGTGCCGCCTACCGAAACAAAAATCATATAGGAAATCCCATACTAACAATCATAATATATTGACATTTTTATATCAGCACTTCATTAAATATCATGTTAGACAATTGCATAAATGAATATGCTTGAAATGAATCATGATTTGGAAATTTATGAAGAGGCAAACTATCTCAAAATATCACGATGCTTTCATTAATATAAGTTGAAAATCAAAAGAAGCTGCATGTTCTAAAAAATATATATACAAAAACAAAACAAATAAAACAAATTCTTTACAACTCATCTGTGACTCCTAATATTCCCAGATATTTTTGCAAAAATTCCTTCAATTGAATTTGAGCTGTGATGTGTTTTGACTTTTCTTCAAGAATAATTTTTGCCTGATTAGGAATTCCAGCTAGCTTGCTCTCCAAATATGCGATTATCTCTTCATTTTTTATTAAATCAAATTTCTCAGCATCGGCAGATCGAATACTGATTCACATCTTCTCTTCGATCCCCTTCATAGTTAATTAATTCTTTCGTTTGATCTTTCAACTCCGGTTGTAAAATTTCTTCCTTCAAGAGAGCTATGCGATTCTGAATGGTCATTTTATTGTCAGCAAAAGCCTTCAACTGTTTCTGAAGGGTTGACTGCTCTTGATTGAACTTAGAAATAGTAGAAGTGATGAGGGAATCCTTCTCTTTGGAAAGAGCTAGTTGTTTTCCATATTCTAATATCTCAGGAGCAATAGTGATATTTTCCGCTGATGCCAAATAAATTATTGAATCACGAAATTTGAGAAGGAATCGCGTAGGACAGAAATATTAATCCTGGTCATCCTTGCAATGCTTTCCAGGATTTCATTAGCAATATCCAAATCCAACTACTGCTCGGGATTTTAAAAAATGTGAACTATCACTAATATAGAATTCCTCATCAAAAGCAGTTTATGTGTAGGAACCTTCTCAAAAGATAATAAATCAGACACTGTAGCTACGGAGTCAGAGCTTGTTGCACCACTGCGAGGAGGAGTTCCTGTAATATAAAGAGAAAAAGAAATTAGGATAATGATACAAGGCTAGAGGAAGTGGAAATTCTTCTGATAAAGCAAATGATATACATACCTACTGTAGAAATATGGGTAACAGGAGGTTAAATTTCCTGAACAAAAGAAGCGTCGGCTCTCAACATATCGCCAAAGGAAGGCGTTCTGGCCTCCGTGCTCGAATGCCTAGTAGTCAGACTTGGAAGATCAGTGGTCTCTATTGGAAAAACGATTCCATGAGCTACCGCCTTTGGTGCTGCCAAAGGAGTCAAAGAGACCCTCAGTGAAACCAGTGGTGCAACCGGAGGAAGATCCGCAGGTGGAGTATCACCCATCCTAATATTAATAATACGAACACCTGAAATAAAAATATAACAATAATAATGAGATAATTATTACAATATATATATATAAGATTGTAAAAGAGAGAGAGAGAGAGAGAGAGAGAGAGAGAGAAGAAAATTCCTTACTTGGCGAATATCATATTCTTGAATGAAGGACATACGAGTCTGTAGTAGGGAGCATCATATATGCTCAAGTCTGCACGCAACTAGATATTGTCTTTGCAGTTGAAATGTTGGGCAGGTATATATATCTAATTCAGGAATGCAACATTGGATAGTTATAAAGATTTGCACTACCTGCAAAGAATAGAGGACTTCAAACTCACATACAAAAGGTCTGATCATTTAGAATTGGTTGGATACTCAGATGCAGATTACGTGGTAGCATTGATACAAAGAAGTCCACCTCAAGCTATATCTTCATGATGGTCGGTGGGGCTGTGTCTTGAAAAAGTGTGAAACTATCGACTACAACCTCATCCATCATGGAAGTAGAGTTCATTACTTGTCATGAGGCATCTAATCAGGCATTATGGTTACAACATTTCTTCTCAGATTTGCAGGTACTGGAGTATGTCCTGAAACCATTGAGAATCTTTTACGATAATTCAACTGCCCATTTCATTCTCTAGTAATAACAAGCATTCATCAAGGTCGACGTATATCAACTTCGAGTATCTTGTTGTGAAGAAAAGAGTTCAGAATCATCTAGCGTCTGTGGAGTTCATCGGCACTAAGTAGATAATTACGGATCCGCTCACTAAAAGGCTCCATTTCAGGAGCATGTAACATCCATGGGAGTCATTGATCCCATAGATGTATTTAGTTAGTGGGAGTTGAGCGTGCTTTATCTTCATAGACATTGAAGAGATCTCATAGATAAAGTTTTGATGATTCTGATATAAAGTTAATTTCTGATTCTTGGTATATATGCGTAATTTATTTTGAGTAAGTAGAACTAAATACCTATCTCGTTAGAGACATTTAAAAGCTTATGAACCTCATAAGGATAAACACATACGATTACACTACATATGTAATCCTTATACTACACTTCCTAATTTTTGATATATGTCATTAAGGTTGGTAATATTTGTGACCACATTTAGTCTTACTTCGCTAATATTAAAGGTTGTGATGGCTACCGCGATCTAATATTAATGGTATTGATGGACCAGATAGTAATAGCGTTGCCCACATTATTCAACAATTATATTGGTTAACCATTTGGATATTTTCTTCAAAACTAAAATATAGTTTCAAAATAAATCATTGACATTGATCAATGTGACCCGAGTGAGAGAATGTAAAATTCTATAAGGTAGACCTTATTGATCAACAATATGGATTGCCTTAAGGGTTAGATAGTGTGTTGAGAGTACTAGTGGACCCCACTCATTTGTGATTCATATAAAATCGTGTAAGGAGTGGTGCGCTACAATTGTGTCACACACACATAGTGTTCTAGTTAGACTAGGATTACTAAATTCATGTGGAGCTTTAAGGGGAGGAGTTTTGATGAGTTCCAAACTCCTCAACCCTATAAACTGTATAAGCAGAGCCGGGTCCCCAAGCATATATGCAAATGAAGCTTTTTATCCCATCACGGTGCTTCTTTAAGGGTGTAAGGTGAGGAAGATTCTGACCATCTCCTACATTTCTCAATCATGTACGTCTATCGTACAGCCTCATTGATCTCCATACTAAATACATAGCACGATCCTATGTAAATTCCACATACAATTTTACATATACATGAGAATTAAGCTTAATATAGAATAATGTTGCAAAATATTGATTTTAATATATATTTTAATAATAATAAATAATATATATATATTATATAAAAAGCGTTTGAAAAATACCTTCTTGTGGGTTTTTGGGAATTGTCTCACATTGGAAAAAGAGAAGTTTTTTGGGGTTTAAATGAAAGTGTTGGAGTACTATAATATTTGCTTACCTAGTCCGAGGACCGTGGGACTTGCGTACACACTGGAACACTCGCACACGCGCTCGGGCTCGGGCTCGGTCTCAGTCTCGGTTACGATCACAGGCTCGTTGCAAGGGCGTGGGCATGTGAGGCAGTGTGGTTGTAGGCGCTAGTGGCACACTTCGCACGTCCGCATCGTGTCGCTCCTTCGTAACCTTGAGCGAACCGGAGCGAGACGTGTGCGAGTCGCGGTGCGACTAAGTGGCTAAGGCGGATGGATGGCTGGACGAAACTTAGAGGACTGAATGAGAGTCCCTCTGTTTATATAGAGAGCTAAAAAAAAGAGTTGTTGTAGTGGATCTGTAACAGCTGTGCCATTAGTATAGGGTCCAACTGTAACTGTTGCACGGCTAGCCCAATAGCTAGAAAATGGCTAGTTGTTGTCTCACAACAGTCAACATGCAGCAGCTTAATGGCCCATGCACAACAATCAGAAAATGGCCATAAAACGGCTAGTTTTCTCCAACAGCTAGAAAACGGTCATGGGATTTATTTCCCTGGATCATAACCCCCAGCCACCATAGCGTATAAAAGGAGGGCCTGGATGGGTTTCCAATTCATCTCTCAAACCACTCCAGCAGACCCATACGAACTGAGACAGCCAACCACTCCTCTCCTATACTCCAGTGATTCCAGCAAGACAGTAAGGGTTGAACATTTGCTTGAAGAACAGACCAGCGGTGTGGTCTAGAACGGTTCAATTGAACCAACAGCTGAAGAACAAGAAGAATAGACCAATGCAGTGGTCTCATTTACATACATCTTCTTCTTTCTTTTTCCTTTTGGGATTTTTTCTCTTTTATTGTATTTCTGTCAGACGGAATGTAACAGAGTTCCATTTGGTGGGCTTTCGTGTTTGTTGAACACAGACCCACACCAGGCTCGTCGTATCCTAGAAGTGGTTTGCCTGTCACATATCAGCATACTCAACTCACTTGAGTAGGGGCAAATAACGCTTTAAGGACAGCGTCCCAGATGTACTTCAACCCATCCTTATTCAAGCTATTTTTTTAAAATTTTCGGTTTCCACATTATACAGAAATAATATTAATCTGTATAATTTACTACAAATAATACAATAAATAAGAAATTTGAAAAAAGAAAAAGGAAATGCAAGTCCTTGATAAATCTCAAATCCGTGCGAGTTGCAACTCACCAAAGTCAGGAGGTTAATAGGCTTAACTCAGTTAAATCTATCCAGAGCATCTTGGGGAACAGGATGAGGTAATGTAGAACTGAAGTCAACTTGAATGAGTTGCACCATAGTTGTTGAAGTTGGAGGACCATGATACTTGTATATCAAGAGTAATACTCTATCATAATATTAAATACTTCCATGCTTACATATATGCCTTAGTTTATGGACTGTTTAAAAGATTTCATATCTTTTAGTTGATAAAGATAATGTAGAGGGTCCAAGTTAAATAGGGTTTGACTTTTGGTTGTTTTATTTTGTAAGTCTTATCTTTTATTTTTGGTTAACACATGTCACACGGGTGATCCAACCCATGGCTTCAGGGAATATGTTTGTCATGTGAATTACTAGTAGCAACATAATAATAGTGTATACCAGCCATGTAGATTTGGGAGGAAAAACACCTCCCAAAAACTATCTTTCACAAAATGTACTAAACTTTGAAAACTATGGTTCACAGGGAGAGAAATGAGCTTTCTTAGGATGTTTCGGATTACACGGAATCATAATAATGTAGAGTACAGCTCGATATCATTCGAAATCCTTTGAAATCTCAGCATGGCATGATTGGACGGACATGGGTTGACATGGCATAGTTTCATGGGCCCCATTATGATGTTTGTATTATATCCACCCAGACCACTCATCTTATGTAATAATAGGAATGGGAACATGCCCTAAAAAATATTAGAAAATAAATAGACGGTGTGAATATAACACATATGAACAAAATTATATTTAAATGTATTTAATAAATGAAGTATTTTACACATCAGTAATGAAAATAGAATAGGAGTATTGCATAAGGATAATATTCTGTTTTTTTTTTTTTTTTTAATACGATGGTGATGATAATTATTATTTTTTTACTACCCAATATATTAAATTACTATTATTTTACGAAATCCAAACACACCCTAAGTCAGATTTGCAAAATTACTTATTGGTCTTCCTGTACTCCTATGACCTAGGTACACCTTGTAAGAGATCCACTCCACCCAATACTTTATCAACCTCACAATGCAAATCCAAAATGCATGTGGGCCATATGACATCAAATGGTTGGAGTTTGAAAACTTCGTGTGGAGCACATATGGTGCTTATATGCAATCTCAGCCGTTCATATTGTCAGTAACAATGCGATACACTAGCCTTCCAAACACCGGCCTGTTTGCAATTTGCCTTAGTCAAAAGAATGATTATGGACGTACAGAAAGCAGCGGAATGAATTTCTTGTCCATGGGAAGCTATATGGACCTATAAAGATGCCTGTGGGATATTCAGCATCTTGTCCATCAATTTCTCGGGTCACAGTAAAATGGGTCCAGCTCCATGGATCAGTGTTAGTGGTAGACAGACTCTATTTCAACATCGAGATTATAGGATCCATCACAGAGGCATATGTGTGGCTTCCCACGTAGCTTCCGACCACACGAACTTCAAATGGGCCGGGTTAAAAAAAACAAGCACGACGCATTAGAGAGTGGTCCACATTTCAGTGCTCCAGCTGATCACCGTACAAGTTTTTAGTTTGTAAAAATAACAACAGTGTACTCTGTTCAGTGATCCAAACCGTTGATATTACGAACCCACGGACGATGGTCCATGGACCAAAAATCTCCCAGATGTGAAATTCGTGAACCATCAAATGGGTGCCAACAAAGAAAATGTTAAAATAAAATACTAGAGTCTTCCATTCTAAGATATTCTTTCAATGCATCGGCCATCCACAATAATTCCAATTGCATCAACGTTTCGGATCACCGAACCATGGGCCCATTTGTACAGATGACATCGAACCTGTGACATTTAGGGTGTGTTTGGGCATGGCATTGGAAAGGATTAGGTGCGATGGGATTCAAAAAAACATAATTATCACCGATGGCATGGATTGTCCCCTATTGCCATGGGATAACCTTAATTCCATGCTTTGTTGGTAGTACGGTGATACATTGAAAGGATATACCCACCATCATTTGAAACTATTGAGAATAACACACATGTTATATCTAAACCGTTCATTTATTTTTTAACCTCATTTTATGGCATCGGCTTAAAAATGAGGCAGATCCAAAACTTATGTTGCCCCAAAGAAGTTTTCAATGGTAAGTATTCAATCCCCATTGCTTTCTATTGTGGGGTCCACTTGAGCTTTAGATCTGCTTGATTTTTTGGCCCATGCTCTAAAATGATCTTGAAAAATGGGTGGACAGTCTGGATATAGCCCATACATCATGGTGAAACCTACACAACTTGCTAATATTGAGTGAAATTGGCACAAAACCCAATGTAATTCCATCTTATCCAGTTCCAAGCTTTAACATTCTTTCCAAACATGGAGGGAAATTGGCACAGACCAAGTGCAATTCCATCCCACCCAAGCCCATCTAATACCATGCGTCAAACACGCCATTAAAAACTTATGCCAGCTTTTAATATCTTCCATACCTGCGTGATCTCTGTACAGCTCGCAAATAACTTGCCTGCTTAGTTCCCAGACGAAAGAACTTTGATACTCTGGCAGGGTGTGATGAATGGTGCTCATGCACTTAGAAATTAATTAAAAATTAAATATGTGGTATGAAATAAATTCAAAATAAACCTTTTAAATTCTCATAGATATTTCATGAAGCAAAAATTACACTCACTTGATCATCTGACCGTCAGATTGGTTAACATTTATTGGACCGGTTAAAAGTAAAGTATCCATTGGTCTTTTTTAAAGAAGTAACTGTATCCAAATTAGAATGCCTATATCTGATTTTCTGGAAGGGATTCACTATTTACTCGGTTGGATTTAATAATTATATTCCACCTCACGTTTACCATCTTTAAGTGCTGCGTTTCAAGCGTTATACGTGGCCAGACTATCAAATAAGGATACTCCGCCAGAGTCTGATGGTTGATAAGCAGAATTTAAAACGTGTACACTATCTGAAATTAATCCAATTAAGTTGCAGTTCCAGGACCATCCAAAAAAAGATATATAAAAAGATGCTGAACTCCGATCAATTTTCGTTCTTTTTCTGGATTCATCCGTCCGATTAATATCTGCTAACTGTTCCTATATAATACTGAATCAGTGTAATTTTTTTGTTATTAATCCATCTTGACTAGAAAAAGCAATACAGACCGTTTGATTTGAGTTTATTATCGTGTACGTGTACAATTACTAGTGCATGCGTATCAATTATCAAGTTCTTCCGGAGTATCGAAAATTTTCCCACTTGTGGCGGCCGACGGGAGAAAGACGGGAGTGGATTAGGTGCAGCCCCGGCCACACCCATCACTGTACTTCCCTAATAGTGAGGCCCATCCTGATGTATTTATTGCTTATTCTCACCGTTCATCCGTTTTATCAAATTAATTTAGATTAACAACCCAAATAATGTAGATATAAATCACTATATCTTAACAAACAATGGTGATTGAACGCACAAAAATAAAACATTTCTTTGACCTACGGAAATTTTTATTTTCCATCTAACCTGTTGA
The DNA here is from genome assembly GCA_030180095.1 of Magnolia changhungtana. Classification (NCBI taxonomy): domain Eukaryota; kingdom Viridiplantae; phylum Streptophyta; class Magnoliopsida; order Magnoliales; family Magnoliaceae; genus Magnolia; species Magnolia changhungtana. The sequence continues at coordinate 871,220 of JASAUF010000648.1, forward strand.
TAATATAAAAAAGAAATAAGTGAAGGGTGAAAACAAAAATAATCTCGATCGAAAGCTTTTATAGCTCACACGATTTTTTTTTAATTGTAAATCAACACCATTTCCTGTTTTATGGTACAATTGAGATTTGGATCTTCTTTTTTTTTGGGTTCTTGCCATAGAATAATATTTCAAAACGGATTAACGGAGTGGATTTATGATACATACATAAAATGGGGGTAACAGTCAGCGCTGCACCGTGTTGCGTGTTGCCAAATCCGCAATTAATCCGTTCCCGAGAACGACAAAGCACGTGAAGTGCCAAAGTCCATAGATTCTCTGGCTTTGGCATTGACTTTCGACTTTCAGATTCCCCCGCGCGCGTGGGAGCCTGCCCGTGCACCCGCATACGCACGTGTCGATATTGAAAGTTGTGCGAATGTGAGTTTATCATCAGGTGTGTTACACTATGCGGATCTTCTGACCTAAAATTCAAGCTGTTCCACGCCTTAGGTGGGCCACATCATACGGAAAATTGGATGGCTAGGAAAAACTATTTGAACCGTCCAATTTTCATACGCAGATGATCCAAGGGTTTATCGTCAACCAGATGGACAGATCCGATCTCCATACGTGCGCATGTGTGTGAATGGGCAACCCTTCACACGAGGAATTTGCAAACTCTAGAAATGGAGAAATGTTCATATACAACGCTTTCCTTCGAGAAATGGATCATTTGCTTTGAAGATCTGAGCCATGGATATGGTGGGCCCAATCATAATGACGATATGTGTTGAGGTCACATAATCCAATCGTTAGTAGATGGGCCACAAACTGACATTGAGTCAGACCATCCCCTGCCTATTTCAATGCTGCAGCATGCATAATAAATGGATAGCAATGGATTTTGCCCGAAGTGATCAAAAAAGATTGGCCCACCTTTTAGACGGCTTGGATCATCTAAAAAAAGATAAAATTTCCTAGTTTGAAATATTTTAGCCCTTAGAACATTTGACTCTTTTCCTTTGAGCATGGATGATCTCACAAACTTCTAAAAATCATAGTGCTGAAATATTACTGTCAGTTTTCATGAGAACGGATTGGCAACTCCCCTGCCACTAGCCAATGCCTAGTGGTCAGTGCTCTATGGGCCCCACCATTATGTATGTGTTTCATCCATGCCGTCCATCTATTTTTTAAGATCATTTGATGGTATGATCCCAAAAATGAAATATATCCCAATCTCAAATGGACCATATTAAAGTAAACAGCTTTTATTGAAGTCGACCATTAAAAACTTTTTGGGGGCTATAAAAGTTTTGGATCAATTTGATCCTTGTTTTTCCCCTTCATCTACGTAAGTATGAACTAATCAACTGATTGGATGTCAAATTAAAAGTACAGTGGGCCTTTGGAGGGTTTTAATGGTGGATATTCAATCACTATTGTTTTCCGGTGGTGTGTTCCACTTGATTTTTATATATCATTTTTAGGATCAAGAACTAAAATGATCTCTAAAACTGGATGAACAGCATGGATAAAAGACATACTTCATAGTGGGGCCCGCAGAGCACCGACCACCAGCCACCGGGCTCCTGGCAGGGGGAGTAGCCAATCCAAGGTGTGGCCCATCATTTGAACGGTCTGGTCATAGACAAGGATCCTGTCGGATGTATCTATCGAAATATGTGGCGCTGTATTATAGAAAACTTCGCAGGCACTTAGAAAATTGTACACGGCACGTGACGTGACGTGACGTGGCGACATTGCCGACACTAACGTGTCGGTAGTTCACTGTCCCAAAATCAGAACGGTCAAAATTCTAATCAATGATTGGTGGACGCTTGTTTATTGAAACAGGCCATTGGATGAAAAATCAATGGTCATGTTTTACCGATAAGACAGTCAGATAATCAAATAAATGTCATTTTTGGTACATGATACATCTAAACTTCGACCCAAAATTTGAATTTGAATTACTTGTATGCTACGTGTTTAATTTTTTGAATGATTTATAAGTGCATGTATATCATCCATCGTCTGTTGCCAGAGTACCATAGTTTCTCCCTCCGTCAACTCTCTAATCTGTACGTTTCCATTCGGCGTTTAGCGTACGTCACGCATATTACCACGGAAACCGTACGGGATTGGTTTTCGCCGCTGGTTGCGTCTTAGATGATGATCTGAACCGTTCATTCTATTAGACGCGGATTAGCTGCTGACGGGTTGAGTAGCGGGTTTTGGCTACTGAAGTTACGTCACTAAGTTACTTGAGCCTCACCATGATACATGTGTTATATACACACCATTCTTCCATTTGGAAAGTTCATTTTAGACCATGAGGCGTGTTTGGTCCGTTGAATTGTGGCATTAAATCCTATTAGATGGGATTAACATTAGTACATGTCTGAAAATTTCACGGTATTGTAGCCATCCAAACTATGAAAATTTGATAAAATTTTAGCCATGGAAACAACTGATTTAGTAAAATCATGTTTGGTGGACCATAGAATTATAATCAATGAATCAAATTTAAAATAGATATCTTTCACTTGTACACATGTATAACCAGAATGCAGCGTGTAAACAGTATATATGGATGGATGGCATGGATAAACACATGTATTAATGTGGAGCCCATATGTGTTGTGTTTTTTAAATTTCACCTAAATCTTGCACGGGACCAAATGCAATTCCAAGGGATTAAACGAAATTCCATCTCACCTAATCTCAATCTTTCCCATCATCTCCAAATGTTGGATGGAATTATACGGGACCAAACGCAATAATATCGCACCTAATCCCATCTAATATAGCCAAATGCCCCCCTAAAGAATGAGCTAGATTCAAAGCTGAAGTTTCGTAGAAAGTGTTGAAACCTTCTTATCACCCACCATTATGTTTATTTAATATCTAACATGTTAATGAGATGAAGTAAAAACACAAATATTAGATTGATCGAAAGCTTACATAGCTCCCGCTCAATCCACACTTGTATTTTTGGTAGGCTCTACTTAAGATTTAGATCTGCTTCATTTTTTAACTTTAGATCTGCTTTAAAATGGTCTATCCAAATGGTTGGACAGTATGATGTAATACATGTATTATGGTGGGCCTCACATAACCTGGTGACGTCCCTTTAGGGCGTGTTTGGATGTCGGGCCCATATTGTAATGTACCGTATATGTGAATAAAATACATCATGAAAATTGACGCTATCCAAACATCGCCTCGTGGTACGTTGGCGACCCGAGTACGTCTGTGCAGTGCTTCTCGAAACGACACATCTCGTAAATCACTGCTACAATGTAGGCGTCTGTACAATGTTTTCATTGCACTTCACCGCCATAGCAGACAGCGGTTTGAAAAAAAAAAATTGTAGTTGTAAGTGCTTCAGCGGACCATCATGTAGCATCTACTCTCTCTTCTCATCTGTCTAGTTGTCTAGGCCCTTCCCACCCTCCTCCCCTCACTCGTCTTACCGTGCACCTCTCCAAAGACCTCCACCACCGCCTTGAAGTGGAACCAATTGGATAAGATTCGTTGGTCATTTTTTCTGCCGCCTTTCCTCTCGCCTTCTTCCCTGCAGACATTACAGGTGAGTGATTTCGCGAATACAGGTAATATATAACCTACTTCCTCGAATATATGGGATAGATTTCCCGTTTGATGTGGTACGACGTTATCGACAGTTTGTATTTCTCCGTCTCTGTGTTTACTCCCCAAACGCTCAAACGTACATACCATGTGGATATGCATGTGTGGGTGGAGTAACAACCATGGTGGGGAATCACGCTAAGACGATGGTTCCTGTGTAAAGGCTATCGTCGAAAAGATATTTCTAGCAGATGAATATTTTTTTTTACTACGTATCTGCAGTGTCTCCGGTTGATGGATTCACTATACCGTGACATGCGACATGACTTGTGCATGTCAATGAATATGGCGTATTGATCTTTAAAGCGCCTCATAACCATTTGCGGAAAGTCCATATAAATTATATATCCTTATCTTCCTTGTTCTCTCATTCTATTCTAAGTTAAATTCTTAACTGCTGCACAGACTCCAGGTCTTTTGCATTAGGCCAAGTATTACCTCCCTGTCTGTGTTAGCAATCTTTTCAATGTATTGAACATGCTTCTTCTCATTTGACACGTTCCATAGACTGGTTGATCGCCTTCTTTGAATGCGCATAATGTATTTAAGGTTTATGAAAATTTCTCTATTTTTTGGGCATGAAAAAATCTGGGAATATATTGTCAGGCTATTCTAATTGATGTGGTTGTTATTACTAATATTTATTTCGGATTGTATTTGAAGACATGCTTGTTGGTTACTTGAACACTGTCAGTATCCTGTGTTATGTCTGATGAGTGAAAATGGTTTTCAGGTTTTAGAGGAAATAGAACTATGCTATATTTGTAATTGTGTTGATAATCTTACTGATGTTTAACAGAAATACTCTGCATGTCATATCATAATCTTGCTGTACATTTGGGATTTTCATGACATTTGCATCTATATATGCAAAGTAACTTGGACTTAGTAACAGGTCAGACACAAATTGTCTCATGAGGTCTGGTAGTGGTATATCTAATCACAAGGATTCATCCAATAGTGACTGGAATGAAAATGAGATAGCAGCTGTAATGACTGCAATTGCAGCCTTTGCATGTGTGATTGGGAGCTGCCGAATATTATTGTCATTATTGTTTGAAGTCGTCCTCTCGAGATTGTCATGTAGCTAGAAATAGATTTGTGAATGAAATCATAAGGAAAAGTGATGTTGATTGCCTTTCACAGCTACGTATGGGTCGTGATAAATTTTTCGAGTTATGTTCTTTGTTAAGAGATAGGAATTTGCTGTGTGATACTAAAAGGTGCAGTTTAGAGGAACGAGTCGTCATGTTCTTGCATACAATTGGCCACAATGTACGAAATCGTGTCATTGGTAATCGGTTTTCAAGGTCTTGAGAAACAGTGAGTCGACACTTCAATAGGGTTCTTAATACTGTAATTGGTCTTTATTCGGAATATTTCAAGTTTCCGGGCTTACATACTCTAAAAGAGATATCTGATAATCCAATGTGGAGCCCCTATTTTCAGGTAATACGATCCCATAATATTGAAATTATGATACAGTTACATTGACGTTTGTGTAATGATAACCTAAATGTAAGATGAATGTTGCTTGTAGGATTGCATTGGGGCACTCGATGGCACCCACAGTCCAGCCTATTTGTCGAAAGGCGAAAGTGCAACTTTTCGTAATCGAAAATGTTTTCTATCGCAGAACGTAATAGCAGCCTGTACATTCGATATGAAATTTATATATGTACTAGCGGGTTGGGATGGTTCAGCCTCCGATGCTCATGTACTGCAAAATGCATTAACTCCTCGCCCTGATTGTTTCCTTGTCCCTCATGGTAATCAATGACAATTGTTAATTCATGTACATATGTAGGATGTGATTGTTCACATGCTTAATTATCATATATTGCTTTGTGTAGGAAAATATTATGTTGTGGATACGGGATATGCCCACTCTCTTTATTTTATGTCACCTTATCGAGGTGTCCGATATCATTTAAATGAATTTCGTACAGGAAGGAAGCCTGCAAATATAAAAGAACTATTCAATTATCGTCATGCCCAGTTGAGAAATGTTATTGAACAGTGTTTTGGTCTTTTAAAGGACGGATTCCCTATATTGCGGATAGCACCACAGTTCAAGTTTATAACACAAGTAAAAATTGTTATAGCTTACTGTGTCGTACATAATTTCATCCGTGTTTCTGGTGAAGATGATTTTTATGAAGCAGTTAAGGATATTAGAGACAGTTCTGATAAAATCTCGTCATCCCCTATCGAAGTCAATAATACTGATGAAGATCACGAGTTGTCATATCTGACAGACTGCGCGAGAGATGAATGGATCGAAAAAATAGATCAAATTGCGAAGAGGATATGAAATGACAACCTTCCTCGTACCCGACAATGGTGTTAATTTTCCCTTTTTTTATGTCATGTATTAAGCCATTTTTTTACAGCAGATTTTTTGTGTTTTATAACTCATTTTGTATGCTTTTGGGATGGTAGAACAATTTTTCTTTTCATTTTCTTTTGGAAGGACTTCATGATGTCTGACAATTTAATCATTTATTATGGATCAATTTGCATTGTATAGTCTTCGTATGCCTCATCCTCCTATTTAATGTCTTACAATTGTTTGTGTCAGACTGCTTTCCATTGATTGTTAATGCCGCGTAGGTAAAATGAACTTCCTACGGAATTCCAATAAGATAGCTAGAGACAAGAATGTGTTATTATCTCCCTCAAAATGCAAGGCCTCTACCAACAAGGCCCTGACATCACCCAGCAAAATATTTGGAACACCAGCTACAACCAACTCAATAGCACTACTGACAGCATCATCACCTATGTCTCCGATAGCTCAAAATCGAAGATCTGCACGCCCTAAGAAAACTGTTCGCATTCAATGGACTGATGCGATGGATAATGCATTGGTCAATGCACTAGTCGAGCAGGTTAATCTTGGTAGGAAGAGCGACGTTGGTTTCAAGCCCGAAGCTTACAAAGCAACCATAACTGAAATCATTGACAAATGTGGAGTCGAACTAGAGAATAAACATATATTCAATTGTCTCCGCACTTTGAAAAGATTCTACTGGGCTGTAAAGGATATGTTAAACGCGAGTGGTTTTGGTTGGGATACTGATTTGAAAATGGTCATCATTAACGATGATGTATGGGAGGCCTATATTGCGGTAAGATATGTGCATTCTCTATATAATGTTGTTTCACTAATATATGAACATATGATGAAAGCAACAAAAGTGGTTTCTGATTATATCAGTCGTATACATATCTCTATGCATAGTTGATGCATTGCCTACTTTTAGCAATGCATATCTGAAATAAAAAATGATGCTGAAAATTGTTGTTGCTAATGATTTTGTAGACCCCAAATCTGATTTTAATATGATTGTAGACACTGGGGATAGCAGATACACATCTCTGAAATTAAAAATATGTGTTCAGCTTCATTTTTTTGGGGTGGACATATCTGATTATATAGTTGCTGGGTTGCTAACTTGTACTTTTCTGTTCTTGCAGTCTCACCCATATGCTGAAAGGGTACGAGGAAAACATATAGATAGGTATAATGACCTAAGTTTTATGTTTGGTAATGATTGTGCCTATGGATCTTATACCAGTACCGCATACTCATCCCCCATTTTTGGACGCCGCCGCCAAAAAGATGAAGTTGGCTCTTCTGATGAGTTTGAAGAGGATGGCAATGAAACAGTACGTCTTTCTTCAGATGATGATGATGAAAACGGTAATGGTTTGGCCTGATGTCCCAATGAGGGGTCACATAAACAGTTAAAGAGGGTTCACACAGGCCTTATGGAGACCTTATTTGGGTCTAGAAACAGTCAGAGCACTGCTACTGGCACGACCCGTCATCGAAGGGGTAAACCTAGTAACCAAATTGGAGATAAGATGGGTGAAGCGGCTGAGACCGTTAGGTCCCTAACAATTACTATGGCAACGGGAAGAACCATGACCCGACTCCAAAAAATACCGGGCACTTTAGAGGATGTCGATTGTCTTAGCCATGAGGACGAGGTCCGGGCTGCTCGGCTGCTGCAAAATGATATTGTTAGTGTCGGTTTCTTCATCAAGATGGGACGTGAAATGCAGAAGGAGTGGGTACAGAAGCTCCTTGACCGCAACCTAGATGTTTGAAACATCTCTACCTTAGCAATTTCTAGAACTCTTAAACAACTTTAACTAAAATCTTTTCTTTTAGATTTTTTGTAATTTAAACAGGTGATTTTTTGGATTACTGTTTTTGGTGGGCTGGATGATTAGGATACTACATGGGTACTAGCACCCAACTTTTGGGATCTTGTTAATAATGTTATACTAACTTTGACTCTGCAAATTGATGTTTGGTGGTAGGATTAGTTCTAATATATGTGAGCTATGAGAGTGAAATGCCTGAGCGCATGTTAAACTGATTATCTGCCTCAGAACATAGGAACAGTTGACTGATTTCGAATGTTTGGACCTATTATGTTGACGTGTTCATTACTATTTCCATGTTATATATGTTGTTATATGTGGACTGTCTGTTCTGTTTACCTGCAGATGAAAACGTCATTTGTTCACATCATATATGTAAATTAACTGTTTTCTTAACTGATGCTAGAGAAAGTCTGCACTTGATCATTGTTGCAATTCCACCTGGTATGAATTAGGATATACATATTTCATTTTATTGCAGGAAATTATTAAAATCCATGATTTCATGGGATTAAATATCAGTTTAAAACTTCAAAAATACCTATTGATAAAGTAAGACCCAGGATTGGGTGTGGATGAAAACAGTTGTACTTATTATGTTATCTCATTATTCTATTAACAGTTGAACAGATTCGAAACTGCTGGCATATGCTATATTCACTTGATTTTATTAATGACTGTTATCTAAAATTCTTTTCAGCAACGTATGGGGAAATACTACGTGGTCTTTGTCGGCAGACATCCTAGATTATATTACAAGTGGGAGGATGCACGAGCACAGGTGGATCGCTGCAGCGGATGTAAGCACCAATCCTACAAGTCATACGAGGAGACTGTGAGAGCTTGGCAGAATTTTCAGGTGCGAATAAGAAACCTGTGTTTACATGGTCACGTGGAATCCTCAACCTTATTGTTTGAGATGCAATTTGTATACCATCTCCATCCTAATCTTGTTAAATATTTTGTTTTTACCTATTTGTCAGAGCACATGCTAGATTCATGAAAGACCCACCACATGCCAAAATTACACTGGGCCCACCAGGAGATTTCAAACTAACGCTTCTGGCCTCCTCATGGCTCGACTCATCAACAAGAGGATTTTGTTGAGATGCAATCTCCATGCGAATTACACACAAACTTGAGAGGAGAACATAGTCAAAATGGGATGACGAATGTGCTCTTCAAAGTTGTGATTGGAGTGTTGCTGATTTATATAGCAGTTGCCTAGATCGTTTCTTCTATCTTATCTTAAACTGTAGTTGCTGGGTTATGTCCATATTGGTTGTAAACATTTCTTGACGTCAAACTATATCCGCTGTTTTTATATAGCGTCTTTGCATTTTGTTTCATCATTCATCTGTGTCGGGTTAATTGCAGATGTAGTATTGTCTGTTACTTCCAGTGATATTGTTTACATGTTCTTTTATGAGGGAATGAATATATGTCATGAATGGAGTACCTCATGTGACAACATCTAAGAAATCTGTAGTTACTGATGAACCATAACGGTTGTGGCCCCGAGGCATAACTAAAATCTCGACCGTGGTAGGTCGAGAAATTCGGTAATGTGGTCAATCATGTTTTGTGGATTGATACCAATCTAACTGATTATACTGATTATACTGATTATAACCATAATATATAGAATCAAGTGTATGGAACTAATGTTACTTACGTTATCATGGTGGGGCTCACATTGAGTTTGGACAGTAAGTACATCATCTAAGGGTCGGATGTCTATATACAATTTCCATTTCATGGGCGAGTCAACATTAAATCCATGTGATATCATGCTTTGGAAGCAATGCGGCTGATGAACACTCTATTCCCGAACATTGATTTCAGAAACCATGGTCTCCTTTGATTACAAGTGCACTCTTATCCAAACATTGTAAGTGGTTTGCAGTTTGTAGATGCATTACTGCTGCAGGACCACTAATACCTTGATGGGATAGTTTTACTTCCCTCTACAATACTATACGTGAATCCAAACACGCCCTTAGGGAGTGACTACTGACGATGTGATTAGTTAATCTGCATCCAGTATTTCTACGACACATACACACTAGAGAGGTCGATGGTGTGTGATACACCAGCAAATCCATAGGTTTTCAACTCTAATATTGTGTCTTAAATGATGATATGAATTGCTCTTATTTTCTCGTACTACTAAAATCTACGTTCCTATGATCTTGCTTCATGGATGGTCCTTTGAATTCTGAATTTAATTATCAGCCCGTCAAACTTTGCTTTTCAATGTTACAAGTTTATCTTCTTATCCACACATCACCGACCTTGCTGGTATACTGATGGTGCTAAGTTTTGTAGGTCCTATCATGAGATATGTGTTATATCCAAACCATTCATAAGTGGGGGGGGGGGGATTAAACTTCACATGAGTTTTTGGATCAATATGATATTTGTTTTTCTTCTTCATCTAAGTCTTTTTGACCTCATGAACAAATTATTTGGATGGAAAATAAAAGTTATGATAAGCCTTACGAATATTTGAAAGGTGAGAATCATTGTCCCACTGCTATTTGTGGTGTGGTCCAGTTGAAATTTAGATCCAATTCGTTTTTTGGATCTTGCTTTAAAATGATCTAGCCATATGGATAAACGGTGTTGATGTAATAAATACATTATGATAGGTCCAGTAGAATTTTTATCTTCTTGGTTCCGAATCTTCTGGTTGCCACTGGCTGCATTTTCCTGCTTCCATTCATCCTCATTGGCCTATGCTATTAGTATTAAATGCAGGATGATATGGTCCAATTAGATTGCAACAAACCTAGGATCTAGGGAGCGGAGAGCCTTTCCTATCAAGTTCCTGCACAAGGATTCTTGGCCGCTGCAATGTTTGCGAGAAATTCAACTTATCTAATTTTCTATCTCATTTTAGGAAATCTAACCCGTGCATCTATTTCTCGATCTCATTTTAAGACATGCGGTAAAAAGTAAGGTGGATCCAAAACACAAATGGGCCACATCAGAAGAAACAGTGGGAATTTAGTGATCACGGTTGAAATATTTCTATGTCCACAAAAGTTGTATATAGGTCTAATCTTTTTTGTGATTTCACTTATCTAGGTAAAAATTACCTTATAAATGGTTTGGATGTTATATAAATATATAATTTTATAGTTTTAGATCCTCTTAGTTTGTCCACAGGGCAACACCCATAATCATTGAGGCGTTATTTCGAGAATCGAGGACTGCGAGGCTCCTCTGGATACGACACATGTACACAAGGAGGTCGCTGGTACACGGTACAGCATCTAATCCGTTTCCAGCTGGGAACAGGCAGAAGCTTTGAGTATTCACCGTGATGTATTGATCTTATCCATACTGTCCATCCATTGATTCGTATGATTTTAGTGTATGATACCAAAAGTAAGGAAGATCCAAGGTTCAAGTGGACTACACCATAGGAAGCAGCGGTGATAATGATTTTCACCGTCGAAATTTTTCTAGAGCCATCGTGATATTTATTTACCATCCAACCTATTATAACGTTACATATACCTGGATGAAAAGAAAACACAAATATCAACTCCATCCAAAACTTCTGTGGCCCCAATAAGTTTTCAACGGTAATAGTTTAATCCCTATCGTTTAGTCCACTTGAGGCTTGGATCTACCTTATTTTTGATATTATAACCTCAGACGATATGAAAAAATTAATGGACGGTGTGGATGGGACCCATACATAACGGTGACCACTCAAAGCTCTTACCCTTTCCCAGCTGGAGACGGTCGGGAGTAGGACACAATCCGCGTCCGACATTCAGGCCTCGAATGCAGAGAAGAAAAGGAAAAGTATGCCACGTCAGCCAACCGCCCAAAGAATCCATGGCAACAACGATTCTCCCCACAGGACATGACTAAGCGTCTTGGAGCGTCATGTCAGGCCACTTACGCTGATCTAGACCATTGGTTTGCTGGGCCACTGAAAGATACCCTCATCATTATCCTCCTAATATATACGGTTGAAAAGATGAAAACTACAACGGCCCAGATTCAACACGCAAAAGTACAGAGATTCGACAGCTAAATCATCCAATCTTGGATATTTTGGGCCATAATATATTTAAGTGCCATCCAAGGTATTCCGTAATGGGAACGGTGGCCGTAACGGCCACCATTGTTGCGTTTACCATACAGGCTGCGTTTACGTAACAGCTTTTATATTCTTTCTATTTTTCTTTATCTTTAAAATTTTTTCTTTTAAAATTTCTTCTATTGAAAAAAATTTAAAAAGCTTATATAATTTCCTAGCTAACTGTTACACGCCATTATAGCTTTTACGGACATAACGGCCGTTACGGTGACGTAACGGACCGTTACGGGGGCTATAACAGCCTTTACAGGTTACTTTATCCGTAACCTTTACCACCCCATGACATAGGACCTTTACGACCCCATGACATGTAATGGCATGGTTGCAATTGTTACCTTTACGTAGTAGCCTTTACATTCAGGTAATAACTTTTACAGGGCACACCATAGCGCCTTTACGGCACACCATAGTGCTATCAGATCAACGCTCTTGATCAGGTAATGTTCTGCACTAGTACAAAATCAGTTCCTCCTCCCCACCTTAGAAAGCTCGATATAACGGTCCACTACCTTGGGAGCGGATTACGTTTTACCTAGTTAACGGGTAACATTGTAGTGGGTGTTTTCCTAACGTGGGGACTACCTTGATATCGTTTTCATACATCCATAACGTCCATACATTTTTCTATATATTTTTACATAATTATTCAAAAAATGAAGTAGATGTAAATTTTAAAAGGACCATACCATAGGAAACATTGGTTACTGACCATTATAAACTTATCGTGGGTCAAAAAAGATTTTGATCAAACTGATATTTGATTTTTCCATTAATCCAGGTATTTTTAACCTTATCAACAGGTTGGATGGAAAATAAATATTACGGTAGATCCTATAATTTTTTTAATGGTAACCGTTCAATGGCCATTGTTTCCTATGGTGTGCGGTCCACCTAAGAGTTGTATCTTCTTCAATTCTGGGATAAGGTCCTAAAATGATCTGGAAAAAAGATGGACGGTGTAGATATACAATATATCATAAAGGTGGGCCCCTCCATCAGGGAAACACTCACTGCGGTGTTACCCCGTAACACCTAATCCGCCCCCTAGATACCGGGTGGAATTTAGTGATTGTTAACCACCATTTACGTGACGGTGGTGACTCACACGTGTGTTGTATACATACATATACATATAGCAATCTCGACCATCCATATCGTGGGCCCCATCATTCACTCGAAACCAAATTGGTCCAGCAATCTTAGCCATCCAAATGGCACCAATTAAATTAATACACCTGGCCACTTTATATCTATTATACGATTCAGTACCCATCAAATGAATTATTAGGATCCACCATCTTGACCTGCCAGATGGCTGTTAACGCATGCCACGTGTACGTTTATGAATCCCCACCATTTAGTGAAACAATCGACTATTACGCTATGCTCGTTCGCTCGATCCGAGAATCTCTCCGTGCCTTTATATGCAGAGAGAGGTGTATTGGACTCCTACTCTCTTCTTCCGACGGCAACTGGCCGGAATCTTCCTTTTCCGGCGACAGCGTCAGTTTCCGGCTACCCTCCGGTCTGACCCACCTCCTCATTTTATCCACTCATTTCTACAACACTCTGTTTCGTTTTGCAATCTTTTATCGTAGAGACAGTGTTTGGCTTCTCCAAATTGCGATTTGTTTCCTTTGCAAATGCAAAATCTACAGAATGAAAATAATGTAAATGAAATCAAAAGCCACTCTTATTTATTTATTTATTTAAGGAAGAGCCTCTGTTTGAATTCTGTTTTTTGTTTTGTTCTTAGTATTTTTAATGTAAAAGGAAGAAAGGAAACAGAATAAGATAGAAAGCTACTTTTTCCTTGATTTGATTTTTTTGCTTCTGTAGTTTTGCATGTCTGAAATCTCTTTCTTCAGTTAATGGATTTTCAAAAGCTTCCAAATTGTTTCAGAATTGCTTTTTTCCATTGAATTTGATTTGGGTTGGATGCAATTGTTCTTGGTTTGTGAGGGAAGTGATCTGAATTTTGATGGAACAGTTGTCGGGCTTCCCGGAGAATTGAAGGAGGGAAGGAGGGAAGGAGGAAGGAGGTTTTTGTTTGAATTTTGGACAGTGACCGGTGCAATGTCGATGGGGAGATTGGTTTTGTTGCTGGTCTTGGTTGGGTGTCTTGGAGTGGGGATTTGTTGCAGGGATATGGGCCCGCGGCGGATTCTGTTGGATTCTGATATTGATACGGATGATTTCTTCGCTCTGTTGTATCTTCTCAAGTTGAACCGATCGGAATTCGATTTGAAGGTTTAAATTTCTTTTATTGTCAATTTGAATTTTGTTTTCGTTTGTAGTTGTGTATATGCTTCTCATGTGAGATTGTCATTTTAGTAAGGATTGTTAGTGGTTGTATGTTGATTTTGATATCTTGGTCGATGTTAGAACTACTCGTGACTCTGAATCAAGCTGTGAAAGCAGGGTTGATTTGGTACTGGTTGAGTTGAGTGTGGTGAGTCAGGTGTTGACTGAGTGGAATCTTTCGAGCTTTCGGTTTGTTTCAGAGAAGTGGTTGAGTCCTTGGGTTTAGTAGCGAGTAATCAGTAAAACTAGTTTTCACTGAGTCTACTCATCAATTTTTTGAATCATGATCGTCTTGTGGGTATCGCTGAAAAGTTCTGTTTTTTTTTTTTTATACTGGGTGGAGAGTTCTGCTAATCTTACATGCTGGCACATGTGTGAAAAGCTCAAACATGTATGACTCCTGAGCAGTTCATCAGGTATGCTCCACCATTTATTTGACATGGTCCAAAAAATCTGGTTGATTGGTTGATCGTAACCGCTTGATTTGAGGGGAAAGGTGGTTTACATGTTCGACGCTCAAATCGAGCATTTCCCATTGACCCAGGTTTTGGGCAGGGGACATCCATGGTGGGCCCCACCCGACGAACATGTACACGTTTCCTGTTTCACTTGTTTGCTCACATGTAGGATTAGCGAACCTCATCGGAAGAATACTTTTCTGCTTGATGCGTGAAAAGTTCACTGACATGGCATGTTTCCTACTTGAATTATTTTTCAAATTGTGAATTTCATGGTCGATATTGTAGTATTCTTGAATGGAAGCAATCAGTATCTTGGCATTGTGGATTGATAAATGCTGTTTTGGAATTACTTCCTCACATTTGTGGGTATTAGTTAACTGAATTTTCCTTTTTTTTTTTTTTTTTACTAGTCTTCGAACCTCCAAATGTGATTTTCTCCTACAGTTTTTTAGTATTGCAACAAGAATTTTTGATTTTATCCATGTAAGAGGAGAAGTTTCGGAGATGCCAAGGGAGATGTTTCGAGTGGAGCACTGTTATTCCGGCATGTGTTGCTCTCCCTGTTTATTAAGTTGTTGAGTGCATAAGCCCACAAGCCACAGAGCTGAGCCGATCAAAGATAGAGAGAAAAAGAAAGAAAGAAAAGAACGAATGTTATTTGATTTGCCAAAATTGTTTATATTGGTTTTTTTAGGTTGATTTTGGTTTTGTTTCTGGTTATTCATTTCATTTTGTATACCCTTGTAGAAAGATGGCACTGCCAGACGGTTAGTGCCGTGTGCTATTTTGAATAAGAACACATCCTTAAATATTACCATCTTGCAGGCGATTACAATAAATGCAAATGCATGGACCAATGCCGGGCATTCTGTGAATCAAGTGTATGACATTCTTTACATGATGGATCGTGACGACATTCCAGTTGGAGTAGGAGGTGAAGGTGGTATTTCACCAAATGGTACCATACACCCCAATGTGGGCGGATATCTTCCTTTGATTGAACAGGTACAATGAAAACCTTCTTCATCTTTCCCATGTCTACATTATTGCAGAATAATTTTGAATATCATTTCAACTATTTCCAGCATATTTCGGTAATATCTTGTCATGCCACACTTGGAATACCTTTATTTGATGCGTGCTTGGGTGTAACCCCACATTGTGGTTTGTGGGGCTTCCCAAGCACCTTTTTGGGTTTGGTTCAGCTAAAATTGGAAAATGTAATGAATGGGCTTCTCTTTTGCTTCTTTTTCTGGTCATAACGTGATGAAGATGAGAATAAGAAAGTCTCCTTCTCATCTCAACCACAATTTGGTGATTGTTCATCCTATCTGCCTTAACCAAGAACATCCAATCAGTCATTCAGTCCATAAACACAACTTCCTTTTTTTCACAATTGTTGGTGACGTTTTGGACTTCCAACAGGGTATCTCGACGGCAGGCGGTTGTCGATATAGACAAGCTATTCCTATAGGACTTGGAGGACGGTTGGATATAGATTCCAATCTCGGCATACGTAGAGGGTTCCTTCCGCAGGTACAAACGTCAAGGCAATGGTACCGAACTCAATCCACCTTTCGTTTGTTGCTTATTAATTAAACTACCATTTTCTACGGATTTGGGTTCCATACAATTGCACTACCAACATCTTTTCTTTTTCTTCTTCTTCTTCTTCTTCTTCTTCTTTTTTTAATAATTTTTTTTTAATTTTAAGTTTCAATCATATTCTAGATTATAGGTTTTGTTGTCATGTGTTGTGCTGTTACTCTTTCGAGCCCTGTCCATTGAAATGACTCAAGCTACAATATATTAATTTTCTGCTTATCATGGAATAGTTAGCATCTCATCTCTCCTCACCTTTTTTATTTGATTTCATGCAATTACATCTGCACTTTCATATCGAGTAGTTTTAAAACACATTGCTCAAAGAGAGAATCTTTTATATCGGTGATTAGTAAAGTCTAGATTTTTAAGATTCCTTTGGATCTCTTATCTTTCAACTCTTGTTACCATTGTTTGTCCTTGTTTCAACAAATTTGTCTTGTGTTTATTTGCTTGAGATAATTGAATCTTGTAAACGAGTTTGCCCCCAAATTCCCCTTTCGGAGTGTTTCATTAATTGTGGGAATAAATACACTCCGGGTTGTGACATTCTACAAGTCCTTTTTACTTCATTTGGAGAAAACCTTTGACTAAAAGTGAAAACCAAATACACCACATGAATGCATGTGCTACGCATGTATGTGCACATATGTGCATGGGTAGTGCCATGTGTGTGTGTTGTGTAGTGGCAATAATTATAGTTTTGTCCTTCATGAAGATGCGTGTCGAGGAGCATTGATGTTAAATTTTCAATTGTAGTAGCTTAAAGTCTGGATGATCATCTCCATTACCATTTAAGTTTCAAGGAAGCTTATTTAACTGTTGGGCATTAGGCGTTTTGTTAGCTGTCGGTTGTCATAATAGTCCAATTAGCAGTATAGATGTGAAACATTAGAAAGTTGTTATCAATGAAGTGTGTAAGTCCTATATAACTACGGGGCGTGTAGATATTATCTTGTTAAACTTAGCATACAGAGTTATGTTTGGTTGGGACTTATATGTGGCATTGTGCCAAGACTGATGTAGAAATTGGTGTAGCACATGACGTCATTAACCATAGAGCACAAGGTATGCTTGCTATTGGGGTGTAGCACTCGGTGCCACTACTATGTGATATGACTGCTGTTTGGGAGCAAGGCTACCCCAAGTCCTTCACAAAGGCAGATGTATAAGCAAGGTAGCCATGCTTAAGATTTAGTGGAGTGCATGGGGCCATTGTTATTTAGGAGAAGATGAGTAACACTTAGCGCCATTGTCCTTAGGAGTGGTAGAGTGATAGGTCCTAGATCCAAGTACCATATGGCTCCATTGTTTCGAGCTGGGTAGAAGTGGGCACCTCAATACAAGGTGGCATGTGGCGCCACCTGTTTTGTGGAGTCAGAGGTTTGAACCTCAACACAATGGTAGCACATGGAGCCCACCTATTTTGGGTAGGCTAAGGCCAACACCTCATGATAAGAGGGAGAGGAACGATCCTCAATCCCCATATGTAGCATCCCTTTAAGGACTTGAGAATAGAATAGTATAAATTTGTCTCGTTTGAGCTCACCTGTGTTCCTTGTGTAGAATTTGGAGAGGAAGGGAGCATTGTGCCGAAATGTCTGAATTCTCCGTGTCTTGTTAATTGTCATTCATTCTCCTTCGGCTCATGGAGATTATATGTACTTAATCACAATCACATACATGAATGGGAAGTCATTCGTGTTGATGTGTTGATGAGGATATACCTTGATCTTCTGCACCTTCCACCCTTTTAGAAATCTCTCATGGGATGATAGTTTTTCCTCATGTGTATGTGAGGGGACTAAGACTTTATTTGTAAGAATTAGGGTTGGAGTAGTTCAACCCATCATGACTACTACACCAGGAGTCTCCACATAAGAGTCCACGACTTTCTAAAATATTGTTCATGCATGGTACAGTTAAAGCACACCATCCCATACATATTTGAAATGATCATAATTACTAGTGGGCCCACTGGTATGCCGAGTCCAAATAATCCAACGCCAGATTCAAACCATTGATCATGCGGGGCGCACCTATTAGAAGCATTACATTCTCTCACTTGGGCCACATTGATCATATATATATATATATATATATATATATATATGCTCACCTGCTCGCCTTCTTACGTGAGCACCTTTGCACACGTGTCATGTGACATTACCACACCCCCCCACCCCCCCCCCACACGCTAATGACCTCATGAACGCAATGAGGGTCCATATGACTGGAACCTTTGAGGGCCCACATAGTTTGCCTTTTGAATGATTCAATCCAACCATTCTTTTCCTTTTTTTTTTTTCGAGCTCTTTCCATTGATTAATCATTTGCATATATACCGTCTTAGAACTTAAACTGAATGGGAAGCACAATAGGCTGACATGTTCGAGTAAGTTGGGATAGAATCTAGCACTGGCTTTGGCATTAGGTGTTGGAACATGGCCAAAACAGTTGATTGTAGTGGCCAAATTCAAGAAAGAGATGCCAATACTCACTGATTAAGATGGCCCGATGAATTTGATTCTGGATCAAGGACATATCTAAAGTGGATCTATCCGCAACATCTCTTATTATGCAAATTAAGCTAACAATGAGACAGAAATTTCTTAATTTCACACAACAAGAGTAACAAACTTTCTTGCCAAAAATGGTTATTTACTAATGTAGCACCCTCCTATTGGTCGAGGAGGACACATGGCGCCTGTCCATTGGTTGATAGGTATGATGCTCTATGATTGGACAACTGTTGTGATGAAACGCTCGCTCCTCATGCTGATTGGACAATTTCTAAGTCCACCAAGCTTGTGCACTCATTCACATTGTCCTTGTAGTGTCTAGCACCAGCTTGAATTAGTCCCAATGGAGATGGCACCACTTTCTGATTGGGTATGGTGCTATGTCACAAAGTGGCCTAGGGGTACAATGCTACCAGCTATTTATGTTGTAGCTTGATCCGGCATGCTAGCACTATGGGTTGGCACTGCCTATAGTCCTATTGCAATCTCACCAATTGTCCTACAGTTGTTACTACGATCATATCAATCCTCCTCTCCTTGCTACGGGCATACACCAGATACATTTGGTATGTAGAGACTCTGACTCACATCGTACAACTACATGAAAGAATTGAAGAAGGATGAGAAAGAAAAAAATGAACAGACGATAAGCGAGACGTGAGGCACTTCAATTGGTGAGAGAACTCAAGGAAATATGATAAAACACAATGAATGACTCGATGACTTATGATCGCTAGTGTGAGAAGTTCACATGGATCTCAACCTATTGAAAGATCCAACAGGAGACATGTTTGAAAGCATTTCCGTCTAAATGGAATCCTCCATTGGATTTCTCGATGGATCTATGATCAGATCTACTGAAGAATAGATGGATTAGAAAATGAATCGACAAAGGGATCCATGGAGTCTCATGAAAAGTTGACAATTGGATTAGCCATTGCATGATGTTTGTATCGACCAAAATTCATCGATTGATCGATCCATGGATCCACTGATAGATGGATTGTTTGAACCAGGTCTACATTTTTAGATGGGCATATGGGTCTCTCCAATGTCCAAATTGTAGTGTCTTTGGAAACATTGGTAGGTTGAACAGATCCAATCATTTAAATTTAAGATAAGGACCACTTGAGTTTCTAGATTTGGAAACACCCCGTGTCTAGGTTGCTCTGATGGAAAATTCATGGCTGTTGAATGGTCTTAGTTAGTGTTTCAGCCAAGATTAGTTATCAGAATAGATAAGATCAATTTGATGGCCCAAATGGTGTATTTGCAATTCTACTTTAGTAAAAATGGTTAAAGAGGTGAGGTTTTAGTTAAAATCAATGGTAAAGAGATTCATTAAAAGCGATGTTTCGTTACTTTAGCTTTATTATTCAAAAAGCTGGGGATATGGATGAGGATGCTCCCAATAGAATTTAGATTAAGAGTAGATATGCCTTTGGAGTTTGTGTGATTGTCTCATGCCTATGAAACTCGACATGAATATTTATGAGGCATCACATGACCAGCTATTCTATACGGGCTAGAGATAGTATTGGGCAGTTACAAAGCAACATGAGTAGAGATTGAGTGTTGCAGAGATGAGGATGTAGAGATGGATCTATGGTAAGACTAGGATGGAGACAATTAAGAACGAGATCCCCTAAGCAGCCTAGGAGTACTTTCAATAAGAGAGAAAATGATGGAGAGTAGATTTAGGTGCTTCGGTCATTTCAATAAAGACCAGTATGGCTATAATGAAGATGAGATAATTGATTAGGATTGATGGACTTGAAAAAAGGATGGGTAAAATACCTAAAAGACTTGGATTGAGGTGGTGACAAAGGCTATGAAGGCTTATTCACTTGCCAAGAACATGGCCTTTGTTTGATCAACCAATGGCTATAATGACCTTCGCGAATTGCTGACGTCAATCGAGATCGATCGGATTGAAGCTCTAGCATCTGACTGGAATTGGTGTACGGATTTTGTTCCGTATCAACTGACGCTCTCGGCCAAAGTTATACGTTCTCCAATAGCAGTAGATTCCTCATGTTGATTGGGTAAGATTGATTGGCAAAACATGATTCCATAAGGTCGACCCAAATACCTAGGATTAGGCTATGATTATGATGATGACTTTGATTGCACAATAACACATCTATATAGCAGTTATGGTTCCATTTGTGTTATATCAGGAAGTCATTTTGATGTAGAGTGGGTCGCGGACAGTTTCATGGCCAAGATGGATCAAAAAAGGCCCGATCGGAAGCGGAAGTGATCCGGACCATCCAGACATTAAAACGGACATATCTGGCAAACCAAAATGAGTTATCCAACGTGCCATACGTGATTTTGGGGTAGGACGAGCTACTTTAGCCACCCAACCCTGCCATGCTGGGTTGCCCATGCCGAATTTTCGAAATACCATCAGATCAACGTTCAAATTACTGTTTTAATTTCGTTTTTACTATTTATAGTAAGCTTTAGTTTGAGTATAACTCTTCATCCGTTGGGCTTTAGGAGTTGCGCCCAACATGAAAAGTGCTTAGAATAGTTAGGGGAACATCATGGTTCGGCCATATAGGATACTTACTATTTTTGGCTGAAAACCATGCGCACTAGTAGGAATCATGACCGTCTATAAATAGTACATGTACTATTTATAGTATGTCACGATTTTTAGTTGTAGTTTAATTCCAAAACTTCTTCCATGGCTTAGTATCCCTATTTAAAGGGGTGTAAACTCATTTATTCATTCATCAATCAATTTACGAATTTTCTAGAATTTATTTCTATTATTTCTTGTTTTTTCCTCATGGATTCAAGAAGTCTATGAGGAGTCCAGAGAAGCTCTGTGGATTCGGAGTAGTTATCCTGAGGAAGACAGTGATCGACCTCATCACGTTCATCCCTATGTCACATTTCTAGCTTAACATCAAAGAGTTGATATTTTATCCTTGGTTAGTTAATGGTTGGCCACTTGGTTCTGTATGGTTTGTTATGTTTGATTGTAATATATCTAATGAATTTCTTAGTTTTCAACATTTAGGAGTGATGTTACATCATTCTACTTTAATTATTTTTTCCACATTTACATGTTTCATTTTGTATTATTGAGAAGCCTTTAATAACGAATACGACAATCATTATACATGTTTTAGGTTTTGATCATGCAGTCTTTAACAAGCAGTTGACTCTCAAACCAGGGGCACAGGAAATACTCTCCTCTTCGGCAGCCTACCGCACAGCAAGTGATGATCGATGCGATATCTTCAGGACCCATTACGGTGTTTGTTATTGGGGCACATACAAATTTTGCCATTTTCCTTATGAGTAATCCTCACCTGAAGAAGAACATCGAGCACATTTATGTCATGGGTGGTGGTGTGAGGTCAAAAAACCCAACTGGGTGTTGCCCTATGAATGCCAGCTCTTCTTGCAAGCCACGGCAATGTGGTGATCATGGAAATTTGTTTACAGGCTACACTAGCAATCCTTATGCGGAGTTCAACATCTTTGGAGATCCTTTTGCTGCATATCAGGTAATTATCATTCGTTATGTGCATATTTTTGTGTGTTTTATGTGGCCATTGTGAAAACCTGACACATTTTAAAATTTTAATCTGATAAACAAAATTCCATAGGCCATCAACTGGTCGGCTCCAAAGTTCCCAGACCCAATCTAATTGGGGTCAGATTGGGTCTAGTCATTTCAGATACCGGTCTTGTTTTTAGGACCCAGACCTGGATCCTATTGGATTTTGGGTACCCATTGGGTCCTTGGACCTTAGTTTGAAGTGAGATTTCAATCGTGCTACATCAAATATGGGAATTGACATGATCATCAACTAACACAATTGTGCTAGTTGGAGACATGAGAGGTGTTGTGGCTTGGCAAACCTCATTCCGTTGCTAGAATAATTAATACATATGATTAAAATACATAATATTACTGTTAGAATTAACCCTTTCCAATTTTAATAGTGTCAAGGATGATGGACCCAGATCTGGACCCAACCAGACCCCCCTTTTTTTCTTCTGGGTCCAAGTGGTGGACCAAAACCCAACCCTATTACTAAGAGGGTTGGATCCGGACCCATTAAAATAGGGTTGGGTCTGTCAGGTACTCATGGATCCGGGTACCCAGTGACAGCCCTTTAATGTGCAGTCTATGATATTATTTATCTTCATCCACCTTATAGTGTTTTTTAACACTCAAGCTGCTTACTTGCATGCTAACTATATGCCACATTCATCCATTCAAGAAAGGGAAACTGAGATAGCCTTAATGGGTGTCACACAGCCAACCAACGGAACATATTAAAATACGGCTTTTAGCATTCATATTTTCTTCAAATGAGAAATATCTTCTTACCAAAATATTTAAACGAACTACATGAAGGTTAGCGTAATTTTGAAGAATTTAGGGTGGCATCAGGAGCCTTCGAGGGATTTTCATTTGAGATTACTATAAATATCGGAAACATGGGACTTTTATTTATGGGGCGTGCTCCAGTGATACCAGTTGTACTGGGCGGATGTGGGGCCCACCACCCACGTGATGTATTCACATTATCCAACCGTCTATCATCTACATCACCTCAGAAAACCACTGGGACCCAAAACCTGATCAAAACTAAGGTGGGCCACAACAAAGGGAACAAGATAGGAGGGACACCCACCCTTGAATTTCAGAGGGGTCCACCTGAATCACGAAGCAGCCTGAATTTTGTCTTGAACCTTCATCTGGAATGGATGAAGAGTATGAACAGGCTGATCATATATACACAACACACTGGGCTCCCCACTCTAATCAACTGTTGGCATTCCCTTTCAATATGTTCCCTGCACCATGGCCCATCTAAATTTTAGATCAGGCAATTTTTTTTGGCTCTTGGGATTGTCTGAGGTTATGCATCTTATGGATAGGTCAATTCCATGAACACACACTGGACCCCACGTCTGCCTGGTACCACTGTAAGCTTGCAGTGGTAGCGATACCACTGGAACACACCCCTTTATTTATGCTTATGAGGTAAGATATTGAATTTTAACATCCTCAAAAAAAAAGTTAGATATTACACAAAGAACATGAAATTGGTGCACACCTTTCCTTTAACGCGTTTTTTCTATTGTACCATTTAGCTGAGAGGTTCGTGGTACATGACAGTACATTATTTGGTTGCCTGCATAATGCTTCTTGGATGTATGACAGTCCTTTCCTTTCTGTTTTCTTTTTTTCTTTTTTCCAATGTAGGTATTCCATTCAGGCATTCCGGTTACCCTTGTTCCACTTGATGCAACAAATACCATCCCTATAAACGAGGCATTCTTTAAGGCATTTGAACATAGGCAGGATACATATGAGGCTCAGTACTGCTTCCAATCCTTGAAAATGGCCCGTGATACTTGGTTTGATAATCAGTTCTATACGGTAATCCTTTTGAAGTACTATCTTATTTGGTTCCATTTCTCCATTTAACTACTATTTAAAATCTTGCAATGTCCGACGTCATGACAGAAGTTAGATGATTCGGTTCTTGCGTTTGTGACATTATGGGAACTTCTTGCAGAGCTATTTCATGTGGGATTCATTTACTTCCGGTGTTGCTGTCTCAATCATGCGTAACAAACATGATCATCATGGGGAAAATGAATTTGCTGAGATGGAGCATATGAACATAACAGTGGTTACTTCGAATAAACCATATGGCATATCTGATGGCTCAAATCCGTTCTTTGATGGTCGTGCAACTCCGAAGTTTAATGTACAGAAGGGTGGAGTACATAGTGGTCATGTTCAGATGGGACTTCAAGACCCATTTTGCATTGTGAAGAATGGGAAAGGGAAATGTGAGGTAGTTTCTCATAGCTGGGAACATTAACAAATTGCCACTTTTCTTCATTCTGTTTTGCTCTTGATTAATAGTTCCTGCCAGCAAAATAAACGGTCAATAGCGTGAAAAATGGATGGTTAAGATCAGCAATGGCAAAATAAGTCATAATCATATCATCAATCTTTACCATCCATTTGGTTGGCGCATTTTGGGATATCTTCTTGCTTGCAAAAATCATTTTTTTTCCAGACAATGCTAACCATCTGATCTGTGAGTTGGAACAATGGTTAGTTTAAAAAAGGCCAATTTCAGATGATTAGGATCATCCATGCTGTGAAGTTTGTGGGTGGCCTATAAAGAATTCTGGCCCAAAAGTATGGTGCAGATTAATCATTGGACTGTCCATATGTTCAAGTCCACCGCGTTGCACAATGGCCTACTACAATGCTACTAATCGCATTGGATCTTCTCTGTCCATCCATACATACATACATATTCATAAATATATACATATTTTTATATAGATGCATAGGATGGCTATTCCCATTGTTAATATGCTAATTTGAATTAATGCAAATAGGATGGCTACACAAAGGAGGAAAGTGGTCCAGATACAGTTCATGTACTTGTTGCACAGAAAGCAAAACCTAACCAGGATCCTGACAGCCCACTTGACAGAGAATTCTTCAAAAGCTTTTTGGATGTGAGTACTTATCCTTAATACGCTTCTTCCAAGCTGTTTAATGTCATTCCGTTAAATTTAAAAAAAAATAAAAATAAAAAAAAGTCCTTTTTTCTTCCTTCACAATGATATTTGTTAAGTATATATAGCTGATGTTTAGGAAATGCCTATTTTTATCATTTAATTCGGAGTGATGAATGCGTTTCTCTAATTACTTGTTATAGATAGATCACCAGCATCAGGCTAATGTCAAACTGGATAATCGGAATCCTTTAGGGTGTGTTTGGATGCACTATCAAATTGGATTGCAATTGGTTAGTCCAATAAAGTGGTAATAACAATATTGTAATTTCTTTCAGTAGCATCTGTATGGAGTTGGTCTGGACTCCAAATTGCAATTACGGTACTTTCGCGTTGGACCTGAAGCAAAACATAATTGCGGTTTGTTCCTCATTATGAATATGGGAGCATCATTAGTTTTTCTTGCAGTTCACATGCATAGCCAAATACAGCCTTAATATTGAAAATTGCTTCGATTTATTTAACCAGATAGCAATATTCAGAGCTCAATCTCAGTTAAAAGTGTCAACTATGCCCGAAAGTCCCCCTGGTGGAACAGTCCCACACCCCCTTCAATCTCTGGCCTGAAAATAGATGGACGGAAGGGGGAAATAAAAAGAAGAAAAGAAGAAGAAGAAGAAGAAGGAACAGTTCAAATACGATAGAGAAAAGGTCAAAGAATAGATGGCTAGGATCTTCCCCCAAACGAGATCCTTGCAACAAGTTCTATGAACCAATCAGATCAGTGGTTTGGATTCACTTAAATGGGCTCCCTGGCCTGCAAATAGGACAAAAAGGGAAAAAGAAAAGAAAAAAGAAAAAAAGGAACAGTTAAGATACAATAGAGAAAAGGTCAAAGAATGGATGGCTAGGATCTTCCAACAAACGAGATGTAACACAATATTGTGGCACATGTGGGCGGACACTGAGTGGGCGGGCTACCAGTGATTGGCAGGCTACCGTGTTGGCGGTGGGGTGGAACCTTGTCCCACATCGGAAGCGCCGTCTAGAGTTGTGGGCTAAGCAAAACCTCCGTTGTGCACTCTGATGGCAGTTGGGTTGGACAATATCATGGACGGGTAGGTGCTGATGTGGGTGGGACCACAGGAACACCGGGTCTGGGCGAGCTACCAGTATCCTTACCCCAAGTGACGCATTTTAAATCCATGCGCCCTTGGGCAAAGCGGACAATATCACAATGGTGGGGCGGGTCATTACACGAGATCCTTGCAACAAGCTTTATGAACCAATCAGATCAGAGATTTGGATCACTTAAATAAGCTCTACTACTTAAAATTTAAATCCCAATGATTCCACAGATACTATTGGGTTGGGTGTCATATTATTTGTAGGACGGCATATTTGGTCAATTAAGCATTTCATAGAGCCAAACTGTTTTGGGCAATAACTAATCAACTTTAAGGCCATTCAATTCATTATCCATGCAAAATCAAGATTCGAATGCTCGTCTAGAGTAAAGTTTTGAGTAGTTATTATTTTTTAGTTTCATCTGTTTCCTACAAGAAGTACTATTTTGTGTACATTAGTAATTTTTATTTATTTATTTTGCAGGTTCTAAACACCCCTCAGCATACTGCGCGGTTTAATTTTACAACAGAATTTCCTTATTACAGACAAGTTGTATACAAGCCAGATTTTAGGAAACGCAAACTGGGAAAACCCGTTGTGTTTGACATGGATATGAGTGCTGGAGATTTCCTAGCTCTTTTCTACTTACTAAAAGTACCTGTTGAAAGAATCGACCTCAAGGTGGATTGTCACTTCATTTATTGTCGTTTGATGGGCCACGACTTTACACACAAATAAGCACACACACGTGTGCAAAATGATCCCATAGAGTCAACTATACCATATAGTTGACCCCATGTAGGGCCCACCATGATGCATGCCCCACATCCAAGCCATTCATCAGACAGCCCCTTAAGTAATGGAATACCTCAAAAATCAGCCAGATCCAATGCTTAGGTGTGTGCCCACAGGGATTACTGCTAATGCATGCCTTAAGCATCTAAAATCACGTGTTAGGGCCCACCTGAGTTTGGGAATGGCCTGATTTTGGGTTGTCCCTTCATCCAGGTCGGGCACACGCACTCAGGGTTCCAGGCCAAAAAGGGAGCCCATCTCAGGTAGACAGCTTGGATTTGTATCAGACATCATGGTGGGCCCCACAGAGTTTGACACAACTATATTGGATTGGGACCCGACCAAGGCTAGTCCTTTGTGTTTAGTCTGGAAGCCCGATCTGGGCAGTTGCTAACCCTACTGTGATTGGATAGTGTCTTAAATTGGGAGCAATTCTTGTGAAAGTTCTTAGTAGCTTATGTAATCTCTACACATTGAAGTTTTAGGAACATAGTGGTGTTTTCTATACGAATATGAACTCCATTCCAAAAACTGAGTTTTGCGTACGATATCGAATTAGTCATGGTACTTAAATTCCAATATCCTTCATTTACTGCAGGCTATATTAGTCAGTGGAACCGGTTGGGCAAATGCTGCAACGATAGATATTATATATGATATACTGCATATGATGGGCCGGGACGACATACCTATAGGTCTTGGAAATTTATTTGCATTGGAGCAACAGAATCCATCTTTCGCTGCTGTTGGGGACTGCAAGTACATCAAAGCTATCCCACATGGTGCCGGTGGATTTCTTGATGCGGATACGCTTTTTGGATTATCCCGTTGTTTGCCCCGTAGCCCTAGAAGGTATAAACTGCTGAACATCCCATACAGTGTTTTGTAAGCTTAACAAATGCATTTTCTTTATGGTGGATAGAGGTTTGCGAAGGCAACACGAGCACTCGGCAGTTTGAGATATACATGTGTGCTGCATCTGTACAAAGCATTGGATGTGTGCTGCCAAGTAGATGTCGCAACCCATAATCAAGCTGGTCTACTCATCAGGCGAGCTACATTTGAATGAATATGGACTGTTTGACTGTCTTTTTTCAGTCTGTTGTCATTATCCATGTGAAGCCACAATGAATTGACCGGACTGATTTTTTGGGTCACGTCATCTATGTAATGGATCTCACCAGATGCAAGGCTCAGATGTCCCACAGATTTGCCTAGTTTAGCATGTGGGATCACATGTTGAGGTGCATATGAGCGCGCCTCAAAAACAAAAAAGAAAAACTTGTTATCAATATAACTGTGAAATTGGCATTGTGTTAGTTATTTCCTGGATTTTTCAGCAGAACATATACAGTTAGAGGCTTTTGTTTGATGTTGTTCTCATGGTAGATCAGTATAAAAATTCCTGCTGCTTTTATGATATGTTAGCATTCGCATCAAGGATTAAAAATACCATTGTTAGAAAACATCAGCGACCCTGATATGATATGAACTTTTTAGTTGAAGAAGTTAAAAACTCTTGTACTGTTAAAAAAGATAAGAAGGAAATACAGAAATGGAAATAAGCAAATGAATACTATAACTATTCCTTGTATAGACACATTCTCTGCATAAAATAAATGAGAAATGCTCCAGTGCTCCTAGTTGCATCAATTCACTTGGATAGTCCAATCGATCAATCTGAACCGTTCATTAAGTCCCAAACAAGTTGCATGGGTTACTAAGCAAAAATAGCACCCGTCAAATGATCTTTATCCATAGCCCTCCTTTTTCCGAGCCATGGATGAAATGGCTAACTAATGATTGCCTAACAAAAGTGATTCTTTAGAATCGTTAGCAATTCATGACCGTCCCTAACAAATAATGGATTAAATTGTTCGTTGGGTTATTTTTATGTAAATGATCTTGACCATCCATACTAAAGGCCATTGATCAAATGATTAGTATTTTTCAAATTGCGTGATGTTTGAATTATAGACTGTAAAAAGTGTTTTGAACCTAATGAACAGTCTGGATCAATGAATCAGAGACTATGCAAGTGTCCCAATGCAACTATGAGCACTATAACTTATAGTGCTTTGAGCATTGGAGTATCACTCAAAATACATTAGGGTAATACAGTCTTACTCCTATTTTCTTCACTTTCATTTACATTTTATGGAGGAATAAAAAAAAAAAGTGGCCTGCATTGATCAAGTTCTAAAGTTTGATGTGACTTTTTTCTGGTTGTACTGTATGGAGATGGGTTTACCGTGCTTGACGGTCCATGAATTTTCCTTGTAAAGATTTTTGTGCTGGAATACTGTTTGAAATATGCTTTTAGCCGTATTTTGTACTGGAATCTGTTTGCAGCACCTGTATGTGTAAATTTGAGTCTAATGAAGGTTTAGAACTATTTTTACATAGATACAAGTCTTCAAATTTTTATGTCTCATTGTGGAGATGCGTCATACTGTTCTTAGAATTCTTGTAATACCATGTTGGTTGAGGGCCTGCTTGGGGAACGAAATCCTGACGTTCGGGTTTTCTGCTGTTCTCCAAGTGTGTTGCAAGCTCAGGCAACTCAGCGTGGTTGCCAACTAGAGGGAATGGCCCTTACAAAACCAGAAAGCGAGCATTTCTAAACATGAAGAAATAACCACATTCCAGTTTCACTAAGGGCCTGTTTGGTTTGATGTAAATTACATGTATTTTCATGCAATTTCTCTCAAATCAGCATTAAATGCATACATCAAACAACATCACAAGAGTTTGTAAGTGAAGAAGAGTTGCCCCGGATCAGATTTCATGATAATTCGAAGCCAAAGCTTGATGGGTCCCACCATGATATATGTGTTATATCCACTCCATCCATTCATTAGTACATATCATTTTAGGCATGGTCCCAAAAATGAGGTAGATCAAGTGGAACACACTACATAAAATACTAGAGATTTAATGCTAACCATTAAAATGTTCTTCCCATAATTTGGTCCACTTGAGTTTTGGATCTGTCTCATTTTTGGAGGCATACCCTAGAATAATCTGGCCATATGAATGGATGGTGTGGATAAAACATATACATGATGGTGGGACCCACAGAGTCCATTTGTTTTCCATACCAAGAAGTTGTTGCTGTCAATGTCATACAACATCCCTTCCACCACGTAATTAATGCTTAAAAAGTGTAAAATGCACTGCAATTCCATTGAAATACATTCCAACCAAACAGGCCCTAAGGGCGCTCCGCTAGATATTTAGGATCCATTTTGGGCGAGCAGTTTCACAGTCCAAGAGTAGGTTCTCCACCCTCAGCGAGTGGAAAAGCTTCAGCGAAATCTCATATTACTATGATGGCGTACCTTATTTGTAAAGAAAATGACTATAAGATTAAGCAGACCTGCTTAGTACTATCATGGAGAAAAATAGAATGTGTCATTTCGGTATGTTGTGTTTTATCCTTCAAAAGATTCATGATTCCAACTCCGACAAACGGTGTTTCCCAGGCTTTTTTCCCAGATGGATATATGGCTATTATCTTCTATAAAGAATCTTAATATAATTCATATGTTTAGAATGATTTTAAGAAAATCTAGCTTTCTACTGAATTGTATCTTTTGCTAATTAGAATTACAATGTTCTCATTTATAATCATGGTTCTGAATAGCAGTATCGGGGTGATGCAGGACAATTAACCACTTGTTCTAAAAGCTCGAACTGTTAGAGTATGGCGAATTAATCCCTTTATCTCATAGCCCAGGCCCCACATCTCATGGGTTTAGGACCTCGGCCGAACCCCCTTCTTGGGCTTGTGGGCTCGTGGGCCCCAAATCACATGGGCCGCCCACCCTGAGTGTGTCCCCACATCCCACGGGCTACCCCACTCGAGCCCGGTGTGAAATGCCCCTGCATTACGGGGGGCATATCTGTCCGGCCAAAATACAATTCAATACAGTGTTGTAATATAAATATCAGCCTGTGTCAGTCTATTTCTGCCCCTGTCGGTTGAAATTTTTTAAAGCCAAAATGCTAAGGAAAATATCAGGAAAAAATGGAAAGAACGAGATATTCAAGAATCTATATTCTTTCTTTCTTTATTATTATTATTTATTTTTAACATGTATATAATGATGTATCATACCATTCTTTTATGATAATGTTGTTTGTCTAAGGTCAACCCAATGGGCCCTAATTGAACAAAAATCAAGGATGATTTGGTAAATTGGTGCCCATTACATTGAAATGAAACAAAATGAAGATGAAAACATGAGAAAAAAAACTAGCTGGTCACCTTCTTTCCGATTTTTCCATAGCGTCCATTTCGTTTTGATTCATTGAATCTCACTCAAATTTTTTGTTTTGATCCCTGATATAAGCCTAGATCTAGTCTAAGATGATTTTCTAAGCTTCCTCCATGGTCAAAATGAAACAGAAAAGGAGAATAAGAGGGGAAAAAATTGGGCCTTTATGGGCACATCATCCTATAAGGGCCATATTGACCCCGTATCGGTGCAGATACACACTCTTTCGACTGATATGGACCGATTTGGCTCCTTTTTTTTTTTTTTGGCGTGTCGTATTAGGACGATGTGGATATGATACAGCCACATCAGCTGATATGATACTGATATTCAAATCCATATTTATAATATAATATTCCTATAATATAATTTAATATAGTTATGCTATGGATAATTTGCTTGATAGAGTGGAATGGTGGAAAAAGATTCATGTAGCCAATCACAATTAGTTGGGATAAGGCTTTTAGATGATGGCAATGTTATGGATAATTCATAGGCATTTGAACTTATAACTTCTCACAAACAGGGGATTCCCGCTCCCACTCTCGTCCACTTCAAGCAACTGAAGTGTTAGTTCAAAATGGTGAAGGATAAGAAATTTGCATCCTTACGCATTTTCTACTCTAAAGTTAGAATTACCAAGCATTCAAGTGGCGTGTTTGGATGCACTTTCGGATTGACCTGGAATTAATTAGTCTAATAAAGTGGAAAGAACCAATCTTAGTTTCTTGGCATTGGCGTTGAGGGGTCTGGACTCCAAAATGCGGTGATGTTACTTACAAATGAACCTGGAAGGAAAACAAACTGTGATGTGAGGGCTACTCACACTACAAACCATCATTAGTTATTGTCATTTTCCTCTTGATTAAACTGAATATTTGCAATTTCACCCTTGCATCCAAACACAGCCCTGATATGGTGGCATGACTTCATCTTCGAGGAACAATTTCCGCATTTTCTTCATGTTGACACATTATTAGAATGTTATTCCTCTGGTTTTGTAGTTTCCTTCCTGGTATGAAATACTGTTCTGATTGGATTATGTACTGGGATTCTATTTCAGGTATACAGCTGAGAACTCTGTAAAATTTGGAGCTCCAAGAGATACTGATCACCCCGAACTTAGACAACCACTAGCATTGGAAGTTTGGAAGAATATTTCAAGACAAGTGCATCCAAAACAGAAGATTACTATACTGACTAATGGACCACTTACTAATTTGGCCAATATTATGCTTTCAGACAAGGATGCAAGCATGATGATTCAGGTCAGTGAGTTTTCTTGTTTGTGTGCTTCTCAGTCTGGGAGATTTTCAGGCATCCCCTATATATGGTCATGCGTGTCAGATCAATGGTCTGGATTATAATCCCCCATTATTGAACTTTTACTAAAATCTAAACAACCATATCAAGGCAAAATGTCATCAACAAATTCTCACACGAACGTTTGAGAATACTAGTTGACATCGTATAGCTTTTGCTAGTGTGTAATGAACTAGCAAGCTGTGTATTGGAACCAGAATTCAGATTATCGATATCATTACATGTATCAATAACCAGGGATACAGAAACATGTATCTGTATTGCCGATATTATTTTTGATACATGGAAAAATATTGTTGTCTAGGTGAAACATTGGGAAAAAGGTGGAATTTTTCAATGAAACTTCAGGAGATGTTAAAAGACATGTTTACATATTTAGGAATCAAAATATTTTTATTTTTATTTATTTTTTTTTTTTAAATCAACTATAATAAGTTTCCACTTTATAGGGGCTCAACCATGTGTTGTCAAAAGAATTAAGTATAAAATAAATAATAAAATTTGTAGCCAATCAATTAATTGGCCAACACCATTAATATATAAATTTCCACTTTAATTAATAATGAAGAACTCATATTTTTCAATATAAAAATGAAAAAGCAGAATTTCCCCAATTTTCATTTAACTAATTTCCCCCCCAAAAAATCCCTCTCAATGCAATAGACAGATTTCCATTGCAATCGATGATAACATTTGAAAAAGAAATGAAGTTTCTATGGCTTTTTCTTTTTCTTTTTTTTTTTCCTTTCACCTTTGAGTTCTGACCCATTTTTGTTTCAAGTTGAGATTTCCCCCCAAAGACAAACATTATTCAATAAAAACCAAGAGCAATCAAAATCACGTAAGGAACAAAATTCCAAAAAGAAAGAAATTTTGAGATCTTTTGGGTTTTTGGAAAAAAAAAAAAAAAAAAATCAATGTTTTGGTCAATTTTGCCTATTTACGAATGTTTCCCTAACATTGGGGATATTATCACTTGTATCAATGATAATATCAATGGATTGCAGATTCTAGGAAACTTTAATAAGGGATTATTCTCAAAGTATTGATAATATTGCTAAGTGTTGCTGATGTTATCAAGATATCAAAGATATTTGGAAACTTTTACACTTCCAGCAGTTTAGGTATCGTTGACATGGCGATACAGATAATATCAGCGTTAACATCAATAATGTCACCTATATATTGGAACACTGATTGGAACATTCCCATGCTCTCAGTTGCATTTGGACTTTTTGCATCCACATTAGCTGTCTCAACTGTTCATTAGGTCCATTCCACTCTTCATACAGCCTTGAAAAAATTATGCTCATTGGACGATCTAAACCATATAGCCAATCGATCGCAGAAATTGATGGGCAAGATTGTTCATGCAAAATAGGTCTAGTCATGGATGTTTAGGATGATCTGTTTGATGTGGTATTTGCACAGTCTGAGAGAAGATTATATTAGATCTACTGGATGGAGCAAATAGGTAATGCGAGTGATGACAAGTCAAAATGCAACCAAGTGCATGGCAGGTGTATCAGTTCTCTTTTCTTGTAAGGAAACACTGAAATATTCTGTTTAAGGATACTTAGTAAAACTGATTGTCTACTGACAATTTGCTAACTTTCTGATCATTAGTTATGCGGTATAGAGATAAAGGTGCAGTAACACATTTGCAAATTAGAAGTGCATGTATGGATGTGCACATATTTCATCCATCCATGCATCCATGCTATGTAGATCACTACATGAGTACATGTGTACTCATATACACTAAGGGTATGGCACGTGCAACACACATGGAGAAAGTAGGGGCAAGACAAGAAAAGGAGAGAGAGAGAGAGAGAGAGAGAGAGAGAGACCAGGATGCAGCTACACCCATGTGCAGGAGACAGAGAGGAGAGAGAGAGAGAGAGAGAGAGAGAGAGAGAGAGAGAGAGAGAGAGATACCAGGATGCAGCTACACCCATGTGCAGGTTACATAGAGAGAGAGAGAGGGGACCAGGATGCAGCTACACCCATGTGCGAGTTACATATGGGGAGAGAGAGAGAGAGAGAGAGAGAGAGAGAGAGTCCTAACGAGAGCTGGTACAATAGATGTATGGCATGGATGTCTCACAGTCATCACCGTGGCCCTAAAACTCCTTTGTTGGGCAGTCTCCCTACTACTCTCACTTGAGGCTACACACGAGTAAGTGAAAGTAAGTGAAAGTAGCAGGCTCCTCATGGAAAAAAGTGCCCTCCATTGAAGGGTCAGCCAAAACTCATTTTTAACGGCTCACCCGATGGCTTATTGCAGGGGAACCCATGTGATATATGGGTTTATATACATACATACATCGACATACATTTAGTATGGGTATGCCTTTTTATATGCAAACATGCATGCTTATGTATATCTTAGAACCACTGCTGGTGTTTTCAAAATTTACTGGAATAATTTCGTTGCATTTGGGGTTGTTGTTCTTCCTACATGACCATGTGCATATATATATATATATATATATATATATATATATATATATATATATATATATATATATATATATATATATATATATATATATATATATATATATATATATCAATCCACTATTCTTTCTATAGATTCTATCTTACATGCATATGTCATATATTTGATCTATCTGACATGGGTGCGACATCCATTTTTGAAGTGTCCTGGTAAAGATACATCATCATCATCATAAGCATAAGTCTGAAGATGTAGTGTGAAATCTTTTTACAAAAAATAGGTTCTTTTTTTTTTTTTTCCCTATCTTTAAATGTCAACTCAAATGTTACATGCTATCCCAATGACAACATTTTCTGTTTGATTGATCCTTTTTGCAGAATGTATATATAGTTGGTGGATATATCAATGACAATCACAAACAAAGAGGGAATCTTTTCACCGTTCCTTCGAACAAATATGCAGAGTTCAACATGTTCCTTGACCCTATAGCTGCAAAGACGGTCATGGAATCGGAACTCAACATCACACTCATTCCCCTCAACATCCAACGAAGAGTTACTTCTTTTCCCATGATTCTAAAGATGCTGACGAGGATGAACAAGACACCGGAATGCCTGTTTGCCCGCCGTGTACTGTCAAGGTTGCACCATTTACAACAAAAGCACAAAAGATACCAGCACATGGTAAAAAATCCCAGTTAGCAATTCTACATAGTGTGCTGCCAAAGCAGGCATTGTTCCATAATGTCGCTGCCTGAAATGCACATCACAGATATATACTGCATTGACATCCTTTTGTCTTGCTTTCTTTCTTGGGTCCTCTGTATGGGTGGAACCTGTGGTTCACTCAGACTGCTAATCCAATGGGCCCACCGTGGATAGGCCATGCCCCAAGAATCTCCTGGATTTGAAGATCATGTGGCCGGCCAGTCTTTACCTTTTTTTCACTGAATGTAGACTGCTGTATCTTTAGCTGTTTAGTTGCAGGCCAGTGAACGAACGTTTAGAATTTTACTGATGGAAGGAATTTGGGGTCCACAGTAAGATTATTGGTCTCAACCATTGAACCATGGACTCCACCTATATAGACTCCTATTTCTTTAGTCAATCACGTGCTATCATTTATCATTTGCAGGACACTTTCTTGGGAGAAATCCTCGGCGCAGTAATTTTGGCCAACGATCCATTTCTAGATCCAACCATCCAAGTCAAGCCTGTTACTGTCTTGGCTACTGGTGACATATCAAAAGATGGACAGATTGTGATCAACGAAGTCCATGGAAGACCAATCAGTATCTTGAAGAGTTTAGACACCAAAGCATATTATCATCACTATGCAACTTTATTAGGTGACAAAACACAGTCTGCTGTGATTGGCAGCTTCGAAGATCAGAGAAGAATTTGGAGTACACCAAATAAGACTGACAGCAGGCTATACAAGCATTTGTAGGTAAAAAGAAAAATCTTAGATTTGTATAATTGATATATATATTTTTTTGGGGGG
This sequence comes from Magnolia changhungtana, assembly GCA_030180095.1. NCBI lineage: Eukaryota > Viridiplantae > Streptophyta > Magnoliopsida > Magnoliales > Magnoliaceae > Magnolia > Magnolia changhungtana. The sequence continues at coordinate 908,056 of JASAUF010000648.1, forward strand.
GTCAGCATCCATTTGATCTTGTGGAAATTCCATTTGCATTGCTGTTTTTGCATTAAACAGAGATTTGTGGCTTAACCCAAATAAAAGGGGCCATTGGGAAGTGTACCTCTTTTTCAATATGAATAAGCAGCAGTTTCTAAAACTGCCACCTTTGTACCCAATACTGATATCAACAAATTCAAAAGTGATAGTTCAAAGATGGAACTTTTTTCTGTTGTTGTAGCTGAGTTCTCTCAGAAAAAATGCAGGATCAAAGATGTCTTGAAAAATCCTAGTAGATTGCGGACTTCTCGGAGAACCCATGAAATGCAGTGCCAAAAAATGTTTTTACCATGCAAGTGGCACTTGTGTGCAGTGATTAGAACCATAAGAGTTGCTGGGTCTCATGTGGCTGGAGCTATAGTGCAGGTTTGTTGGTGATTAGGCCAACGTGGCCATCCGACCACTGTCTGCAAAAGAATGTTTTGACTCTTGTTGAATAAAAAACAAGAGTCTACATCAACACTATCATGTTGCGACCCACCAAAATCAACGTTGCAAATGCATAAATCAGGTGTTGTCATCACAACAAATTCTCTTTGAGTCTTAAAATTACACCATCCTTGTAATGGTGTAGCACAAAGGGATGAAGTCCTATTCAAATAAAAATTGGTGACCCTAGAATGTTGGATTTATCTGGACTTCAACATTGCAACTAGAAGTATATGTGACCGACCCTTCTTTCATCGATCCAATGAGACCAAATCCATAAATGCAGACCACACCAATAAATTCAAAGTTGCAGTCCCAAACTTGCAAAACCAGCTGGGACCCGTAATCAGATGGTCTGGATTGGTGTGCGTGCAAATCATAAATTATGCAAAATGCACATTGTGGAATGTTAATATGGCCCGTGTTATACATAAACATAGAATACATCACTCACGACACCCCTAGAGAACAAAAGGATGAACTCAAAGAAACAGTTTGCAAGACCATATGTTCTTATTGTTACACAAAGGTGGGGCCCAGTCCAGCAAGCACCAGACTCACCAGAAGAGATCACCACCAGTAGCAACCCCAGTGAGATTATGACAACAACTGCTCCCATGACCAAAACAGTCAGCTAACACACCTTGCAGCTCCTCCTACAGGCACCGAGAACCTCTGCAGATCCCACCATATACTCTGGGTTTTTTGTGCACTCTCCGAGAGCGGCCCACCTCTCACAGCTTGTGTTCTCATCGGTGCAACCACCACTGTTACCCCCCAGGGCCATGTCGAAAGAATCAACGCGTATCCACTTTGTTGCAGACCATTTCTCACCTTCTATCACAGGGCACCCCGCATGGAGGCTGCTCTCATCTGGTGTAGCATTGGGATGGAGGCTAAAGAAAAGAAGAGCATCCCCTCTTCGTGGTTTTACTGTGGATTTCACAAATGTTGAGAAGAAAACAGCATGTTTATGCAATCATGAGCTGATAATAAAGATTGCAATTTGCAAATGCATTAATGCCCTGCGTGAGTAGCTCACCTGCAATACCCTTTCTGGCACATTCCGATAAATCCTCGACTTTCACGGGTGCTCTGTGACGTGGGGGGTCCTATCACAGTAAAAGGAAAATACAATTGCTGCAGATAAAATAAAATGGTGCTCTTGCATGTTTTTGACACCGTGTGAACTAAAGAAAATCATGCACTATCTAGCCAATCTATGATATGAGATTTGCTAACCCCTACAAACACCCACATGCAAGTTGATGTGAGCCACATGTGCATACAAGCTGCTCATAAGGTGGTCCCACCCTGTACATGAGCTTCTGGCCTAAACAAGCCAGTCCCCTGTGTACAAAAGATGGACAATAAAAGAATGAGAGACAATGGCCACATTCAAAATACACATGGGGCCCACCCAAAGACTGGACCATTTGCCACCCTCCGAGCAGGTAACCTACAAGGTGCAGCACACCTTATAAGTGACATGCATGACATATATTTCATGCAAGTAGCATGTGGGATTACGAAGCTTCTATACCATATCTTGCTTGCCTCAGCTAAATCAGCAGGGGAAAGGAGAAGAAGCCGACTAAAACTGTGAATTTTTTACAAAGTAGACAACGTGGGCTGTTGCAAAAATCCAAAGCGAAAAGGGTAATGAATTAACTAACCTCTGCTGAGGGAAATACAGTTTCACCACCTTTTGCCACATCTGAGAGATACATAAGCACAGTAGCAAAGCGGTGCCCACCACGAGCAGTATTCACCTTATCAGCAAAGTAATCGTAGTGTGGCTCGTACTTCTGTCCATATTCATATCTCAATACTTGTATGTCTTCACCATTTTCTGGAAATAAGAAACCACAATTCAGCTTTCCTGCTGCATGCCTCAAACTCGCTTCAATCAAATTCTAAATTGAAATATTCATTGGCATTTAGGTGCCAATCGTCACCCTGGAAAGCCAAAGAGAAGGCTATGTGGGGAGACCCATGAACACATGCACTTGCTAGCTCATGCATACATGAGGGCACCTGATCCATCATTATCTTAGAACTTCAGTCCCTTGCACTCTGACATCGGCCAACAAATGATCATTCAATGAATATGATCAACTAAAATCATAATAATTATCGCATGGTATCTTTGTAATGCATGAGACCAGATGTTCACAAGCACTAAAATCAGAAATCAAAGAAGAACGCGAATTAGCAGAGTAACTGAGTTTTTTATGCGATGGGCATGCACTAGGCTGATTCGCAAGCATTTTTTTTAAGATTGCGGATCCGAAAGTGCCGTAAAATAACCACAATAAATGAAATCATGACTGTTGGCAATGATTCCCACTAGTCAAAACAAGTGATCAGCCACCCCCTCCCTGTTCTACTATACATGACACATGCCTAAGTGGAAGCAATGAATGCAATAACCACCAAAAACTCCAAAAGCTGATTTGTCTTATTCAAAGATAACATAATTGGCTGTTACAAGCAAGGGACCTTTATATAGATCTCTAATGACAACTAACAAGATGACCAAAAATTCCCTTTATCACATCACAACCTTATGGATTTTCTATAAAGCGGTGACAACACTCAAACAGTGTCGGAATTACACGATCTTAGGCTGGTTTGAAAGCTAACTCAACGGGACATCAAATGGGACCAATCTTGTGTTGTTTTGACATCCTTGTGGAAAGGTGTTTCTTCCACGAAGACGGCCTTCATGGAAGGCTTCTCATTGGGGAATGGGGAAAAAAGTCAGGTTTTGGGAGGCGTGGACGGGGACCTCCTCTTTAAAAGCTGAGTTTCCTAGTATCTTCCGTTTGGCCCTGGATCCCCATGTTACAGTGGCAGATTGCTTCTCCTGCATTGGTGGGGTGGTGGATTGGGATGACGAGGTTAATGATTATGTGGCTCTTCTTCATCGCATTCATCTGTATGCCCCGATCTCTTCCGATTTGGATAAGTTGTTGTGGAAGGATGACAAGTCGGGTGTGGTCTCGGTTAAGTCTCTCTATTCTCTTATGAATAGGGAAGATCACCAAAGGGAGGTGGTGTGCAACAAGGTTGTTTGGCACTATAATATCCCTCCCACGATAGCGGCTTTCAGTTGATTAGTAGGGAGCAAGAAAGTCCTTACTATAGACAATCTTTGGAAAAGAGCTATGATTATTCCTAACAGTAACAGTTTAAGCATGCATGATGAGGAGACCATGGACCACCTATTTTGTTCACTGCCCTTTTGTGGGTGCGATCTGGACAAGATATCTTGAGTCAGTTTCAGGTGATGTGGATGGCTCCAAAGTTGGTGGATCTTCTTTTGAAGGCATGGCATGGTGTAGGTCTTGGGAACATGAAGAAAATGCTTTAAAGAATGGCTTTACTCGCTATTTGGTAGGCCGTTTGGGAAGAAAGGAATGAGAGGTGTTTTAATAACGTCATGAAGTCAATGGATTGAATTTCCCAAAGGGTTAGAGCATTGGAAATTGAATGGGCTTCTTGTGTCTCTAAATTAAAGGGTTGTAACTTTGATTTTCTTGGGATGTAGTTCAGTCACTCCCTCGGTGTCCCTGTTTAGTCGTTGCTTTTGCTTCTAAATAAAATTGTCGTCATCTTTCAAAAAAATTTACTATAGGGAAACTGGTTCAACTTACTCTAACTCTAATAGCTAGCTAATTGATCGTTGATATGGTCTAGAATGGACATCAAGATAGCCGAACTTCCATCAGGCCAATCTAGACCCTCAAAGTGGTCCACATCTTCAATATGGATGGTTAAATGATCCAAATCCTTGATAGGATGGGTCTGATCTTTGATCGGACAATTTGTATAGCCATCTTGAAGCACACATTAACTTGTTGGGATTGTAATTTTATCTTCTAGTTGATGTTGGACAGGTGGGGCCCAGTTGTGTTATGGGATCTACCTTAGATGTATGTATCCTATGTATGCCTTCCTTGGTGTGGGACTGTTATCCACTACCCAACCAAACTTAAACCCAAGTGACCACAAGAATGTTAAATCGATGAAAAGCCCATTAACCATACTTGTTGTAAAATGTGGGGCACAATCTTGTGTTGACATGCAACCCTCAACTAGTGGGGCCTACTTAGTGGTAGAATTGGATCCACTTCATTGAAAAGCGATCTGCCAAGTGGGACTCACGCTTGACCTATAGGTCCACGTGCCTCGTATGTTGTCCGAGGGCAATGTGGGGGCCACACCTAGGTGGGACCCACCTATTGGTGGTTGAGATGATGATACGTATGCGGTAACATGATGATGATGGGTATGATTTAAATGATGGTGATTATAGTAGTGTTAACTTGATGGTGGCTAAGTAGTATTGATGATGAGCATGATGTTGTTTATTTTTAACGTAATGTGATTGTGGATGGACTAGTCATGGTAGCATGCATACTAAAGATGATATGATAATGAATGCATGTGATGATGGTCATGGCAGTGACATGCATACAACCACCATGCTCTTCTTGATATTGCTTACCTTGTAGGTGATGTTGATATCCAAGTGACAATGGTGCACGTATTAATGGTCGTGATGATAACATGTATAAGATAACCATGTCTTACTTGATGCCTAAATGATGATAAATAAATGATGTTGATGAACGTGAGGATAACCTCATGCATGACAGACACCTAATGCCTAAGGCATGTATGATGATAGTGTTGGATGATGGCCATAACATTGATGATGCATGTGAATCCTTGTATGTTATGCACTCCATCCACATGCACATTAAAAATGCACATGCTTCATGATAAAGGTTATGACGATGAATTTGATGTTGAATGATGTTTATGATAATGATGATACATGCGAACACTTGTGTGCCACCATAACCTATGCACCTTATGTATGTGCATGCTATGTGAGCCTTGGCGGCCCATTTGTTAAGTAATCACAAGAGGTGTGGGGCCTTAGTGTGCTATCAAGGACACTTACATGTATGGACTTTTGCATCATATTGGCTATTCTTGAGTTGGGCCTAGTGCCTTGGGCTTGTGAAAGCCTACTTGCCTATGGACCTTGGGATGTAAGTTGGTTACAAATAACTATTGGATAAGAGGCCAAGTGAGCCCACTTCCATGGTTAAGGAAATGATGTTTTGATCATTATTAGTTTGCTTGTCTGCTTGGCCAATTGGTACATTGTTAAGTAAAGCCCATGGGGGCATGAGATGTATGGCAGATGTGTGATAGCATGTGATGTAATGTATGGTGACGGCATGGTGGCACATAATGCATAATAGAAGTATGGTGTGTTGTGATATGTGGTGAAGAATAATGAGATGTAGTGTGTAACTCACACACGATGATTATGGCATGTGTTATGCAACCAAGCTATGATGGATATAGCATGAAATGTGTAGCCTATATACAGTGTTAGGTCTCATAAGACCAGATTACAGATTGACGGTTAAATCTTAGATGGGCCCAAGTTAAGGTCCATTGCTTATGGGTATTAAGGCCATGATCCAGCCTGTACCAAGAAAAGATTAAGGGTTCAGATGGACATCTCCATGGACAATGGGCTATGACCTGAGGGTTTATTATTTAGCATCCATGTGACATAACTTGGAAATTTGATCTATTTTGCCGTTGATAGTTGGATATAAGTAGCAGCTGCAACAGGAGCTGAATATGCAACAGCAATCCAAGGGCGCATACCCAGACGGAAACTAAGTTCCCACTCACGACCCATGTAACAAGCTACACCAAGTAAGAAGTGTAGAACAATTAGCTCATAAGGACCACCATTGTATAACCATTCATCAACGGATGCTGCTTCCCATATTGGGTAAAAATGCAAACCTATAGCTGCAGAAGTAGGAATAATGGCACCAGAGATAATATTGTTTCCATAAAGTAGAGACGAGGGCTCTCGAGTTGGTCCATAACGAGATCCAGAGTTAGAAGATAATGGATATTGTTTTGATTTAGGCCCTTGTGCTGGTCCATATGATTTGATGAGATATATAGATGTACTATGTTTGGGCCCTCGTGTTGCTCCTTATGCCAGGATGAAAGTCCGGAGGAGTCAGGGTACATGTATGCCTTTGCAATTCTGCATTCAGTTATGTGGACATTCATGGTGAAGTATTTCATGAGTGAATGTTTTATATGATGACCACGTAATGGTTAGTTGGGTGAGATGATTTGCGTTGAGGCCTTGTGAGGGCCAAGTGTTGATATTATTGAGAAGGTATGAGAATGGTGCACTCTAGCCACCCCGGGCTTAGTTCCCGAGATTGGAGACGCCTATCCTCCAATGAACTTGCTTAAGATTGGCCAATCGAGTCATCTTCTGTCGTGTGTCGAGTGGGGGTGAGCATTTCCACTGTTGGGACCGGGAAGGGAAGAGGTGTGACGAACCTACCTACCGTTGTGTACCGAGTCGAGGTGGGTGGTATTCCGATTGCTGAGGTTGCGTAGGGTAAAACAAATCTAGGTCAAGCCAATGGCTAGATGGGTAGGGGTTGATGCGCCCAAGAATTTGTTTTTTGAAAACACGTCCCATACATGTGTGGTATGTTTGTGATTCTTGAGAAGATGTATCATGTGGTGTGGAGGTGTACTAGTAGAGAAGAGGGAAGTTCAGCATTTGACTCATGCATTCACTCATCCACTATTCACTCGGGCTGATGGTGCGCAACTAAATCATCATGTGCACCTTCGCAATGGCTACAATTTCGTTTAGGTATGGGACTAACCTGAGATCGGGAGTTTAGCACATTGAGTCTAGCTATCCAAATCAGGCATGGAACTGGTTTGGATGGAAGCCCTTTGTGATGGACCACACGGCTTGCGATACCGCGTACTATCATCCCAACTACACATGCCAGCTTTGTCATTCATTTTCCATTGTATGCCTTATAATAGAATATAGAATTTAATTATCTTGTACGTGGTGATTGGATAATCTCATGATTCATGGCCACTTGTTCGAGTAGTATGCCTAACATTGATGACATGTTCATGATAACCTATCTCGCTATAACAACATGCTTGATTAATAACATACTCACCTGTGATAGCATGCTTGGTTGATAACATGCATGTGGTTGTTTGGATGTCTTTACGATAGCGCCCTGATAAGCCATGTTTTACTCCTGACATGCTATAGACTCACGAGCTATGGATTGCTCGTACAGAAAACTTACATCTTTTTCAGTATGCGTTTAGTACCAGGATGCAGGTAGGAGCTATTGGAGCTTGCTATTGTTTCCCTCATTGTTGTTGAGATGATTGTACTTCTGTATATATAATAATGAATAATGTATATGGTTGTTTTGGGAGGCCGTCCTTGGAAGGATAAGTCCGTCTCTTAGATGATGTGTAACTGCCTAATCAAATTAAACATCCAAAAAATTTTCCCTCTGCCATGAGCCAGGTTTGGTGTTCGAGAAGTTCGCTAACCATCCACCAAGTCTGTTAAGTAGCAAGGAAGTTGTTGCGACCCGAGTCCGGGACTTGGGAAGTAGTAGTGACCGGGTTCCAAATTTGGAGCGTGACAGAGCTGGTATAACCATAGTCATTGCTTCCTCTCCTTTCAGTCGAGCGAGCTATCGCTTCCTTCTCACCCTGAGAGAGATAAATTGAACAAGTATGGTTGTCCATTGTTGGGATGTACTATTAAACCAAACTTGGGTTATCTGTCGTTTCAATAGATCTCGGCATCCATATTGAAAATAATCATAAACTGGTGGGTGGTTAAGATTTTCCAACAAAAGTGATTTTTACAAGATGTGCAATCAAGGATGAGAACCACATTATGGACAATCTAGATCAATTATCAGAAGTGTGATCAATATGGGCCATTCATTTCTCTAGTCATTGTCGATCACCTGTGCAAATTTTGCTCACATGAGAAACATCCAATCCACTCATCAATTTGATCAAATAATATACAATCGAAATTGAGAGTTGTGGTTGATCAGGTGATGGAGCAGGCCACACATTCATTTAACTTGACACTTCTTAAATAAATAAACGGTATACCAAACATGATTCCCAACTTGTAAGCCAACCAAACGCAAGCACTATAATTTCTGGTAATCACAATACCTACTAGAGGAAGTTCTCCACATAAAGAAATTATAATTGCCAGTAGTTGCAATATCCAGGCATTGCAATACCTAATAATTGAAATGTCCAAGCATCCGAATGCCCCCTATCCAATCGACCCCTTAATTAAATGAGGTTGGTTACTTTATAAGTCCTTGTAGAATAAACTTATTCTACAAGTGTTGCATGTGGGACCCACAACCATGAGTCTTGTGTATGGAATCCAGCATATCCATAGGGATGCCCCACCATGGAAGTTGGAGGCTCCAACAAATCAAGTTGATCCACTAGAGGTGGCAACGGGCCAGGCTCATATTGGGATGAGGCAGCCCAAGTCCAATCCATTTACCAGACCTATTACCCATTATCTCGTGGCCTAACCTGACCTGCTTAAAATTACTATGCCTGAGCCTAACCCAACCCACTCTGAATGTGTTTGCGGGTTAGGTCATCTACCCAGCCCATCGATATCCTATATAGGCAGGTCGGGTCGGGTAGCGATAAGCCCGAGCACAAACCATTTACTTAAAACAACCCATTTACATAAAGGGGCTCATGTTTTTTAACTAAGCCCAACCAGATACCTAAACTAGAAGGTTGAGCTAGTTGAAGCATGGGTCAACCAACCCATAGCCACCCCTCCATCCAACCCATCATGTCAGCCACCATGTAAATTTGGAGGTTTTTCATGGTTGTCTATTGCTCTATATTATGTGGCCCACCTGATGATTCTATAGGCCTGATTTTTGGGGCATCCCATCATTTTTTTTTGAAGGGCTGGGGCATCCCATCATCATGGCAGGGCTCAAGTAATGCGCAGATTGGATGGAATATACACAACATGGTAAGCCCACCAAAGAAAACAATGGACAACCATCCATCCACCTCTAAATTCATGTGGTGGCCTACATTATGTTTGGATCAGCCTGATTAGTTAGGCCCCTAGTTTCAGGTGGAGCAACCTTGATGGGCAGATTGGATGTCGTCCACTAAACTGGTGGGGCCCATATGCAACACTTGTAAATAAGCTCATGCTACAAGGACTTGTGGAGGAGCCACCCTCTGATTTCATTGTTCCTCTTGGAGTGAGAACTTAGACACTTCTATCTAAAAACATAAAAGTCTCATCAACAAAAAGTTGTGCCCCATGCTAGTTGTGTGGGCCCACCATAACCATGTGGGCACCCGATTGGGAGTCAAAACTTTTTTGGGTGAGATGCGTCTAACCATATCATTGCCCATGTTGGAATGGTTACAGGCCCCACCCTAGCCATGTAGGCAACTGATCAGGACCCCTCTATGATTTTGGTGAATAATTGAAGTAGGAGAGATTATGATGTTGTAGTCTTGGAGAGAGCAATTAACAGAGCTGCCTAGTATAGCAAGTTAAGGAGTACATGAGAGAGAGAGAGAGAGAGAGAGAGAGAGAGAGAGAGAGAGAGAGAGGGAGGGAGGGAGGGAGGGGGGGAATAGAATTAAGAAGGAGAGAGAGTAATGTTAAGAGAGATTTAAGAGGAGAGAGAGAGAGAGGGTGAGGGAGACGGAGAGAGTACCATGAAAGAGTCAAAGAGGGACAAATAGTAATTAAGAGACTTCTCATCAGTCATCTCTCAAAAAAATTAAGAGACTTCTCAAAATGGAATTAGCACAAAATCTTAAGAAATGCAGGAATTCAAGAGGGGGTGTGGACTTGAAATTGTTGTTGGATCTCATCCAACGGCTTTGCGTGGGGATGCATCCTACTGCGTGTGGAAAAAGATCCTACAATGTTGAACAACCACGAGTTGTGGTAGCGTCGCACTTCGTGGAGCCCATTGTGGTCTGTGCATGACATCCACTCTATACACTGTGTTGGCCACCACATGTTCACTATTGGGCCCAAAATCAGGCTAATCCAAAACTCAGGTCAGCCACACCAAAGGGAACAGTATATGATATCTGATAAAACAAATCTGTGTACACTAACAGTTTGATTTTTGGTGTCTCTTCGTCCTTGTTGTTCGCACCAGATCGCCGGTTGGATTCCACATACACGACATGGTGGGCCCCACAAAATGTCTGAAAGGTTGGCGTCACCATCTCAACTATACCCTGTGGTGGGGTCCACCTGAGTTTCCGATCAGGCTGACTTTTGTCCCCATGGCCTAACATGGCACGTGAAGGAAAGATTGGATGGATGTCATGCACTAATCAGAGGGCCCCACAGAGCTTGACATTCAACAGCATAGGATCATATATGTGTGTGTAGGAAATTGATCCTATGTAATCGACGACACCTAAGCTAATGGCGTTGTTCAACTGTGCAGGCCCCACCATGTTGTGTACATGAAATCCAGTCAGTCCAGTGCCTAGTTTTTCACCGCAAGCGCCCAAAAGTCGTGCTGATCCATGACTTGTGTGGAGAACATGAAGGTAGATAATTGGAGAGGGGACGCCCACCCTTCATTGCACTAGGCCACACCTGAGTTTTCAAAATGCCATGATTTTTGCAATGTAGCTTCATTCAAGCTAGATGAAGCTCATGAATGAATTGGATTTCATACCATCGGTGTCCCCCTCCCAACTGTTTCCTTGGTGTGGCCCACGAGAGTTATGGATCGATCTGATTTTTTAAGCAAATAGGCTATGACAACCAGACATCCCTGATGGATGGCCTGGCTTTCACGTACACACTGTGGTGAGCCTCACACAACGTGATAACACCATAAGCTTAGGTGTTTTTGACAGCATGTGAATATTTTCCATATGTCTGCACACACATTGCTCGAGGTGTATGCTCCTTAGATCTCAGTGTTTCTATTTACCAGCATCACAACAATAGTTGACTCAGATCATAAAGGATCGCCATGATACCCACCGTGTAGTGGTGAGAAAAATGAAAAGCTGTTGTTATTGCTGATAAAGTTCTTTGGAATTCTTTCCCTCTATTTTTTCTTCCCCTTGTCATCTTTATTCTTTCTTTATTTCTTTGTTTTTTATTCTTGGGATCAGTTCTGTGGACTTATTTTACTGGAAGATGAATTTTACTTGACTATTACTGGATTCTACAAAATCCCTTGTACAACTTACCAAAATGTTAACTATAGTAGTCAGTGGAAACCACTTCCAATACCCATTGTTGAGAAAGTGGCCAATGGAACCCTGATTCAAAGAATTGTTCACATATATCTTAGATTTAATATAACAAATATTACAAGTGCTATAGGTAATTATAATATAGAGGTGCATGCATTCTATTTGTGGAAAGAGAATTTGGCTGTTTTGGAATAGGACTTATCTTACAATGGGGACTGAGAATTTGGCCATTCTTGCGGTATGGTGGTCGGTTTGGGAAGAAAGAAATGCCAGATGTTTCAGGGATATTTCCAACTCCTCAGAGGCTGTTTCGTCCAAGGTTAAGCGGTTATTGATTGAATAGGCTTGTTATGATGATTTCTTGGACTGTGATTTTCTTTTTTTAGGAGTCCAGTTGCGTCTGCTCTCTCAGCGGACTCTCTATTCTTCTCGCTGTAATCTTTTTGGTTTCTTAATACAATTTTGTCATCTTTCAGGAAAAATAAAAAAGATACATGATTCACTTCTACAAAAAAAAAAAAAAAAAAAAAAACACCAGACCAACACCAACAAGATAAATTTAACCTTCAATAACCGGAAGGCACTTGAGATACCTTATTTAGTAACAGTTGTATAATGTAGGTTGTATGACTTGAGAATGAGAATGCAAGAGAACAAAAAAGCAAAAATGGTTAACGGGTAACATACCTTTGGGGAGAAAGGTCCATGCCGCAATCTTGTCCTCTATGCCAGCAACAATAGCGTCCTGCACAAGATAACATCATACAATGCTCATTGTAGGATTCATGTAATCAAATTCCAAATAAAATAGTCATGCGGATGCAAATATAAGAATTTGAAACATTTGCATTCAGTATAACACAAGCCAGTGCCATATCCAAGACCAGTTAATTTCATCTACAAGCAAAGAGAAATAAAAAGGAAAACACGAGCTTAACATGATTATTTAAGTTCTCGAGTTTCAAATCATATATTCTGACCCATATAAGAGGGTAGCAAGAAGCTTGGCATAAGAGTTCCTTATGTCATCATGGGAGCAGATATCTCAATAAGATCATAGTGACATCATTGTGACCCTTGATGTTGAGGACAAATGAGTAATGGAAAACAATGCTTAAAGTTACTGAAGCTTGGCAACCATGTAAGATTTAACGGAAAGAAAAACCAAGAAGTAAATGGTTAGAAAGATCTAGAGTAGATAGTTCCATAAGCACAAAAATATATTCATTTACTTTACAGCCACAAACACCATAGATGGAAGGAACTGCAATTTCACAAATTGGGCAGGTTAAGTTGAGTCCAAGGTGGGCTTGACGAAGGTCCAGCTCCATGGCTCAGTGGTAGGCAGACTCTGTTTCAACACTCAGATCATGGGATCAAGTGCCCATGTGGTGTGGGTGTGCATGTGTGTGAGTGTGAGTGTGTGTGAGTGTGAGTGTGATTGTGAGTGTGAGTGTGTGTAAAAATTTAAAAAAAAAAAAAAGGCTTGACAATAGGAGGTACCCAAAGAAAAAGCTCAGGAGGTCCCAAGAAATCCGGATGGTCTAGAAGATGTAACACACACCTAAGAAGCAAGGAATGGAGGTGATCAGCATATTGTTGGGGAATTTTTAGCTTAAGTCCAGGATTACTTGGACTTAGAACTCTAGACAAACTATTTGTATGGAATTTACAGTGGCTCTTATCGATTGAAGCACAAGTCCAACTAGTAACACTGTTGGGGAATATTTTACCATTATTATACTTGTGAGTTCACTTCATTTTGCATGTGTCCATGTAGACGTGTCAATCACTTTTGGACATTGCTCCCATAATAATAATTTTTATGTTTCATTATTAGCTTTTCTATACTGTTCTAATATATTATTAGGTTTATTATCAATACCATCTATTTTGGGGAATTTCTTACACAGATAATTACAATGTACTATTAATATATGGTATCCTATTAGTTTAAATATTTGTATGGGTGTGCCGGAAAATTACCATCATCATCATTCATCATACCTTTCAGTTACTTGACGTCAGCTTTATGAATCCTGTTTTGGCAATCACCAAGATTTAAAACAAGAGTTCTCGTAATTGCTTGATAAAAATTCAATGACTAGTGTATCCGTATCCAAACCCTACTAAGGGACTCCATTTGGGTCCTGTCATGGTTTGGATATGGGTATGTGAGGGTCAGGTCTCATCAGTTCTAGCTTTGAGACAGTTTAGAATTCAGAAAGGGCTTTGGATCTGATATTGGGTCTAGAATTGGGTTCAGACTCATGTTCGGTTCCAGATAAGAGCATGCCCTTCCTGTCGTTGTTAAATCATCATCATCTAAGCTTTATCCCAATTAATTGGGGCGGATACATGAATCATGTTCCTCCATTCCACTCTATCAAGGGAAATAACCTCGGCCAAAAATTCCCTAGCGTGACTTTGGAACGCCATCTTGTTCAGGTTCTTGATGGAAATTATGGCATAAGTTTGACACTAGCTGCCAACCTAATGCAAACCCCCTCCTTTACCCACGTTTGGGACTGGCAATGAGAGCACAAAACTCCCACAGGACAATGTAATAGACTATTACATAGGTTGATTACAATCAAGCGCTATCTAATTAATGTAGGACAATTAACCACTTGCTCTAAAAGATCAAACTAATAGAGCATAGCGAATTAATCCCTTTATCTCATAGCCCAGACCCCACATCGCATGGGTTAGGACCTCAGCCGAACCCCCCTCGTGGGCCCCACATCCCATGGGTATTGCCTCACACAGGCTGCCCACCCCTAGTGTGTCCCTGCATCCCACAGGCTATCCCACTCAAGCCCGGTGTGAAAATGCCCCTGCATTACTAATAGTCTATTACATAGGTTGATTACAATCAACAAGTTTCGTATGGTTGTTAAATGATAAAAATAATTTAGTGAAGGATATAACTGAACAAATCATACATTCAGGTACCAATAATTGGCCCTTACTCATGGCCTAGTGGTAGACTTACAAAAGTTTCAACACTAAGGTCATGGGTTCGAGTACCCATTGTGGCATGTGTAGGTGTGAGGGTGTGTGCGTAAAAATTAATAATAATAATAATAATAATAACAATAAGATAGGTACCAGTGGGTCAGGTACCACAGATCTAGGTGCCCATTGACAGTCGTACCTGACATCAACCCTCCTTTACCAGGGCTGAGGGATGGCTAGAACCAGGCGGAGTTCCACAATCGATGGATTTAACCCAAAAACTACACAAACATTATGACCTTAACTAGCAGACTCATGTAAATTCAATGAACTGTAAAAACAAAAACTCTAGTCAGTCGAAATTCTACAAACAAATGCCCATCGATTAAAGGTGATGGTGGTCTAATCAACTGATTTTGGGTACATCATGAACCTACAGTGGGTCCTGCCATTTGGGAGGTTCAGATTTGATGAATGCTGCATGTTCAGTAAGCAAGCCAATTCAGCACCCTATTTGTGGTATAATCCAACACCTTATCACCCCCTAAATAATATCATTCCCACAGGTAAAGAAGATTGATCTTCTTCAGTTGTATCAATCCAGAAAGTGGACGGAAAGAGCAACTTTCTGTCCAAGACACCTCGTATCCTTTTTGACACTGATACACATGTTCACATCCAAGACTAACACATGCGTCCATGTCCAAGACTTAACACCACGACCATATCCAAGTTACAAAGGTTGTAACCAATCATTCACGTGCTCATTTCCAGAGAACTTCATCTTTCCAATACTAGATGCCTGTACCCGTACCCAGGTACATTGGAGGGAACAACCATACAGCAGCCAGCAGCATGCCAACACCAAGCGAGAAAAACATTGACGAGATGCTGGAGCACTTGTATTTTGTTGACGTTACATCAAGCGAGGAAAAAAGACCTTTATTGAATTATTTGTGATATGCTCTCTTTTCAAATAAATTTGCCATAACAGGTAAGGGAAACACCCAATATCATGTTACTGGGGCGACACCTAATGGTCGCGGATACAGTCAGGTCGGTACCTGATGGAGCTCCCTCAGGTGTTTTCTGTGGGGCCCACTTAGATGTATGTTCTGTACATCCATGCTGTCCATCCGTTTTTCCAGCTCATTTTAAGACATGGACCAAAAAACGAAGCAGATCCAAATCTAAATTGGACCACACCACATGAAACAGTGATGATTGACCATTAAAAATTTTATTGAATTATTTGTGATATGCTCTCTTTTCAAATAAATTTGCCATAATAGAATCAAAACTTGATGTACTAAAAAGAGACCCACAATATGAACCAACTTTGACAAGCATCCACTCATCATCAAAACAAATTGCTAAGGCACATCTGATATTTTCTTTTGATTTTTCCTTTTTGATGAAGGATTGCTTTGCTAAGAAAGGCATATCCAATATCTTCAACTAGAAAAATAAAGCAAATGAGTTTTCAGCCTTATGTTAACTGCAGACAAGAAATAATACCAACATATCTGATCTGAACAGTCAACAGAACAAATGGAGCAAACACAGAAGACAACCTTTCCCTTGCTAATAAACATCCCCGAGCTAGTACGAACATCACTTTGCTTGCTTTTCCCTGACACATTATCTGCAACTGCTGATCTCTTCAGCTCCGATTTAGCCTGTGAAGCCCACAAGATATAGAAAACCATTTTCTTTTCATTCAAAACAAGAAAGAGATAAACAAACTCGACGAAAATCTCCACCACTGTCATCAAAATCGTACAATTTACCATTTGAATCGTATTGTGTACACGCTGATTAAATTGCAGCCCAAGATCTCAACAATCATACAACTATCATACAAGTCGTATCAAATCCTATGATTATCATCTTGAATCTTACAAATCATATGATAATCATGGACTGCGTAAATGGGGCCCAACTTACAAGAAAAAATCATTTTTTGTTCATTTTATACATTTTTTCATCTTGCTTTTTACCCTCTTTCTTTTAAAACATGTAACAGGCCTTCTCCTATTAAAATCCTCAAATGTGGTCCACTTCAATTCCTTTTCATTCTCAGGCCACCAATCAGACAAGAAATATCATCCAATTGATTGGATTTTTGGGATAAGCCCAGAATTCAAGCCCCCAACCAGTGTATTTGTCAGGACCGAATGTCCATATTACCAGTGGAGGAGATCTTACTTCTGAATTGTCATTTTGCAGGACACCAATCAGAGAACTACGATTGTCCGATGGAAGAGACTACAAAATATACTGCATTCACACAGGGCCCCACCAGATGAACGGTCTAGATCACCAATACACATACCCCGCGTGTGAAGTTGCAGGGCCCAAAAAAATGAAAATTTGTGGGGTTTGTTGCATTCAACGGAACAAATGATAAAGCCGGAGGAGGAATTCGGGTACTCACGAGGGATATCAAATGATCGCATTCTTCATCTGTGAGAAAGCCTTCGTATACAAATGCTCTGCCAAATGCGAAAATTAGGGAAAAAAATATTTTTTTTTTTTTAAAAAAAACAATTTCAGAGCAGAGAAAGGGATAGGGAGAGAGAGAGAGAGATACCTGGGCTTCCATGAAACCTGTTTGACTTTGGCAGGAGAGACGATGGATTGATGAGAATCTGAATAGGAGCTGGAAGATCCATAGAAGAGTGTGGAGAAGAAGATCAGGAGCGTAAATGCTCGCACAGAAACCCTAACCCTAGATTCGATCATCGAGAGAGAGAGAGAGAGAGAGAGAGAGAGAGAGAGTTTTCGTGTAGGAAGGTCTTTCACTGTCTCCGTTGCTCCATGATCAGAGAACAGAGTCGCGGCCGAGTTGAAAGGGGGCCGCATTAGGTGTGGCCTGGGTAACACCTTAGTGGGTATATCTCTCTTTGTGGGGCCCACCTTGATATATGTGTAGTATATCTACACCGTACATCAGTTTTTCCAGATCATTTTACCCCATTTTTATAAAAAATTTAAATCAGATCTAAATCTCAAGTGGACTACACCACAGGTAAAAAGTGTCCATTGAACGTCCACAATTAAAACCCTCCTAGGGCCCACCGTAATGTTTTTTTTTTAAATCCAACCTGTTGATAAGGTCATAAATTCCTGGATTAAGAATATCATCTTGATCCAAAAACTTATGTGGCCCTCACTAAGATTTTAATGGTGTTTATTCAATCCCTACCGTGTGGTCCAACCAAGATTATATCTACTTCATTTTTGGGCCAATACACTAAAATGATCTGGAAAAACAGATTAACGGAGTGGATATAAAACATATAGATAAAGGTGGGCCTCACGATAAGGGAAACACCCACTATCATGTTACTGGGGCGGATTCAGTCAGGTCGGTACCTGATGGACCTCCCTCAGGTGTTTTCTGTGGGGCCCACTTAGATGTATGTTCTGTACATCCATGCTGTCCATCCGTTTTTTCAGCTTATTTTAAGGGATGGACCAAAAAACGAAGCAGATCCAAATCAAAATTGGACCACACCACATGAAACAGTGATGATTGACCATTAAAAACTTTTTATGGGCCACAAAAGTTTTGGATCACCTGATATTCGTGTTTTTCCTTCAGGTCTACGTGAGACTATCAGCAGGTTGGATGACAAATAAACATTACGGTGGACGCTCAGAAATTTTCAACGGTAGGTTTTCAATTACCACTCTTTCCTCTGTGGTGTAGTGCATATGAGATTTGGATCTGTTTAATTTTTCGATCCACAACTTAAAATGATCTCGAAAACGGATGGACGGCGTGGATATACAAAATATACATTTAGGTGGGCCCCACGCAAAAGATCCGACGGAGTTGGTCAGGTGTCGACCTGTCTAAATCCGCGCCAATCCGCTCCCCGTAGAAATCTTTAATACTCTGGTGGAACATGACGACCCATACGCATGTGCTCAAAAGATGTACACGTGGCAGGGCTTACCTTAGCTTAAACCGTTCTGCTTACAGGTCTTATTTTAGATTGGACGTCTAAGCTAAAGCTACCAGCAAATTGACGAGAAAGTCTTCGATTCTCTACTCTGATAGAATGTGATGGATGATACGCAGGCACTTTGAAATTACTTATAAATAGCACAGGTGGTATATAAGTAGCCAATTAAACCATCTAAATCATATTACCAGCGTAGATGTATCATCAAGTAAAAATTAAGCTTACGTAATTATCTGTCTATTGGGATTGGTGGACATGTATTGGACGGTTGAAAACGAAGATGTTCAAACGGTCCGATTTCCACGAACGTGCACGAATCACGGGTACTGGTTCTTCAACGGATCGGGATTGTGAGTTGGCGACAGTTGGCCGATGGGATTTATCAACTCCCGCCAGGACGGACTCGGTCCTGGCGTGGGCTCTGTGGGCCCACCATAATGTATGTGTTTTATCCATTCCGTCCATCCTTTTTGCCTGATTATTTTACCATACGAGTAAAAAAACGAGACAGATCCAACGCTGAAGTGGACCACACCATATGAAATAGTGGAGTTGAATGCCTACCGTTGAAAAGTTCTTGGTGGCCGTAGAAGTTTTGATCAAAATGAGATTTGTGTTTTCCCTTCGTACAGGTATATGTGACCTTATGAACAGGTTGGATGGGAAATAAACATCACGGTGGACCTAGGAAGGTTTCAACTGTGACTTCATGTGGTGTGGCCCACTTGAGCCTTGGATCTTACTCACTTTCGGGCTCATGCCTTAAAACAATCCGTTAAAATGGATGGACGGCGTGGATAAAACACATACACCACGTTGGCCCCACGGTAGGATGCAATCCGCTTCCGGTTAAGATATGCCACGTGTACAATTTCCAAGTGCCTGCGTATTATTGAAGATTAGTCAACGGTCTAAAATCAACAAGCCTATTTCGATCAAGGGGAATGATCACATCCGTTTGAAAGCATGGTAGTTACTGTATGTTGGAGCTGTGTGGGGCCCACCGTGATGTTTGATTTCCATCTTATCCGTCCATTAGATGTATCCCAGAATGTTAGAGCTAGATCCCCAAAAACAGTCTGATCTATAACTCAGGTGGAACACACTGAAGGGAAAAGTAGGGGTCATTGAGAGGGGGACGCCTAGAATGAAAAATTCCAGATGGAGTGTGGGGTCGACAGTGTTTTTCATATGTCATCCAAACCATTCATCAGGTGTGTTCCATCAATATTAAGAGACATACCAAAAATCAAGACATTTCTAATTTTAGTTGGGCCACAACAAGTGAATATATAGGTGTGATTGTACATGGCTTCCTCCGGCGTGTCCCATCAGAGTTTTGATAGGTATGACCCCTGGGAAGTACAGCGCCCATGAGGAGTCGCTCCAGATGATTGTTTGGATGCTACGAACACATGGATGGGCCCCACACAGCTTGATCATTCTCCGTCCATCAATGGATCATCAGCCAACGAGTCGTTTGGTTGAGTTTGAGTTAATGGTTAAAAGACTCGACGACTTAGGAGAGGGGATTAGGTGAGACCCCAGGATCCACTGAGGTGGGTGGGACCCCTGGCTGTGGGGCTCACAGTGATGTATGTGTATTAAATCCACACCGTCCAACCATTTTGAAGGCTCATTTTAGTACATGATCCAAAAAATGAAGCTGACTCAAATCTTAAGTGGACCTCACCACAGGAAATAGTCATGATTGAATCCCAGCCTGAAAATTTTCCACCAGAATTTTTATTTTCCATATAACCTGTTGATAAGGTCACAACTACCTAAATGAAGAGACTACACAAATATCATCTTGATACAAAGCTTTTGTGGCCCATAAGAAGTTTTTAATGGTCAATCACCATTGTTCCCTATACTATGGCCCATCTGGGATTTGGAACTGCTTTATTTTTTGGGTGATTCCTTAAAATGAGTTTTGAATTCGGATGAACGGTGTGGATGTAGTCACATACATCACAGTGGGCCCCACAGACAGGTTCCCACCCACCTCGGTGGATCCAGGGTCTCACCTAATCCACTCCCACGACGACTGGGACGATCCCACTCTGTCAGATTCCCCTGCGAGAAAATTTTAATTACTCTGATAGTTGCTGATACTCCGAGCACGCATGCAGAAATTGTACACATGCCATGTACGCTAATTACATCACCCTAATAGTGGGACCCACAGAAGCTGGTGCTGGCTCCCAGATCAGATTGATTAAAGGATCCTGACCTGAGAATAATTGCAAATGTGTTTGTTGAATCTGAACCCTAGATTATTTTACGTTTTAAACATCCAAAGGATCTTCAGCATTCATCCCGTTAGGTTGGTACATTTTGTGTGACTTGGTTCGTACATATTGTGTGACTTTGGGAGTATGACCTATCTGATGGGGTCCACGATTTGGACGGTTTGGTTAGAGGCACGTGCATCCCACACATGTGATTTCTGTTTGCGCGTGCATAGAGCTTTATATTCTGCTAGATGATTAAAGTTCTTTTTAGTTAAAAGATAGTTTTTTTTTAATAAAAAAAATTACTAAATAATAAACTTTACGCTTCAGCAGGTACGGTTGGTTTCGACGCTTTCTTTGAATGATTACAATTTATTAGTTGGATGGCTCACTAAAATGATCATGCAAGATCTGTTCCAACTATATGATGATTTGTCAAAATTTATCCATATGGCTAAAATATTGTACTAATTTAAGCTTAACATAGACCACACCAAATTTAACAGTAAATGGAGGGACAAAAACACTTTATTCATATATACCACCATGATGGACGGTGTAATCCAGCCATTATATAGCCCGCTAAAATTTAAGATTTGAGAAAAAAAATTTAGGGATAAATATCATTCAAGTGAGCCATATGAATGAAAACAAATTCAACCATTATAATTACTTTTACACGTGTTTTTAACTGTGTGACTAACTGGAACTATCAATGGCCTTAAAATTTAAGTCATACGCCTAAAATAAGATAACTCATATTATAGTCGAAGTGGATTTCCAACTATCATTAAAGAACCTAAAGAACTTTGTTTTTTGCAATAAAAATCAAGTTGGCAACTCCATCCTGTGAAGCCACGACATTTTAGCTTATTCGGCATGCTCCGTGAATTCTTTAAAATACACTGTGGGGCCACCATCATTCATCTATATGGTCCCCTCCGTCCATCTGTTTTATCATATACTTTTAGTAGGTTAGCCTAAAATTAATGTATATAAAAAAAACTAAGTAGACCACACGATTGAAAAAAGTATTAATTGAACATCTACTGTTGAAAAGTTCTGGGCTACATAAGTTTTAGATCAAGTTGATAATTGTGTTTTCACTTCATACATGTCAGTGTAATCTTAAGAACAGGTTGGATGACAAATAAACATCACTGGATGCCTTGTAAAGGTTTCAACAATGGAAATTAATATTTCCACTGTTTCCTATGGTATGTTCCACTTGAACTTTGTATATGCTTCAATTTTGGGCTCAACTCCTAAAATTACATGGAAAAATGGATGAATGGCGTGGATAAACCACACGCATTGACAGTGGGCCCAACGGAGTTTACTCAGGTTTAAAAGAAACACCACTTATACCTATTAAATTACGAACACACCCTCCAGATGGTGTACTCCGTACAGATGGTGTAGACACGCCTTAGACAATACAGGTCGAGGTCCTGCTACTCCTGTAATCCTCATAAAAATTGAACCGTCCATTTAGTTGCTCCTGCAGTGGATGGTAAATGCTTAAAAATCCACAAGACCAGATAAGCAAAGCCATCTGATCATGACCCTTCAAATCAATCATACTATAATTATCAATTTTCAAGTAAGAGTTTCGAGGGTCAATTCAAATTTATTTTACTTGTGATTCATCCATGATAGGCTCCATCAATTTGATGGTTCTGATGGATAACTTCCCCTATATAAGAGACTTTTATAGCTCACATCTACCAAATGTAATGAATTTAACAAATGTTTATTCAACAGGCTATATAAATGGCGACTTTAAATAATTCGGACTCAGATACAAATGATGAGAACGAGAAAGCGATTGTTTTATTCACGGCAGTAACTGCGGCTGCATCAGCTGCGACTATGATGTGTAATGCTGCATCTATGATAGTAGCAATGGTCGCGTAAAACTATATATAAGAAGATGATGAAAATGATATTCGAGAGTCCCACAACTGGACAGGTCTGCAATCTACCAATGCAATCTACTAATGTCGGATTTAATCAAGACTGATAATTGTTAACGTTTGATATGTAATTTTGTTATGTTAGATATTGAAGCATATAATATATTTTTGTCTTATTTTGAATGTTCAATTATCTACATATACATCAGGAATGTCGACAACAAATGGAACTTGCTCGTCTCGTGCAAAACCAATAAAATGGAATTCAACGATGGATAGTTGTATGATAGGTGTATTATTGGAACGCATCTCCCTTGGTTATCGTTGTGACAATAATCAATTTAAGCCATCAACATATGGTGCAGTAATTGGATCAATTCGTGAGAAATTGGGCATCGAGCTTATGCCAAAGCATTGTAAAAATTGAATCAAGATATTAAGAAAGGAATATCATAAGGTGAAAGACATGCTTGAATTAAGCGGGTTTGGATGAGATGATATTCGAAAGTGTGTTACTGCCGAAACAGAAGTATGGAATGCTTACATTGAGGTAAGCCGATGAATTTTTTTTGGCATAAATTTTTTTTATTGTTGTATTAATGTTAATATGTATTTATATTTTAATGATCACAAATGCACCCTAGAATGAAACATCCCATTTCCTCAATATGATAATATGACAATAATTGCCGGGACCGACTATGCTACTGGTAGCAAATCAATGGCGCATATTGAGTCGAACGAATTATCAGAGAATCTCACATAAGAGGCATTTGACTCAAACCCATTTGAAGCTAACCCCAATGTGCCTCCAGGGTCTGATTTCTCTGATGTAGGTACACAACCTACAACATCGCCAATAATTGGAATGACTGATACTTCACAAGATGAGTTATCTTCATCAAGACCGTAAAAGAAGAAAAAGAATGTCACAATTAATCATGAAATGGTACATGAGATGAAGCACATAGCCTTCTCCATCAAAGTGACCCGAGCCACAATTATAGAGATGAAAGACAAACTCAGTGACTACGTTAATATGTAACACACAACCCAAATTGAGAAGAGTAACTTTCGACAAACCATAATGCAATGCCTTAAGGACGTACTAAATATAGACAAACCGTATACATGGCGAGCATTAAGGTATCTCTTAGAGCTTAGAGAGGCAACATGATTCTTCATTGAATCGCCTGTTGAGCTGAGGTGGGAGTTTCTTGTAAATACTATTTGAGATTGGTATGCTTTTATTTAGCTTTGTTAGTTTGGCAATTTGAGTTTGTATAACTTTAAAAATATTTTATATTTGACAGTCTTTATCCTTTTATTTATTAACGTGGTTGCACATATGTTTTGTAATTTCTATGGTCTGTTTTTAGACCACCTGAAATTAGAGTAGATATGTTTATCTTAACACATGACAATGGTAAAATTTAGTGGGCCCACTTTTATGGCCCACCAGAAGTTCGAAATTACATTTTTTTTTCCAATGTATATATTTCGATGAGCTTGTTATAACTATTATTTATGTTGTAGTATATTTTAATTACTTTGGGTATTTTAAGTAATTTACTTGGTCTCCTTAAATATTCATGCAAATATACTACAAAATTTGAGGGGATTTCAAATCCACACTCTCAAACACAAATTTTACAATCCAGGGGGTTCCAAATTCAAGGTGCCAAACAAAAACAGGGGGTTCCGAATCCAGGGGGTT